>LR812542.1:14637026-14922026 GCA_903798195.1 Danio kyathit
ACCTATTGTTCAATAAACCTAAATCCAATCCGTTAAACGTAATTTTATTTATAATATTTTATTTATAAAATTACTGCTGCAAATAAACGTATTTATTTTATTTTTTAATTAAAACATTATATTTCATTAGCAAATAATTTAATAAACGACGTTAATTAAATGTTTTATTTTCAATCATTTGTTTAATTATTTATTTACTAAAAAGACACAGTTTCCCTATATTTCATAAATATGTTGAATAATTCGAAATTTTTCTGAAGGAAAGGCTTGTAAATATGACACTGACACAACTTTCCGCTATGATTATTTCCACTAAAAAGCTTCTGGAAATATTTAAACTGTCGCAAGATCAAACTGCTCTGAAGTCTGCATTTTATTATTTACAGATATTTATCAATGTGACAAGCATGACACTTTCCAAACTTAACAGGCCAATAGGGGCCACATATTTGACAATAAGAGTCCCGAAGTTTGCCAAACGGCTCTGCTTTACTTGCTTTTATGAACAAGAAAATTTAAATAACAGTTTACCGCGGCCAATTAAACTCTCTAGCTTCTTTTATTTGACCTAAGAAATGTTCCAAACGGACAGAAAGTATTGCATTTCGCATTTATCGTGACGATTGTCCTTTTTCTTTGATTTGCAAAACTTTCATGGAGCCAAAGAGGTTCACATTACTTGCACTTACTCGTTGTTGTGAAACTTTTCTGTCCTCTCTTCGCAGACGTCCTTCTCGCTCGTACGCAGATGCTTGATGCAGAAAATACTAGCCTCTTTACTTTAAACTCCAAAAATTGGTCTGCGAACTTTTTTGTTGTTGTTTTGTTTTTATTTTTTATTTCTTTCTCCGTCTTCCCTTCTGACATGTGTGTGCGTTTGGCAGGAGAAGCGCAGCACCACATAATCTACATATTTCTAAGTCTATACACAAAAGTACAGCGAACCGTAAAACTCCTAAATGTTTATGGTGGTTAAGGCTGTAATTTAGGGTTCTCGGAAAAAAAAATTTGAAGTGTGTAGCTCCTACTGCCCTCTCCCGGTTTCTGACTCCTCCCTTTCAGAAAGCAGACACACTACCTCCCCTCTTTTTCCTTCTGCCCCCTTTTTTCCCTCCCTCTCTCCTCGCCTTATCCCAGCATTCTTCCCGAAAACGTGCAGTCTGAATACTTTACAAATACATTGGCGTGCATGTTTAGGCTAATACATGCTACTGCTTCCTCTCTCTGTTTTTGTAAATAAACGTGTGACACAGATCCGAGGAAACATTCAAAGGTTACTTTAATAAATAGTGAATAAATATTATAAAATTAATTCATGGGAAAAACCATAAATCTGTTACAATTTAGTTTCAAAAATTTCCTCCACATAATTTGCTAAAATACTGTATACAGTGAAGTTGTAGCAAACATTCAGTAAGAAGCTTTGTTTTTTTTTTGTTTTTTTTTTAACACTTAACAAAAATCATGCTTTGAAACAAATGTTCTTTTCCAATTTTTTAGAAATATACATTTTATATATAAATATTTATAAATGTTTGAATATTTTATAATCTCTGAAAGGGTGATCCGGTGGCGCAGTAGGTAGTGCTGTCACCTCACAGCAAGAAGGTCGCTGGTTCGAGCCTCGGCTGGGTCAGTTGGCATTTCTGTGTGGAGTTTGCATGTTCTCCCCGCGTTTGCGTGGGTTCCCTCTGGGTGCTCCGGTTTCCCCCACAAGTCCAAAGACATGCGGTACAGGTGAATTGGGTAAGCTAAAATTGACCGTAGTGTATGTGTGTGAATGAGTGTGTATGGGTGTTTCCCAGTGATGGGTTGTAGCTGGAAGGGTATCCGCTGAGTAGAACATGTGCTGGATACGTTGGCGGTTCATTCCGCTGTGGCAACCCCAGATTAATAAAGGGACTAAGCCGAAAAGAAATGAATGAATGAATGAATGAATGATTGAATAATCTGTGACAGCTTTACCAGTAGGTGGGAGCACTGTCTGTCAGTAACATCTCAAAATGTAACCTTAATGCAAACATCAAAAGAATAACTTCGGCTCCTGAGGGTTATTCCTAATCAATATAAAAAAATCAATCACAATCAATCCTTTACTGTTTGTATATCTCTAAAACATTTTCAAGACATGCGTCTATTGTATTAAACCTGTTTTATTTTACATTAACCAGCTTAAATTTCTGGCCATACTTATGAGAACAACATTAACTATTTTAAGAGTAACTATATACTATACATTACTATATACTACAACTATATATAGTTGAAGTCAGAATTATTAGCCCCCCTTTGACATTTTTATCTTTTTTAAATATTTTCCCAAATGATGTTTAACAGAGCAAGGAAATTTTCACAGTATGTCTGGTGATATTTTTTCTTCCGGAGAAAGTCTTATTTGTTTTATTTTCGGCTAGACTGAAAGCAGTTTTTAATTTTTAAAAACCATTTTAAGGTCCAAATTTTTTAGCCCCTTTAAGCTATATTTTTTCGATAGTCTACAGAACAAACCACCGTTATACAATAACTTGCCCAATTACCCTGTCCTGCCTAGTTAACCTAATTAACCTAGTTAAGCTTTTAAATGTCACTTTAAGCTGTATAAAAGTGTCTTGAAAAATATCTAGTAAAATATTATTTACTATCACCATGCAAAAATAAAAAAAAACAGTTATTAGAAATGAGTTATTAAAACTATTATGTTTAAAATTGTGTTGAAAAAATCTTCTCTCCATTAAACCGAAATTGGGGGAAAAAATAAACAGGGGGGGCTAATAATTCATAATTCAAGGTGGCTAATAATTCAACTGTATATATATAATATTGCGCGCTGATCTTCTATATAGCGACAAGTTAAGTCCAGTAGACTTTAGAGCATACAAGGTAGTAATGTTTGCTCTGATTTGTTAATGTTAATGTTGTTCTCATAAATATGGGCAGGAATGTAAGCTTGTTGAAGTAAAATAAAGCAGTTTTAATACAATAGATGCATGTCTTGAACATTTCTTCTTTTTTTTTTTTTGTAATATGTATTCTAAATTGTAATTTAGTCTAAAATACATAATATATTAAAGTTTTTTTATTATTTAAATATTAAATTATTTTTTATTCCAAAAATGCTTTTTATTTAAATAAAAGTGCATGTTTAAAAGCAGATGGCTGACACATGTCTGGTCTGGACATGAGTAATACAAGACACCTTTTCATATTTGTAACTCGTTATCATCCCTTCTACTGGAGATGGAGAAACTGATATAGAGATGTAGGCAGTCAGTCAATTCTCTTTGTGAATATCTCTGAGATAGATGGATGTGGGATATGAAGAAGAGGAAGAACAAGAGGAGGGGTAAAGCAGAGTGGGGATTGGGGGTGGTTTGCTGCTCCCGAAAGCACTCCATCAAAGAGGAGCCAGATCCCGGGATTGAGATTTTGCCTGCAGGCAAGTAACCATTGGTCTCCCAAGAACATATTCCAAAGTTGGCCTCGAAGAGCCAAAGCACACATCAAAAACAGCAGTGGTGTCAAAGTGAAATAAAGTGAAAGAATAGGGTACAGGTACCCCCACTTGAGCCCATGATCTCACCCCAATTAAACAAGAATTTTTGACTATAGAACTGACACACACTGACACAATGCACACCCTGGGACTATGTATATACAATAATATAATGATTTCACTGCGCACTAAATGGGAAAAACACACATTTACTTTTGGGTACTGTGCAGATTTTGAAATGCAAGTTTAACAGACAAAGAAACTTACCAAACGATCAAGCCATAGGCCAGTGACATTTAAGTGTAAACAATAAAGGACAAAATCTTTTACAAATTTGAACTTTTAAATCTTGTGTAATGAGTTAAAAAAAATTGTTGTTTATATTAAAAATTATGAATAACTTAAATGGTTCTGGATAACATCAGAAGGTTCAGGAATTTACTTTTTAATTAAGGCACAATATTTGACCCTTGGAGATGATTTCCAGGGGCATTTTCTGACTACCAAATATAAATTAACAAATTACTTCAGTCCTTTAGACTATTTAAACATATAAATCAATGACAACAATTTTTAAAGAACTTTGTATTTATAAAGGTTAAGCAAAATGTTGGATTGTCATCACTGAAGCAACTTTTGTTAATGATGAGAATTCAGTCAATAAGTACTGTACACACTCACAAAACATTATTAATTGTTAAAACTTTATTGTAAATGTTTTAAACCTCCATACAACTGTAGCCATATTTGATGAAATTTTCATAATTGAATATTGCTTTCTTGTAAACTGCTGCATAGAATAAAGCACTAAAAATAAATTTGACTTGTCTAATCCTGGTAACATCACACTCTTTTTTCTAATAGTTAAACTATTAATAATAATAATAATAATAAATCAATATGAATATAGTAATAAATACATTTCTAAATTTACAAATTATCACAGGACATCAATCTGCAACAATCCCTTACATCACTGTACTTAAAAGATTTTATGTATCTTAAAAGATTTTTAAGTATGTCACATCAAAGCTTTTGCCATTCCTGTCATTCACGGTGGTCAGCAGTTTTATTCATACATTTACATATGCTTTGCTGTTTGTTTAAGCATTTCACAATACCCATCTGCATTATTGGTATGGATCTCTCTGTCTTCCTGCTAGTTATCTGGTGTCTGTGAGTATAAGCCATTAGTGTGTTGGTCAAAAAACAGACATGCGCTCTACCCCTCAAGCAAGCTTGAGATTAGAATGGAATATTTGTGGGTTTTTTTGTTTGTTTTTTTATTTGGCTGCCAAAAATAATAAATGTAAAAACTGTATCCACTTCCATTAAGTATTTTACTGACTGATAGCATCCCGAGGGGTATTTCATAGCAGTTCTGAAATGACAGCATAATGAAAGTGGTATGCCAGTTGTGTCTTATCGACAGGGATTAGAAGGGAGTATGAAATGGGAAAGGTTTCTGAGCCTTGTGTGGCATAAATTTGATTATATAATAGACGGTGGTGGAAAAGCATGTCAAATTTGCTAAAGGGTGAGACCTTTATGTGCCCCCTGGCTCCACTCAACTTTTGTTGTTCACGCATTTTAGTTGGATCATTGCATTTTCGCTGTCTTTAAGTTAATATTGATATAGTGCCCTGAATAGGTTATTATTGCGCGCGAACTGTAGAGTGTGTGGGGAGGGGGGGTGGGGGGTGCGCGCAGGCGAACTGAAGAGGTTTCTTTTACCAGGTTTCAGGCCGGACTGTACCAAAAAGCTGAGGAGAGAGAGAGAGGGGGGGTTGGATTCCAGGAGTTTTTCGGGAGACAAAACAATACGGGAGATGGGTCTGAAATACGGGAGACACTGGAGACACCGGGAGAAACTGGAGACACCGGGAGAAACTGGAGTGTTGGCAGGTATGGTGCACAGGTGATGTGATGTGCGTTTGAAAAGCGTGCACGCTCCCGTTTCCTGGCGTGAAGCAACCATGCCTGGAAACGCAACTGCTGCGATCGGTTCTCTTTGAAATAGACTGGACAAAAAAGTGATGCTCGCTCACCCACATTCCTGCAGCTTCCAAAAGCTCCGGATGTTTTTAAAATATGTCTTTTTGTAAGCAGCAGTGGTTGCCGGTTTTGTTTTAACTGTTCTTTGAACAGAACAGATTATGGGCCTAACGTTACCCATGTGCGCGTGATCATCCATTATCACGCACAGTTTGTTTTTCACTTGCTTTCTTTTGCTTACGGTTGTTTTTGTTAATATGGTTTAATTATCATTGTTACAATACCATTGCTTTAATAGGAGATTAACTCTCCATGTACGTGTAGTTAAATAGTGATCTGAGAGACCTTTAGTCTGGACAGGCTACTGTGCATAGTTTTAGATACATGGCAATTATTTTTTTAAGAATATTTTTTATCTATCTATCTATCTATCTATCTATCTATCTATCTATCTATCTATCTATCTGTCTGTCTGTCTGTCTGTCTGTCTGTCTGTCTGTCTGTCTGTCTGTCTGTCTGTCTGTCTGTCTGTCTGTCTGTCTGTCAGGGTTCTGCCACTTTGGTCTTGTAAATTCTTGTTTGGTGGCAGAGTCCGGACACTAGCTCTGTCTTGTCCATGCCCTGTTGTGCTGGGCTCGAGTTTCCTCGGGTTGGGCACTAGTTTACTGTCATTGTGTGTGTGTGTGTCTCTGGGTGCGTGCTGTCATGAGTGTGTGCGGGCCATGCACGCTCCCGCTTGATGCGAGCGTGTACGGTCTGCGTGCGCGCTTGTGACGCGCGCGCTCTCGTGTTTGTTTTGTTCTGTCGGCATCGCGCTGTTTCATTCTCAGCGTCTCAGTCTGGTTGGTTTTGGTTTCGGTTGGCGCTGAGATGAAGCATGCGCGGTGCTTATGTGTGAGCGCACGGTAAGATGTTTACATCTATCGTGTGCTCGTGTCTCGCGTTCAGTCTTCTGTTGGTGTTGTGTTTAGCACGTGACTCATGTTTACATGCGCCGCGTGCTTGTGTGTCTGTGTCATGTCTTTTAGTCTTGTATTGTCTAGCCCTACCCTCCTTGTTAACCCATTATTAGTTTATCATGTTCACCTGTTTGTGTTAATTTACTTCAGCTTAAAATCTCCTCATGTCTGCTGTCCTGTGCCAGTTCGTCATCGTTCATCGCCTTGTCCAGTCCGCCTATTCTCCCCCGTGTTCCTGCTCCTGTCTTGCCAGCCCAGCCAAGTTTGTGTGTGTGTGTTTGTTCTGTTAATGTTTTCCCCCTCGGGGTTGTTTATTTTGCCTTTTTATTTTATTTTATTATAAATAAATACCCATTATTTCTGCACCTGAGTCCTCGCTCCTTTTCCCCACCACAAACCCTGACAGTACGAACTGGCCAAAAGAGGACTCCGCAGCAAAATGGGTAGCTTCCTCTTTCCATCTCCTTTTCTTCAGGGCTCTGTCAAACACCAGCTGCTTCAGGCTGTTCAGGAAATCTCCCTCCAGCAGGAAGAGGTGGACATCAGGAACTTCGCCCACGACTTCCTTGCTGTAGTGGACGGTCTGGAGTATGAGGATAACCTGGACCTCAAAGAGGCGTTTAACATCTGCCTAACGGAGCCCCTCAGCCCTGTGGAGATGGAAAGGCTGGAGCCCCTGCCATTTTGGCGCTTCGTGTTTAAACTCCACCAACTCCGCATGAAGCGCCAGCACACTGACTGCCTGTCATATCCATCTGCAGTCAGTGGGGGCCCCAACTTTCCAATGACCCAGAAAAGGCGAAGGAGGGGGAAGACCGGGTCTGCCTTGCCTGTCACCCACCTAGAGGTGACTGAACCCGCTGCAGCCCACCCAGCTTTAACCCTGGCTGCAGCATCACCTCCCGAGGCACCCGCAACAGACACTGCAGCACTTCAAGAGGTAGTGGAGTGCCCAGCAGTGCCTGAAAAGGTGGCCAGCTTCCCGCCACCCAAACGAAGAAGCGTAGGAGGCAAAAGGGCTCCTCCACCACAACGGCTCCAATCCCAGAGCCAGTGCCGGCTCCAGCCCCAGAGCGCCCGCCAGTGTCGGCTCCAGCCCCAGAGCGCGCGCCAGTGTCGGCTCCAGCCCCAGAGCGCCCGCCAGTGTCGGCTCCAGCCCCAGAGCGCCCGCCAGTGTCGGCTCCAGCCCCAGAGCACCCGCCAGTGTCGGCTCCAGCCCCAGAGCGCCCGCCAGTGTCGGCTCCAGCCCCAGAGCGCCCGCCAGTGTCGGCTCCAGCCCCAGAGCGCCCGCCAGTGTCGGCTCCAGCCCCAGAGCGCCCGCCAGTGTCGGCTCCAGCCCCAGTTTGCCCGCCAGTGTCGGCTCCAGCCCCAGAGCGCCCGCCAGTGTCGGCTCCAGCCCCAGAGCGCCGCTCAGTGACTGCTCCAGCCCCAGAACGCAGCTCAATGCCTGTGCCAGCCCGGCTCCTAGCCCTGCCGGCACCACCCAGACATCTTGCCCTGCCGGCACCACCCAGACGTCTTGCCCTGCCGGCACCACCCAGACGTCTTGCCCTACCAGTCCCAGCCCGGCTCCTTGCCCTGCCGGCACCACCCAGTCGTCTTGCCCTGCCGGCACCACCCAGATGTCTTGCCCTGCCGGTCTCAGCCCGGCTCCTTGCCCTGCCGGCCCCAGCCCGGCTCCTTGCCCTGCCGGCCCCCCTCAGGCCTCCAGCTCTGCCGGCACCACCCAGACGCCTAGCCCTGCCGGCTCCCCACAGGCCTCCAGCCCTGCCGGCCCCCCCACAGGGCTCCAGCCTTGCCGGCCCCCCACAGGGCTCCAGCCCTGCCGGCCCCCCACAGGCCTCCAGCCCAGTTGATTTCCCTCAGGCCTCCAGCCCTGCCGGCTCCCCACAGGCCTCTAGCCCTGCCGGATCCCCACAGGCCTCCTATCCAGTTGGCTCCAGTTCAGTCGGCTCCTCTTAGGCCTCCAGCCCTGCCGGCTCCCCACAGGCCTCCAGCTCAGCCGGCTCCAGCCCTGCCGGCTCCCCACAGGCCTCCAGCCCTGCCGGCTCCCCTCAGGCCTCCAGCCTTGCCGGTTCCCCACAAGACTCTTGTCCAGCCGGCTCCAGCCCGGCCGGCCCCCCACAGGCCTCCAGTCCAGTCGGCTCCTCACAGGCCTCTAGCACTGCTGGCACTCCTCAGTCCTCCAGCCTTGCTGTCCCTGTCCGATCCTCCCTGGGTTGTCCCTCCTGCTCCTTCCTGGTGTGCCCCTATACCACTCTGGACGGACCCTCCGGCTCCACCCTGGCCCTCTGCTGGGGTCCACGACCCACTTAACCCGCCCTGGACTGTCCCTCCGGTCCCATCATGAATTGTTCCCTCCTGGTTTTGCCCTCCCATCCCTCCCTTGTTTGTCTTGTTGGGTCTGGCTTGGCTCCCCTCCCTCCCCCCCTTCATGTTGTCTTGCCTGTTCACTTCCCTGTCTTGTTTGTGTGTTGATGTTGCCTGTTTTGTTGTCTTGTGGTGTTTCTTGTCTGTCTTGTACCTTGTTGAGTGTTCCCTTTAGGAACGCCAGGTGGCGTCCCTTTTGGGGGGGGGGCTAGTGTCAGGGTTCTGCCACTTTGGTCTTGTAAATTCTTGTTTGGTGGCAGAGTCCGGACACTAGCTCTGTCTTGTCCATGCCCTGTTGTGCTCGGCTCGAGTTTCCTCGGGTCGGGCACTAGTTTACTGTCATTGTGTGTGTGTGTGTGTCTCTGGGTGCGTGCTGTCATGAGTGTGTGCGGGCCATGCACGCTCCCGCTTGATGCGTGCGCGCTCTCGTGTTTGTTTTGTTCTGTCGGCATCGCCGCTGTTTCATTCTCAGCGTCTCAGTCTGGTTGGTTTTGGTTTCGGTTGGCGCTGAGATGAAGCATGCGCTTTATTGTGTGAGCATCTTTATGTGTGAGCGCACGGTAAGATGTTTACATCTATCGTGTGCTCTTGTCTCGCGTTTAGTCTTCTGTTGGTGTTGTGTTTAGCACGTGACTCATGTTTACATGCGCCACGTGCTTGTGTGTCTGTGTCATGTCTTCTAGTCTTGTATTGTCTAGCCCTACCCTCCTTGTTAACCCATTATTAGTTTATCATGTTCACCTGTTTGTGTTAATTTACTTCAGCTTAAAATCTCCTCATGTCTGCTGTCCTGTGCCAGTTCGTCATCGTTCATCGCCTTGTCCAGTCCGTCTATTCTCCCCCGTGTTCCTGCTCCTGTCTTGCCAGCCCAGCCAAGTTTGTGTGTGTGTGTGTGTATTTGTTCTGTTAATGTTTTCCCCCTCGGGTTGTTTATTTTGCCTTTTTATTTTATTTTATTATAAATAAATACCCATTATTTCTACACCTGAGTCCTCGCTCCTTTTCCCCACCACAAACCCTGACACTATCTATCTATCTACAAAAATTGTGTGTAGGGTGAAACACGTCAAACTTAATGAAACATTTAAGGGCGCAGGGAATCAACTTAAAGTCTTTGACAGCTTGCGACATCATCTGGCACTTTCACTGAGTACATTTACATGGACACCAGTATTCCAATTTTATGATTAAGATAGTACTCTGATTAGGAGTCTACCATGTAAACAACGAATTTTGATTACCTTAAAGGACCACCCGAGTCACGAAATGCAGAGGTTTTTCTTTCCATTCGCCATGCGGTATCAAATTCCATTAAAACAGCATTCTTCCAGCAGTCCTTACTTCATATTTTCATCCAATAATTGTTACGGGGCATGAACAATATGCTGCTGAATGAAAGTGAACTGCTGAACTGCGGTTAAAGCCTAAAGATTAAAAATGAAACACCCGAAATTGCATGAAACTTTGGAGGAAACGCTGGATAGCCTGGTGATGCGACATTAATTGTTTTATACTGAAACTTTGCTTCTAAAAGCGCTTCCTTGGTCTTATCCATATTTGTTTGCACGTTAAACACACGTTGGCCACAACAGGCTTTATATATATATATATATATACATGTATGTATATATATATATATATATATATATATATATATATATATATATATATATATATATATATATATATATATATATACACACACACACACACACATATATATATATACATGTATACATATATATATATATATATATATATATATATATATATATATATATATATATATATATATATATATATACAGTATATAAAGGAGTGTAGAATTATTAGGCAAGTTGTATTTTTGAAGATTAATTATATTTTTGAACAACAACCATGTTCTCAATGAACCCAAAAAAACTCATTAATATCAAAGCTGATTATTTTTGGAAGTAGTTTTTAGTTTGTTTTTAGTTTAAGCTACTTTAGGAGGATATCTGTTTGTGCAGGTGACTATTACTGTGCATAATTTTTAGGCAACTTAACAAAAAACAAATATATACCAATTTCAATTATTTATTTTCACCAGTGAAACCAATATAACATCTCAACATTCACAAATATACATTTCTGACATTCAAAAACAAAACAAAAACAAATCAGTGACCAATATAGCCACCTTTCTTTGCAAGGACACTCAAAAGCCTGCCATCCATGGATTTTGTCAGTGTTTTGATCTTTTCACCATTAACATTGCATGCAGCAGCAACCACAGCCTCCCAGACACTGTTCAGAGAGGTGTACTGTTTTCCCTCCTTGTAAATCTCACATTTGATGATGGACCACAGGTTCTCTATGGGGTACAGTTCAGGTGAACAAGGAGGCCATGTCATTAGTTTTTCTTCTTTTAGACTCTTTTTGCCAGCCACGCTGTGGAGTACTTGGACACGTGTGATGGAGCATTGTCCTGCATGAAAATCATGTTTTTCTCTAAGGATGCAGACTTCTTCCTGTACCACTGCTTGAAGGTGTCTTCCAGAAATTGGCAGTAGGACTGGGAGTTGAGCTTGACTCCATCCTCAACCCGAAAAGGCCCCACAAGCTCATCTTTGATGATACCAGCCAAAACCAGTACTCCACCTCCACCTTGCTGGCGTCTGAGTCGGACTGGAGCTCTCTGTCCTTTACCGATCCAGCCACGGGCCCATCAAGACTCACTCTCATTTCATCAGTCCATAAAACCTGAGAAAAATCAGTCTTGAGATATTTCTTGGCCAAGTCTTGACGTTTCAGCTTGTGTGTCTTGTTCAGTGGTGGTCCTTTTTCAGCCTTTCTTACCTTGGCCAAGTCTCTGAGTATTGCACACCTTGTGCTTTTGGGCACTCCAGTGATGTTGCAGCTCTGAAATATGGCAAAACTGGTGGCAAGTGGCATCTTGGCAGCTGCACACTTGACTTTTCTCAGTTCATGGGCAGTTATTTTGCGCCTTGGTTTTTGGTTTGGTTTTTCCACACGCTTGCGACCCTGTTGACTATTTTGAATGAAACGCTTGATTGTTCAATGATCACGCTTCGGAAGCTTGGCAATTTTAAGAGTGCTGCATCCCTCTGCAAGATATCTCACTATTTTTTTACTTTTTGGAGCCTGTCAAGTCCTTCTTTTGACCCATTTTGCCAAAGGAAAGGAAGTTTCCTAATAATAATGCACACCTGATATAGGGTGTTGATGTCATTAGACCACACCTCTTCTCATTACAGAGATGCACATCACCTAATATGCTTAATTGGTAGTAGGCTTTCGAGCCAATACAGCTTGGAGTAAGACAACATGCATAAAGAGGATAATGTGGTCAAAATACTCATTTGCCTAATAATTATGCACTGCCTGTATATATATATATATTAGTGATGCCACAATTCTCAATATAATATTGAACCGTTCGGTGGGACATCCACGGTTCAATACGCGCTTGTGAATTGCGGTTTTCTCGGTTTTACGTTTAAATAATTTATGTGCGTTTTCGCCGAATTGACTGTTTGTGTGTGCCTTTAAGTCCATGAGCTGAGTTGAGGAAACTCCTCCCTACGAGTATATATTCAATAACTATGCTCTAAAGTTAGGGGGCGCTTAACCATCATTCCACAGCCATGGTGAGTGGAGGAGAAGAGGAAACACTACGAGGAAGCTTCTTCACCGGTGTCTTTCAAATCTCCGGTGTGGGGACATTTCGGTTTTGCCGTTGAGTATAATGGCGAGGAAGAAAAAACAGTAATCTAAAAAATTACTGTGTGCACTGCAAGCATTGTTTTACACGTATAGCCAGGGCTTAATTTATGCCGGAACACGGCGGTTCCGGCTCCTCATTTTACCGCTCCCCATCCTCAACCACCCTCCTCCCCGTCCGCTGTTCACTTTCATTTTCTTCCACGATTCCCCAACCCTCTACGTTTGTCCGCAACACCCCCACGCTCTTCACTCTCATCTTTAGTTTGCGGCACCCCTCCGCCATCCAACGCCCTCTCCCGTTCTCCACTTTTGTGCGCGACACCTCTCCATCCGCGGGTAACATGCCGGATTTGTTACCCCGATCTGTTCCGGGACCTCGCACTTCACAAATTAAGCAGTGCATATAGCCTACTCAAACGGAAACACTTCGAAAATGACTGCACATGTACGGTGCCATCACCCAGTAATATCACTCTCTGAAGGCAGAATAGCAAAGAAGGTAATAAAGTCAACAATCCCTCGCTGAATCTTCCCAGCAAACATACCCAACTGTTTTCGAGAGACACAAATAAATGTTTATTTGAAACGGTCAATTTATGTTTATTAACTTCACATGCATGTTTATTTTCAAAATGCAAGAATGTATGTGTTCCCCAGTTTGTACATGGGCTACCAGCAGCTGTGAGATTTCAGTGTTCATTTTTTTATTATACAATACACTAGGAACTAGTGCACGTTTCTTGGCTTTTAAGTAAAATAAAGGAGTATTGCAATAAATCGTTTTTATGTTTTTCTCCTATTGCCTATTGCATTAAGCATAAAATAACAAAAAAAAAAACAAAACAAAACAAAAACACGTGTCAAGCCATCAGAACCGAACCGAAAACCGTGTTAAAAAACCGAGGTATGTATTGAACCGTAGGCTAACTGTATTGTTGCATCCCTAATATATATATATATATATATATATATATATATATATATATATATATATATATGTGTGTGTGTGTGTGTGTGTGTGTGTGTGTATATATATATATATATATATATATATATATATAAATATATAATGTATATATATGTATGTGTATGTATATAAATAAAATTAATCCTCAAAAATACAACTTGCCTAATAATTCTGCACTCCCTGTATGTATGTATGTATATATATATATATATATATATATATATATATATATATATATATATATATATATACACACACAACTTTTCTATCTGCTTATTTGATTCAAATTAAAGCATGTTGATGTATGCATCATATGCATCCTAAATATATGAAACATGGTTTTATAGAGGAAGTTAGGCACATGGAAAAGTTAACACCAGATATTACAGTCCTCGTCACTCACTACCATACATGCATGCAATAATTTTACTAGTTTCAGTTCAATTAATTCAATTTAATTTACTTATATATAAATCACTGAACCTATGATGCACAAAAAACACACAAAAAAAAAATCAACTTGACCCCTGACGGCAATTTTTGCTTGAGAACGAAAAGATGCTTGGCTGATTCTTTCCTGAATTTGCCCTGCAAGTGTGACTTTTCAGACCGCTCGTCCCTGAATCACTGGTGTACTTGATTAAGGTTAAGCATGTTTTCCAAGCAGCATACAGTGTGCTATCACCGTTTCAGTTTACTCTCATGAACTTCATTAATATTTCTGACTTCCCGACTAGTTCTGTTAATTTAATGGACATGTCATTACCTCTGACTTTGCGCTTCAATACATTTTTTCACCACATCCATTTCTCTGCGGGCATTAGCTCCCTACAGCACTGATGGCTTTTGGGTCATGTAGTTCTTTTTTATTGCATTACATTGTAATTGTATTAAAAAGGAAACTACAAAATGGCAGTGTATTTTTTATTTTTGTTGTCATCTTCCTATTGGTTATTTCCCGCTCCTGTCTGCTCCCGTTAACTATTTTATCCTGTACCATCTTAATCCCGTGATTAAAAGCAAAGATGACTTTTTGAATTTTGTTTCTCTTAAATTTGATCCAGCCACGGGCCCATCAAGACTCACTCTCATTTCATCAGTCTTGAGATATTTCTTGGCCCAGTCTTGACGTTTCAGCTTTTGTGTCTTGTTCAGTGATGGTCGTTTTTCAGCCTTTCTTATCTTGGCCATGTCTCTGAGTATTGCACACCTTGTGCTTTTGGGCACTCCAGTGATGTTGCAGCTCTGAAATATGGCAAAACTGGTGGCAAGTGGCATCTTGGCAGCTGCACGCTTGACTTTTCTCAGTTCATGGGCAGTTATTTTGCGCCTTGGTTACAGTGTCATCCTGCAGCATATGAAATGTCCCAAACACTATTTTTGGGGGAAATAATTTTGTTTTTACTCTCTGATAGTCAAAACATGTTCAAAAAAATGTATATGTTATATACAGTATGCTTTAAAAAATTATGTATGTAAATTCAGACTACGAGTCCACATATGGACATAATTTTTCTCTAAAAGTACATCATATCAAAAGATGATACTTAGGTTTTATTCTAATTAAGTTCCAATAAGCCCAAATAGCAAAGAGAAATAAAAAAATGCATGTAAAAAAACATCTTGGGTCTTAATACAGTATATTTACTGAATTTAACATGGTTCTCAATTTTTTTGTCCCCAAGGCTACCCAAAAAGAACTATACCAAACTGTAAAGAGTTTATATTTGTTATATTTAATGAACAACTTTTAGCTTATTTATTATAATTAAAAACATGTAAACATTTTTAGTTAAAAATTTTATTTAAAAATTATTTTTGCAAAGCACTATGGGTGTATGGCTACACACATAAATTCCTTAATATAATATATATTAATATAAAAACCTTCCTTCCAAATAAATTTCCATAAAGATTTTGAAAGTGTATTGTTTGTTGTTATTCAGTAAGCATTTGGTATAGGACTTTGAACATT
Source organism: Danio kyathit (assembly GCA_903798195.1). NCBI lineage: Eukaryota > Metazoa > Chordata > Actinopteri > Cypriniformes > Danionidae > Danio > Danio kyathit. Next base: position 14,652,494 of record LR812542.1, read on the forward strand.
TTAAAGCTACAATTTGATTTGAAAATACAGTTTTTTGTAAAAGTCTACAGTGAAATACAATCTACAGTGAAAACCTGTTAAAAGATTAACAGCAAATTTCTGTACAAAATACAAAAAATAACTAAAGGATCTAACCTTTGTTTTCGAGAAAGTAATCAGTGTCTGAAATCTTGCCATACACCCTCATTCACTAATCCCTAAATTAGTTGATTAGTTTAGTCCACAAGACATTCTGAATGACCACAGATGACTGAATTGTGACACTGATGAACAGCCGCTGTTAACAAGCAATCGCTGAATGTAAGAACAAGAAGTAAATAAAATACAGCAACAGCATTACACCAAACCAACTGATTTAAAACAGAGGATTAAACAACTCCATTAAATAACAGCATTACCAGCTTCACTGATTACAGTTTGACTTTTTGAGTTTGCAAAAATATTTGATAATTAACAGAGGCTTATATTTTTCATTAAAAATGTTTAATTTGACCTTACCATCATGTAGATGAGGCTGCTTTAGTTGAGCTCCTGATCTTTTACTCTTTTATCTTAATGCTTCCCTGGCTGTTGTAATTGTGTTTTTGAAACTCATCGATTATGGCAAGAAAGGCAATGAGAAACTATACTATATACTTAATTGTCGCAGGTATAATTTATATATATATATTTTTAAGTCAAAAAAATAAATAAATTGCAAATGTATGTGATGTTGTTTGGTACAATACTACAGCTTCCCATGGAGGGTCAACAAACAATTATGAAGGAGTTAATAAAAATTCCTAAGTAATAATTCATATGTATTAATAATTATTTAATATAAATAATAATTACAGTTTCATGCACAAAACGTTAAGCACAAGACACACCGACATCAACCATGGTTGCTAAAAGTGAAAAGCTGCATAATTCAATCATGCCGCAATGCATTCTGGGTGCCAGCATAGTACTAAACTCCCAGCATGCATTGCAGCATGAATAAATGATGCCACTTAAAGCTCTTACAATTTCTTACTTTGCCTTTTTTTTTTTTTTAGGGGGAGGTAATATTTCAGTAGATTGTTTTGTATTGTTCTCAGTTGATTTTTATTTGATATTTATTTTTTGTTTTTCACCAATGTTGAGATTCAAAGACTAATTGTTAATGTCTGTGTGTTTTTAAGTTCTGCCATAGTTCAAACATTTTCATTGTGACTGGTGTATTTAGGCCTGAAGCTCCAGTGGTCTCATTTATGTAAATTATTAATTTGTCACACATGAGCTAACAAGATATTCAACAAGTGGGTGAGGGACTTATCAGACTTATTCTTATATTTTCTTTTAGCTTTTCATGCTATACCAATAGTGTGATTAACACAATTATTTATAGCAACCAAAATAAAAACTAATGTTAAAACAAAAAGTTGAAGAGTACAAAAAAGCAGATGCTAGTGATCATGGTGATTTCAAATGAACAACAAAAATTTTATTAAGAGCTTTTGTGCACATTTTTGTGACAGAAATAGTCAAATGTTAATAATGAGTGAAGCTGACATTTGTGGAGCTGTTTATTGAACATCTACTGAGATCTTGAGAAATAATTTTTTTATTGTGTAATTATTTTTTTTTTTTTTAATTATTATTCTTATTTAGAGTTTTATTTTAAGTTGATTTTTAATTTTTGGTTTTGGCTGTAATTTGTGTGATTTTGTTTTCCTTCAGTGATTCTGCTGGTTAATAGTTGTTCATCAATAATCCTCATTCTTCCTTTAATAGATACTGAATTATTTCATTAACTTCATTACTGCCTTAATGTTCAACCCTCTGTAGTGAGGACACTAGTGAGGATTTTGCTCTGGGATTTAAGGGGTTAAATATGTTTGATAAAAAATACAGACTGTGGAATGTATTTTTAACAGAAGTACTCTGTAAATTGAATTTACAGATGTAAAATGTTAAAAACAGTAGATTACTGGCAACCACAGCTGAAAGTATTTTTCCTTAAAATCAAGAAAAATAACTGGAAAATGTAAAAATGCTTTACAAAATACTGTAAAACTTTTGTGTGTCACCATTGTGCTGGATATCTGAAGTTATGCTGCATCTTTTATTTAAAGGTAACTGTGTAGTTACTAATGTGAAAATGTTTGCTAATTGCAATCACACATGAACACATTAATGCATTTAATGACTTTACATTTTTGTGAACTGAGCTAACAGTACTAAATACCAATATGCTCACATAAATATGTTATAAATAATATTTTAAAAGCAAATGACAGTTGTTTCAATTAAGTTTAATAAAATTGTCAGCTTCAGAACTTTCTCAAATGTTTATAAATTAACATTGTATCAGTTAATAAAATACGGTTATTTTCTGTAAATTGAAGCAATTCTATTATGATTATCAGTGATCTAGCGGCTGCAGATCACTGGTATACACACTGATCGCTAACGGACTACAAATTCGCCATTATGGACTACAAGACCCAGTTATACACCACACACACACACAACCAGTTCCTGATCCTGACTGATTGCAGTGACGGCTGGCAACGGGGCTTGCTGCCCAACCCAGTAACAAGATGGCCACCTCCAGTCCTCCAGCTCACAAGAGGGCCACCTTCAGTCCGCCAGCTCACAAAATGTCCACAACCAGCCCTCCAGCTCACAAGATGGCTTCCTGTTCAGAGTCTGTGCCATTGATGCCGCCAGAACCCTCTGTATTCCCCGAATAGTGAGCGCCAGAAACCTCTGAATCCCTCCAATGGTGGGCGCCAGATATCTCTGAGACCCTCAAATGGCGGGCTCCAGATACCTCTAAATCCCTCGAATGGCGGGTGCCAGATACCTCTGAATCCCCTGAATGGTGGGAGCCAGATATCTCGGAATCCCCTGAATGGAGGGTGCCAGATATCCCTGAATCCCTTGAATGGCCAGGGGCAGCAGATCCTCCTGAGTTCCCCGAATGGCCAGGGGCACCAGATCCTCCCAAATTCCCCGAATGGCCAGTGGTACTAGATCCTCTCGAATTTCTCGAACGGCCAGGGGCACCATGTCCGCCTGAATTTCCCAAATTACTAGATCAGTCTGAATTCCCCGAATGGCCAGAGGTGCCAGATACGCCTGAATTCCCTAAATGGCCAGATCCACCTGAATTTCCCCCGAAAGGCCAGGGGCGCCAGATACGCCTGAATTTCCTGAATGGCCAGGGGTGCCAGATCCTCCGTAATTCCACGAATGGCAAAAGCCGCCTCCTGAGTCCCACGAAAAGCCAGAGCTGCCACCTGAGTCCCACAAAAGGCAAGAGCTGCCACCTCAGTCCCACGAATGGCCAGAGCCGCCACCTATGTTCCACAAATGGCTGCCAGAGCTGTGTGACTTTCCAGAGCCGTGTGACTTGCCAGAGCCATGTGACTTCCCAGAGCCATGTGACTTGCCAGAGCCGTATGACTTCTCAGTACTTCCTGAACCACTGTGGTTGTATGAACTGCCACTGCTCCCTGAACCAAAACCTCCTGACTCTCTGGGGTTACATGAACTGCCAGTGCCTCCCGAACCAAAGCCTCCTGACCTACTCTGGTTTAAAGAACTGCCAGAGTTTCGTGAACCTAAGCCTCCTGGCCCACTGGGGTTGAATGAACTGCCTGTGCCTCCTGAACCTAAGCCTCCTGACCCACTGGGATTAAATGAACTGCCAGTGTCTCCTGAACGTAAGCCTCCTGACCCACTGGGGTTAGATGAACTGCCAGTGCTTTCTGAACCAGAGTCTCCTGACCCACTGTGGGTGTATGACTCACCTATGTCTGCTGAACCAAAGCCACCAGCCATACTTCAGCTCCACACTCCAGGCCCTCTGCAGTTCCACGCTCCGGGCCCTCCACAGCTCCTTGCTCTGGGCTCTCCGCAGCTCCACGATCTGGGTCCTCCGCAGCTCCATGCTCCAAGCCCTCCGCAGCTCCACACTCCAGGCCCTCCGCAGCTACATGCTCCAGGCCCGCTGCAGCTCTACGCTCCAGGCCCTCTGCAGCTCCAGGTACACCTCTGCTGCATGGTCCTGGCCCTCCATCCCTCCCCCTGTTCCGCCTCCACTCCACTTACCTCCTGGTCTGTATTTGGAGCGTCTGGTAGCCGCTCCTCTGTTATGATTATCAACGATCTAGTGGCTGAAGATCACTGGTATACATACGGATCACTAACCGACTATAAATCCGCCATTATAGACTACAAAACCCAGTCACGCACCACACACACACAACCGGTTCCTGATCCTGACTGATTGCAAACACATGGCTGATGCTGCTCAAGTACTGTGTTGACTGTTGCTTGCCTGACCATTCCATTTAATAAACCCTGCGTTTGAATCTGCACTCCCTGTTGTCAGCGTCTACTTCACGTTACAAGTTCTATAAAACTTCTGTATTTTTTTCAGAAAAATTCAGTATTTTTCCATAAATTTAACAGATTGTTTTTAACAATGTAAGTGCTATATAGCAACATGAAAGGAACTAAATAGCTTCATTTGACAAAGGTGCTATATAGCACAAAAAAAAGGTTCCCCTATGATTACAAGCCAAAGAACCACTTTTGGTGCTATTTAGCACTTTCTTTGAAAAATATCGGCAATGGTGGGAGGTGTGCAATGCCTTAGTGTCTCACCAGTAACATACAAAAGAGAGAGATTGACTTAGAAAGTCATTTACCAGTTTTAAAATAATTTGATCAGCTGTAGTTTAAAATTACGCTGGTTTTTTTTCTCCTCTAAGGGCTTAATATGCGGTCTGTTACCATCTTGTGGATGGCGCTGCATAGTTGTAATCTAAACAAATACATTCTTGCAAAACTGAACAAGAGATACGCAAAATACAGCGATTGTGATTATTAAAATGATTGAAATTAATTGAATCATACAGAAAATGTTTATTTAAAGCACAGATCAGTGGACAAATATTTATTTTATTATTAGTATACATCTTATGATGGCAGGTGAGAATGATGACAGGTGAGAAACTGCCTCCCCTGACTGCACGTCCCTGATATATATATATATATATATATATATATATATATATATATATATATATATATATATATATATATATATATATACACACACACACACACACACACACACACACACACACACACACACACACACACACATACTAATCAGTGTTTTTGATACCTGCCCAACCCAGATACCTTTTCTTTGTTGCCACAAAATGTGGTTCACTACCAACTCATATTAAACTTATTGCATTAGAGAAAAACATTGCATTACAGTGTTAGTGCTAGTTTATTTCTATCATTTATGCCACATTAAAAGATTATTTGAATTATTAAAGATTATTATTAGAAACGTTGTAATTATTATTAGTATTTTTTAAAACATGAAGTAATTAGTGATTATTAATTTACTGTGGGTATTTGTCACAGTTGTTCAGCTTAGGCTTATGCCCTTGTCCTTCATGCACTGAAATTCCTCCAGATTCTTGGAATCTTTTAATGATGTTATGCACTGTTAAAGGTGAAATTTCCAAATTGTTTTCCTATTTTTCTTTGAGCAACATAGTTTTTAAACATTTTAATAATTTTCTCAGTTTTTTTATTAAATCATAATTAAAAGCTCATGGTTTATAATGCTGTCTTCCTGGCATCATCAACTTGTTGTAATTCATTAGAATAGCCAGGGCACATAGTTCTGACATTCTAGCTCGCCAGCCAATGAACTGGCTGTTTGTTTTTTCTTCTTGTTTTACCTAGTGTGGGTTTTACAGTCTTCTTTTCAGTCTGTTTTCAGTCCCTCCCACCGTCAGAGATGACCCGTAGTGCCTGAGCTTACGCCAATCTGCTCTAGGCTTATAACTCGTAACTGCCATCCCCCGTGTTGTTTTGCCACTGGTTCAGCGGCACTAAAGTGACCTCTCCAGGATGCAAGCCTGGGCAAAGTGTATGGATATCCTGGGATGCCCAGTCGTCAAGTTCCCCCTCTTGGCCTTACCGATGTAGTCCAAAGGAATGCAGAGCAGTACATTTGGCATCAGGTTGGCTGTAGAAGCTGCCGAAACAGTGCATAAATACAAGCAGCTGTCCCCTTCGGGGCTCCACTTCTGATTTGGAGGGTTTACTCCCCCACACTTGGCCGTTGGATCAGTCAATATCAATGGATCAGTCCTCCGCCCTTTTAGCCATTGGCTGCCAAGAGCAGCTCATCTGCCTAGCGGTACAGCATGAACACCACCCTCTTATGTGTTTTAGCCTGCACGCTGAGGTGGTTTACCGAGGTGTGGCGCTTGGAACCAGCACGTGAGAGATTTAGGAGATGGATGAGGACCAGTGTTGCACGTCCACCCTACAAAGTAGAGTGCAGCTGCCGGACAGCAATGGTACTACCTCTATCCAACCCCCCTACACCTCAACGAGCTAAAACGATTGGACATCGATATTGATGCCCTACAGGAGACTAGGCTCTCTACCTTTTCTGGCCCAGTCAATATCATGAGCATCTATGCTCCTACGCTCTGCTCCTCAGCTGAGATCAAGGATAAATTTTATGAAGAGCTTGAGACCACTATCAAAGAAATCCCTACAACAGAACACCTGCTCCTACTCGGAGACTTCAATGCCTAGAATTGGATCTGACTACAATTCCTATCCCCATTGTATCAGCCACTTTGGCATTGAGAAGATTAATGAAAATAGTCAGAGATTGTTAGAACTTTGCTCATACCATGACCTGAGCATCTCAAACACATTGTTTTCAACCAAACTTTGCCATAAGAGTGTCCTGGCGTCACCCCAGGTCCTGTCATTGGCACCAGCTAGATCTCGTCACTACCAGAAGACCCCTGCTGAACTGCGTTCTTACTACCTGCAGCTATCACAGTGCAGACTGTGACACAGACCACTCGCTGGTTGGAAGCAAGGTACATATTCCCCTCAAGCAGATTCATAAATCCAAACAGAAAAGACGGCTATGTATCAACACAGCCCTGACATCAGTCCCAGAAGTCTGTACACGCTTTGCCAGTACTATTGCAGAGGCCCTTAAGGATTGCCCTGACAACAGCACTAAAGATAGATGAAGCCACATTTGGGATGCCATCTACAACTTAGCAATGGCAACTTTTGGCAAGCGGGAGAGGAAACATGCAGACTGGTTTGAAGAGGGAATAGCTAAAATTGAGCCAGCCATTACAGCTAAATGTACAGCTCTGCTGGACTTCAAACACACACCTTCAGTGAAGACATTAGCTGCACCCCGGAAGGCCAGAAATGATGCCCAGCAAATTGCCTGGAAATGAGAAAATGAGTATTGGTTGAACATCTGTCAGAGTATTTAGCTCTTTGCAGAATGTGGGAACATCCGGGCCATGTACGAATGCATGAAGAAAGCATTTGTACCATAAAAAACACTCCCCTGAGGTTTGCTACTGGCAACATTATCACGGACCATGGTAAGCAAAGGGAGAGATGGGCAGAGCACTATCAGCAACTGGACTCAAGGAAGAACATGAAATGCAAAGCATTGCTACCTTGTCTGTGTTGAAAGAACTTGATGCTCTGCCTACTGTAGATGAACTCAGTAAGGCCATCGACTCACTAGCATGTGCCAAGGCTCCAGGCAGTGATTGCATCAAGGTGGGAAAGAAGAGGGCTCTTCTTAACCACCTCCATGAACTCTTACTCCAGTGCTGGAAGGAGGAAACAGTTCCCCGATACATGTGAGATGTCAACATCATCACGCTTTATAAGAACAAAGGAGACTGCACCAACTGTAACAACTACTGTGGAATCTTCTTGCTTAGCATTGTGGAAAAGGTCTTTGCCTATGTGGCGCTGAACAGACTGCAAGTACTGGCTGAACGTGTCTATCCAGAGTCACAGTGTGGCTTTAGATCCCAGAGATCAACAATCATCATGATCTTCTTGCTGATACAGCTACAGGAGAAGTGCCGGGAGCAGAGACAGCCACTCTACATCACCTTCATCGACCTAACTAAGGCCATTGACCTGGTCAGCAGAAAAGGCCTCTTCACAGAATCGGATTTCCTCCAAAGCTTCTGAAGATGATTACATCCTTTCACAATGAAATGAATAGTACTTTCTAGTTCGATGGCTCACAATCAAAACCTTTCCTGAATACAAAGTGGGGTGAAGCAAGGCTGTGTTCTTGCCAAAACACTTTTTGGAATCTTCTTTTCCTTGCTTCTGTGTAATGCCTTTAGTCAGTCGGAGGATGATGTCTACATCTGCACTAGGAGCGATGGCTACCTATTTAACCTCTCATCTTCGTGCAAAGACCAAGGTGCGCAAGGTTCTGATTAGGGAGATGCTGTTTGCTGATGATGCTGCCCTGACCGCCATACAGAGGAAGCACTTCAGTGTCTGATAAGCAATTTCCCTCGTGCCTCTGATGAGTTTGGGCTTACCGTCAGCCTGACAAAAAACAAAGTCATGTGCCAGGATGCCAGCAGCACTCCCAAGATTTCTATCAGTGATCACATCTTTGAATTAGTTGAGGGCTTTACATATCATGGTTCTACTATCTCCAGCAACCTCTCTCTGGAGAGTGAAATAAACACCAGAATTGGCAAGGCATCAATTACCATGGCCCGATTGCCTAAGAGAGTGAGGAACAACAGGCTGCTCACTATGAACACCAAAATAAAAGTTTACCAGGCCAGTGTCCTCAGCACTCTTCTCTATGGCTGTAAGACACGGACCATGTACACCTGGAAAGAACGCAGACTCAATTCTTTCTATCTTTGCTGCCTGAGGAGCATCCTGGGCATCTCCTGGCTGGACCATGTCTCAAACACAAATGTACTAGCCAAGACAAAAAAAAAAACAGCCTGCATGCACTCTTTTCTCAAAGACCACTTTGCTGGTTAGGACATGTTTGCTGTATGCAGTATGGTCGATTCCCCAAAGACATAATGAATGGTGAGGTTGCCTCTGGCCCCAGACCAACAGGGAGACCAGCGCTCAGGTATAAAGATGTCTGTAAGCGTGACCTGAAAGTTGGCAGTCTGAACCCTGCAGACTTGGAAGCAGCAACTGCAAACTGTGCCATTTGGCGGCATGCCGTAAGGACCAGGATAAGGCTGAGTGAGGAAAAAAGGGAGGACCAACAGGAAGTAAAGAGTCAAAATAGAAGGCAGAAAGCCACAGGCTTCACATGTAGCAAATGCAACAGATCATATTGGACTGTTTAGACACAGCAGGCACTGCAACTCCACCACAGTCTGACCTGGGTAACTCCATTGTCTCTAGAGTCAGAAGGATGCCTATGATAATTACAATCACCTGTTGACATCACTTGTTTTAAATTACATCATTATTTAATCAATTTACCTGATTACTAGCCCTACATTGCTCCTGTCCCAACTTTATTTGGATTGTGTTGCAGGTCTGAATGATAGTGTTGCGCTTTTATCCTATGACACTATTCGTGTATTAAGTGTCGTGGTGGAATGAAAAAGGCACACAACAACTGAAATTCATACAAAACATTTACTTAAGTAACACTTTGACAGCAGCGGGGTAATTCTTTAACCCAGTGCTGAGGGGTTTCTTAACCATCCACATCGGAACCTGCGAGCATACAACTAAATAAAAAATAACACACAACAGTCAATTAACTTCCTGCATGATGACAAAACAGCATGGGATTGGTCAATGCACAACGTATGACTTAACGTAAACTAGCTGCAGTTAATAAAAGTCCTCTTTTCTTTTAATTACTAAACACTACAACAATAGTGAAGGATGTATATTTACAAATTAAGTTATGTTGACCAGACAAAACATGAAATATTTTTTGTTCATATTGTCTGCAATGAAAGTAAAAGTAAATTTGGAAATCACTACTTTCTTTTTTTATTTGTGTTTTCCATTCTTTAACAACTTTTTCTGATTTGGGGTTGTAAATTTTAGCTCACTTGGCTCAGCATTAGTAGATAAACAGCCAGAGTCGAGACTGATCGCTGTGCTGCTGCATTGAATAGGAGAAGAGGCATTAGACATAAATAACTCATTTGCGAAACATTACATAACAATACAAGAATCCACAATGTAAAAAAAATTGACAGAGGTCCTCACGGCATTTAGGCAATATTGTGCCCCGCAAAAAATACTGTCTTTGAACAGCATCGGTTCTGGGCCAACACATTCTCTGTGCAAGCAGGCATAGACCATTTTGTCACAAAATGGTCTATGCCAAAAAATAAAGCCAGCACATCTGAATTTAACAAACTAAAGATCACATGATACAAGACAAAATAGTATTCAGTACAACTAACTCTGGGCTTCATAAATGACTGATGTCCATACCTGATTTTATGATTGTGAAAGCTGTTGATATATGCAGAGCCAAGGAGTCACAAAAGCACAGGTCACAGCAATGGCAGCATTATCAGAAGCACAATTTATCAAATAAATAAAAAAAGCACAGCAGTCTGCACAAAGATCAAGCAAACCCACAGTAAAAAAACAACTCGCAAAATGGAAGCTAACACTAACAAATGTGGCAAATGTGATCAAGTACACCCCCCCCCCCCCCCAAGCCCCCCAAGACAGTGCCCATGTCCTTTAATGAGACATGTAAAAAGTGTGACAAAGAGAATCATTTTTCTATTGTGTGCAAATCAATGAACTTGTTTAACACAGATACTGATAAACCAGAAATAGACACATTGTTTGTTGATACAGTAGCCCAATCAAACTGTGCTGAAACAGGCTGGACCATAAATTTGTGTATGACTGGCTTCAGATACCTGTAAACATCCAAAAGTCAAACATGGTCATTGTAATCACATGGAGGTACTTGTATCAAACCAGATGGTGTTGTTAAATTACATGTACAGGCCAGAAACAAAACAGCTGACACGATCATCTTCATGACCACAGCATCAGACACTGCCCTCCTGGGTAGGCAGACATGCGTGTAGTTGGATCTCATAAGAAAACAAGTCAAATCACAATCAAACCTCCCACCACAAAAAAAAAAAATTGCTCCTTACCCATTATGCATCAGTGTTTGAAGGGTTAGGCCAATTTCCAGGATTGCATCATATTTATACTGACTCTAATATTCCACCTATAGTACAGGTTTACAGGAAGATACCATTTGCAGTCCATGTGACACTGGAAGAACTAAAAAAATATATATATAAGCAAAGAAAAAACTGCATGCTGAGTGTCTGCTTTGACTGTAGAGATTTAAACTGGGCCATACTTTGTCAACATTACAAAATACCTACCTTGGAAGACATACAGTCTCAGCTTGCTGGAAAAAAATTGTTCACCATACTGAATGAGAAGGATGGCTATTGGCAGATTAAACTAAATGGTTAGTCAGCAGACCTATGTACATTTAATACATCATGGGGCAGGTATCACTTTCATTGGATGCCAGCAAGTGAAGTCTTTCAAAGCTTGAACTCAGAAAGCTTTGGGGACACTGAAGGTGTTTTCATGGTGACTGACGTCATGATTATAGCCACATCCAACAAAGCAGAGCACAATGGTGTTCTAGATAAAGTCTTGAGTATGATACTTATCACAATACATACCTTATAAAGCCACCCTAACTATTCTGCTAACGTTGCTATTGCGGAAAGATATAGACTGGCAATGGCATCCTGAGAAACAGACAGCTCTAGAATAGTTGAAAACAGCCATACAATGGCATCTGTTCTCAGACCTTTTGATCCAAATGTGACTGTTGAGATGCAGGCAGATGCCTCAAAAGATGGTCTGGGAGCCACACTGCTTCAGTGTTCCAGTCAGAGTCCAGTCTGATCCCAAACCACTTGAGGATATATTCTCAAAACCCATAGGTGCAGCACCAGCACATCTCCAAAGATTGCTGCTACAACTGCAAAGATGTGACATACACATCACCTACACTCCAGGCAACCAAATGCTAATAACAGACACACTATTCAGAGCATATGTCACATCTGATGCAGAAGAGTTTAGACCTGAGTGATGAAAGGTCTTCTCTGCAGTGAATGGAGAATCGCTCTGTGGTAACATAATACACGACTCGACAGGCAACACAGACAGACTCTGAGCTTGACCTGATAAAGCAGCTACAAGTCCATGGATTACCAGACAGAAAGAAAAGTTCCTCTGGCTGCAAAAGCTTACTGGCCAATACAACACACGATTAGAATAGATGATTAGGTGCTCATGACAGATGATTGCATCATGATACCTAAAGCCTTGCAATGAGAAGTGCTAAGATGACTTCATGTAGCACATCAGGACATACACCTCTCAAGACATTATGTACACCTGAGACTGTCATTGCAGATTATGTCCCATTTGGCAGTTCTGAAATAGCTAAATTTGCTAATGAAAGGGATTTCAACATTACCCATTTCAGCCCAAACTTCCCTTAATCCAATGGCATGGCTGAGCAAACCATAAAGACTGTGCTGAAAAAACTATGCTAAGAGCTGCTGTGCAGTCTGGTACTGACCCTTATTTAGCCCTGTTGACCCTTCAAAACACCTCAATTACTGGTCACAAGTATTCTCCAGCCCAGATTCTGATGGGTAAAGTCCTCTATTGCAGATTGCCCATGAGCAAAGCTGTCCTCCAGCCTTGTACGTACCAAACCATATTCAGGCAGAACTGCAGAGTCGTCAGTGACAACAAAAAAGATGGTATGACAGGACAGCAACTCAGCTTCCAACACTTAGGAGGGGACAAAGAATATATATGAGAATCAAAAACACATAGAGTCTTGTTCATATGATGTAATCACATCTGAGGGCACCACCTACAACAGAAACAGGCGCCACCTCAGACGGGACAGGTCAGCCAGGTCACACGCAACTGCATTGTCCCTCGGACACTAATAATGACCAGCGAATGAATGTGACTCCTGGGCATTTTGGATATGCTTTTAAAAAAATGGATGATAGAAACTCCATGATGCGCATAAGTTTTGAAAATGCGCATTTAAAAAAACATATGCACATAACTGAGTTGGATAAACTGTTTTGGTCATTCTGAAACACCTTAACCATTTCAGTATTAGTGTTATTATATTATTAATTATCTCCAGAATCAAGAGTTGATTTTATGCAGAGGATGCCCTTCCAGCTGCAACTAATCACTGGCAAACATCCATACACACTCATTCACACACATAAACTACGGCCAATTTAGCTTACCCAATTCACCTATACCGCATGTCTTTGGACTTGTGAAGGAAACTGGAGCCCCCCAAGGAAACCCACACAAACGCGGCGAGAACATGCAAACTCCACACAGAAATGCCAACTGACCCAGCCGAGGCTAGAACCAGCAACCTTCTAGCGGTGAGGCAAAAGCGCTACCCACTGCGCCACCCTAATGTTCTCATAATTATGAAAAATATTTGAATATTTGATTATAAAGCAGCTGTTTCCTTAAAAAAAAAAAGACATGATAGTCTAATTAGATTTTTATTTATTTGATATTTTTTCATTTCAAGGTTTGGATATTTATGAGCACTAAATCTTACAGATAATAGATTCTGATACTGTTAAACATTACATTGTGTTAACTGTTCAAATAAATCTTCACTGTGAAGTACTGAATTTGAAATGATGTTATTTTAATATAGTCAGCTGTGAACTGAAGTGGGCCTGTCTAAGGCTTGAAACTCCAGGGCTGAAAAGGAGTACCACTCCGGCCCTGAATCTAAGATTTAAGATTTTATTTTAGATTGCTGTGAAAATGTACCTGTACCTTGTACTTCTAACCAAAATGACAGAACCAACATAAGGTAAAATATCAGTGAACCTTATGTATAAAACACTCAGACTAAAAATCCACTAAAAGATATTTAGGCCCAGTTTCACAAACAGGGCTTAGCTAAAGCCAGGACTAGACCTTCGTTAAATTAGGCTATTTAAGCCACATTTATATAAAAACAGCCTTAGAAAAATACATTAATGGTGCGCACCTGGAGACAAAAAATGATACTGACATGTTTTAAGACATCGCACTGCAAGTTATTTTCAGTTGAGACAGCTCAAATATGCAATTTAATCCATGACTAGCCTTAAACCATGTTTGTGAAACCGGGGGTTAATTTGTGATAACATCATGTGTAATTCACTCTATTATAAAGGTTTCATTAAAATAAAACTCACATGATCCAAACGCAGACACATATTTTAATATTTTAAGTATTAATTGCTATAATGACTCGAACAGAGTTATTTTGAAGAATTTTAGAACTGTGGAAGAACAACTCACCTTTATATCTTCATATAGCAGCCGTTGAGGGTCATAAAAGAAGTGAACTTGGCTGAACCTTCGAGTTGACAAAATTTATGTTCTTAAGTATAATATTCATGACAGTTAACTCGACTACAACAAACATTTAGTTGTGTGATTTAAGTTACATTTTATTTGAGGCCAAAAACGCATATGACAGTGTAAACACTTGTCGAAGTTACTTTCAATCTTGAGAAATTGAGTGCCCCCCTAAAAATGGGGTATATGACTTTTAATTTCAATCAGCCAGCCCCTGGGTGTCCGCTCAAGTCATCCCATACAAAATCGCTGCGTTTAAGATCATCTCTTGTTATTTTTTAACAGCCAAATGGATGCTCAAGTCTATTTAACTGATTATATTTGAATTATATTACAACATCAATGCTGTAAAAGGAACTTTATGAAATTGAAAATAGTCACATAAAGCTCTCACTGGAAGTTCATCATTGGCTGAAGGACCCCGGGTGATCCTATTGGTTCACTGGAGTTGTAATAGGTATAGTTTGAAAAGCCTGATTAAAAATAAAATTATAAATGCAGCAATCTCGTTTACATTTATGTAATTTAAAAGAGCGTTATAATGAAATAAAAAGTATTTTAAATTATGTATTTCATATACTGATGTATAACTCAATGTGTTGTGGCATGGAGAATTTCTCTTTCGTGCTTTTATTTTATATAGCCTACGATGTGCTACCACCTTATATGATTATACCAGATATGATTATAATTGCACTGTGGATAAGTAGAAAATGTAGATCCTGTGCGTTTTATATGGAAAAGAAAACCTTCTAAATCACTAAGAGGATAACAAATTATGTGTTGATAATAAAGAAATAACTACCGAGCCTGAAGCATATACTTTAAAGCTGTCATGAACTTCTGGAAAGAAACAGTTTATAAAAAGAATTAAGGGGAAAATTTTTATTTTATGTATTTAAATAGTTTTTTTGTCTCTCCTCTATCTTTGTAACACAGCAGATTATATCTTAAATTAAGCCATGTAAATGCAAAAAAAAAACTTTTATGCTTTTCTTCTCTTCTTTCTCATTTTTATGATGCTATTGTTAATTCCATTGTTTCATATTGTACTGTACTTTTTGTCATTGTCACTTATTGATTGATATTGTATTTTATGTTTTATGTACTGTTTGTATGTTCCTGTATTTACCAATAAAAATGTCTCATCTCAGTCCAGTAGATGGCGTTAATGCACTGTGTCTGACTGCCAATAAAAACTATAGAAAAGGGGTTCTCGCCAGGTGGCACCAGATTTCCAAAGGGCATTTTGCTTTGGCCATGCATTGAGCTCGAGCAGAAGGCAAAGTGACGTACTTTCAGGGTCTATTTGCTTTCATTGAGGGAAAGCAAATTTTCCCAGGATGATAAAAGATCTGAATAAGGGAAAAGCTGATTATTGAGATTTTTGCATTGCAAGTTTTTTGTCTTCTTCCAACTGTTCTGTGACATTTTTTCTTTGTTCACTGTGAGTTCCAGTGGAATATGTTCTCACTAAAATCTAGTTTATCTTTTTGTTCACTGAATGCAAGGGGTCTAAAGGACAAAGTAAAACGGAAAGTAAAACTATATTTTTGTTTGCTAAGAAGCAAAAATCACAGTTTGTATTTCTTCAAGAGACTCATTCTACTATAGAAGATGAAGTGTTTTGGAAAATATAGACACAATTTTGTTTAGTCATGGCTCTAAACGATAAGCAGGTGTCGCCATATGCCTCAACAATTGTCCTGGGAAGGTTGTGACTTTTCAGTCTGATGATTGTGGACATTGGCTTACTGCTGTGATTAACAACAAAGGTATTTTTGTTATTGTAGTGAAAGATTATATCCCACAGATTGATACTGAATTAAAGAAATGTGTGATGAGGATTTGAAGCTAGAGGAACTTGAAGCTACTAAAAAGATGTGTTTGACTACTAACTCCTACAATTTTTTTTGGGAGGACATAAAATATTTGTTATTTGAAGCATACAAAGAGTGTTTTAATTCTAATACTTTAGTTCCAACTATGAAACAGGTTAATTATTCTTATTCCAAAGTCAAACAAAAATAAAAGAATTATTGAGAATCTAAGGCCGATTACTCTACTCAATGTAAATTATAAAATTCTTACATTTGCTATAGCTAATTGATTGAAATTTAGATTGAATCAAGTTATAAGTGAAACTTAGATCTAATTGATTATGGACATTTAATTAAAGAGGATGGGTTTGTTTTATTTCTTGATATACATTTCTTATATTTATTTCTTCTACAAGGCATTTGATACTGTAGAAAACAAATTTATTTTAAATACATTGAATTTCTTTGGCTTTGGTCATAAATTTGTAGAATAGAAATGTTGTATAAAGACATAAATAGTTTAGTATCATTACCATTTGGGACTTCAAAGACATCTAACATTAATAGAGGCATTAGACAAGGGTATATAACAAGTCCATATTTATTTATTTTAGTAGCTGAATTATTAGCACTGTATGTTAAAAACTGCAGAGTTATCAGACCTTTGAATGCTTTCGGGAGTGACTTAATAATAAGTCAACTAGCAGATGATACCACCTTGTTTCTCAGTAATGCAGAGCAGATTCCAGTTGCCATTAATTTGGTGTCTCATTTTTCAAATGCTTCTGGTCTGCGATGTAATTTAAAAAATGTGAGCTGATGGCACTCCATACCGAGTTAAAAATTAGGTAAAATACTTGGGGGTTGTTATTTCTAAAGGCCCTAAAGTAAGGGATAAAATTAATCTGATTGATAATATGATAAAAGGTCAAAATATATAAAATGTGTGGGTTCAAAGGGATCTATCTATTTTTGGTAGAATTATTTTACAAAAGTCAGAAGCACTTTTCAGCATGATTTACCCAGCTTTTTCTTTAAGGATATTTGATAGGTACATTAAAAATCTGAATCATGCAATATACATCATTATGTAAGAAAATCAGATGTAGTGAAACCAATCAATATGGGAGGATTGAATGTAATTGATTTTGATGTTATCAATGGTATCCTTAAGCTGAAGTGACTTCAAATCCTTCTTCAACATAAACATTCTTTCTGGTTTAGTTTTTCTTTTAAAACTTTTGATTCTTTTGGGGGCATAAATTTTCTTTTAAGATGCGATTTTGACTTTGAGCCATCAAAGTTAAAGTGTAATTTGTCATCTTTTCATAATCAGGTATTGCTGTATTGTAAGTTAATATACAAACACAATTTTTCGCCACATAGTTGTTCTTTGTGGAATAATAAGTATATTGATTTTTTTTTCAGGAGTGGATGGACAAAGGTGTTTGGTCTATTATACAAATTTTGGATGGGGTTGAAAAGCTATTCCTGTTGGTTTGGAAAAGAAAGAATTTCAGTTTAAAATTATTAATGATATTTATCCTTGTTATGAGCTTCTCAGACATAGATTTAATATGGATTGTATCATGTGAAGCAGACATAGAGCCATTGGAACATATGGTTTATGTATGCACATTTTCAAGAAAAGTTATGGGATGACATTTCCGTTTGGTTAAGATTAAAGTATGTAATACCTGATTTTCATTTTAAATTCTGATCTGGAATTTTTGGTTAACAATATTGTGACTGTGACAAATTATTTAATCCATGAATGCAGATTTTTTATATATATATTTTTTTTATATATATATATATATATTTTTTTTTTTTTGACATCATATGTCCACTTCAGTGGTTTGCCATACAAACAATATTAGATTAGATTAGATTAGATTCAACTTTATTGTCATTACACATGTACAAGTACAAGGAAACGAAATGCAGTTTAGGTCTAACCAGGAGTGCAATAGCAGCAAGTGCAGGATACAGGTATAAGTTATAAAGTGCAGTTATAGAAAAACTATGGTGATATTTACAAATGGATGTACTATGAACATTATATACAGGTTGTGTTAGCTATGAACAGAGATTTACAATAGATGGATATATGTACAGGTTGCTATTAATAATCAGAAGTGTGCAGATATATAAACATAATTACAAATGTATATGTACAGTGGGTGTGTACATAATTACAAATGTACATGGGTATGTACAGTTAGAATAAATGAATCAGTGCAATGAATATGTGCAATTTTTAAATGTGCAAATGTTAAATAGTGCAGTGATTATGAGGAGTCTGAGTTATGAGGATAGTGGGGGTGTATCAGGGGGGCAAAGAGTCAGTGGGGGGCAGAGTTCAAAAGGGAGACAGCTCTGGGAAAAAAGCTGTTCCTTAGTCTGCTGGTTTTAGTCCGGGGGAGCCTGAAGCGCCTGCCAGAAGGCAGGAGAGAAAACAGTCTGTGAGCAGGGTGAGAGGAATCTTTAAGAATACTGCGTGCTCGGCGCAGACAGTGTTTCCTCTGGATGTCCTCTATGGTTGGCAGCGTGGTCCCTGTGATGCGTTGGGCAGTTTTCACCACCCGCTGCAGTGCCTTACGCTCCGCAACAGAGCAGCTTCCATACCAGACTGTGACACAGTTCGTCAGGATGCTTTCTATTGTGCAGCGGTAGAAGTTCACCAAGACGGCTGATGACAGCTGGTTCTTCTTAAGTTGCCTTAAGAAAAATAGGCGCTGGTGAGCCTTCTTGACCAGGCTGGAGGTGTTGGTGGTCCAGGAAAAGTCCTTTGAGATGTGGGTCCCCAGGAACTTGAAGGATGAGACGGGCTCGACGGCCATCCCATTGATGTGGATGGGATCATGTGAGCCTGTTCGTCCCTTCCTGAAGTCCACAATAAGCTCCTTGGTCTTGTCAGTGTTAAGGAGCAGATTATTGTCGGTGCACCAGGTGGCCAGATGCTGTATCTCCTCCCTGTAGGCAGTCTCATCATTGTTGCTGATTAGACCAATCACTGTGGTGTCATCTGCAAATTTGATGATGGTGTTAGAACTGTTCACAGGCCTACAGTCGATGGTAAAAAGGGAGTAGAGGAAGGGGCTCAGCACACAGCCCTGTGGTACACCAGTGTTGAGTGTGATGGTGGTGGAGCAGATGTGGTCTGATCTCACATTCTGAGGTCTGTTAGTTAGAAAGTCCATAACCCAGTTGCAGAGAGACGTGTCGATATCCAGGTCTCTAAGTTTGATCATTAACTTAGAGGGTATGACAGTGTTGAATGCTGAGCTGAAGTCAACAAACAGCATTCGTGCATAAGTGTTTTTATTGTCCAGGTGTGTGAGTACAGAGTGCAGTGCTATGGAGACTGCATCTTCTGTGCTCCTGTTGCCACGGTAGGCAAACTGATGTGGGTCCAGTGTGGATGGCAGAGAGTCTTTCAGATGTGCCAGGACCAGCCGCTCGAAGCACTTCATGATGATGGGTGTGAGTGCTACAGGGCGGTAGTCATTCAGGCATGTTGGGCTGGAGTGTTTCGGCACTGGCACAATAGAGGTGGTTTTAAAGCATGTTGGCACAGCTGCTAGGTTAAGGGACAGGTTGAAAATGTCTGTGAATACCCCAGCAAGCTGTTCTGCACATGCTTTGAGGACGCGCTCAGGAATATCGTCTGGTCCAGCAGCCTTACGCACATTGATCCGACTCAGTGCGGTGTGGACTTCTGAGGAGGTGAGTGTGATGGGTGAGTGGTCGGTTGAGGAAGTGATCCTGGTGTAGGGTTCTTTATTGTCTCTTTCAAAGCGGGCATAAAAGTCATTAAGCTCGTTCAGGAAGGAGACGTTTGTGGCTGTGGGTGTGGACTGGCTGGGTTTGTAGTTGCTGATGGCCTGTATGCCCTGCCACATGCGCTGAGGATCAGAGTTGGAAAAGTGCTCCTCTAGCTTTAGCTTGTAACAGTGCTTGGCCTTTTTGATGCCCCTCTTCAAATTAGCCCTGGAAGTGCTGTAGGCCTGTGCATCCCCTGATCTGAAGGCAGTGTTGCGTGCCTTCAGCAGGAGGCGCACCTCCTTGTTCATCCATGGCTTTTGATTTGGGTATGTGGTGATCTGTTTCTGGGTTGTCACACTGTCAATGGTGGTGTTGATGTATTCCAGAACAGAGAAAGTGTAGCTGTCAATGTCTGTGCTAGAGCCACATGTGGCCTGGGAAGCAAACATACTCCAGTCAGTGTGTTGAAACCTGTCCTGGAGTGTGGAGTCTACCCCCGCTGGCCACACTTTGATGGTCCTCACTGATGGCTTCACACGGTTGATGAGGGGTGAGTATTTGGGGCTGAGGAACAAAGAAAGATGATCTGATTGACCCAGGTG
Source organism: Danio kyathit (assembly GCA_903798195.1). Lineage (NCBI taxonomy): Eukaryota > Metazoa > Chordata > Actinopteri > Cypriniformes > Danionidae > Danio > Danio kyathit. Next base: position 14,672,985 of record LR812542.1, read on the forward strand.
GGGGAGGGGGGTCACAGCGTAGGCTTCAGCCATGTTTGTGTATACATGGTCCAACGTTTTGTTTCCCCGTGTGTGACAGAAAATGTTTTGATGGAATTTGGGGAGCACTGTCTTTAAGTTTGAGTGATTAAAATCCCCCGCAACAATAAAAGCAGCCTCCGGGTGAGCAGTCTGTTGTTTGCTGATGGCTGCATGAAGTTCTTTCATTGCCAACTTAGCATCAGCATCGGGAGGAATATAGGCGGCAGTAATGATAGTTGAGGTGAACTCGCGTGGCAGATAAAAGGGTCTGCATTTGACCATCAGAAATTCCAGGTTAACAGAGCAATGTCTCCCAACGATGACAGAGTTTGTACACCAAGCTTTGTTAATATAAATGCATAATCCTCCGCCTCGGGTCTTACCGGAGTCATCCGCCGTTCTGTCTGCTCGGAATGTGTGATGCTCAGTTAAAGATACAGCGTTGTCTGGTATCCCGCTGTTTAGCCATGTTTCTGTGAAAATCATGACATTACAGTTCCATAATCTTTTGCTGTGGTTGATGCGCAGTCGAATCTCATCCATTTTGTTCACCAGGGACCGTACATTGGCGAGAAAGATGCTGGGTAAGGACAGCCGGTGTGGTGTTAGCTTTAGCTTAGCTCTTAGCCCGCCGCGCTTCCCCCGTCTTTGTTTACGGTCGCGCCGCCGCCTTCGAGCACTTCCGCCCGGCTGGGCAGAGCGCTCTGCCTCGGGTGTTCTAGCGATGTCCGGAATGAGTCGTAGATTGCTGATAAAACTGTCCGAAATGCACAAACCAATATCCAAAATCTCCTGTCGGGTGTACGATGTAAAGGCATTACTGTTCTGCACGAACAGACCCGAAATGAGCAGGAAAAACACTGCAAAACTGCAGAAACTGGAGAGACGCTGAGCCTCGCGATGTGTACGCGCCGCCATCTTGGTCACTATATTAAATCCTGCTACTTATATCAAATGTCATTTATTGAACAATGACCTTTAAAAACCAATACTGGGAAACTCTACATATATGTAAAGTGATGCACTTGTATGAGTAGGCTGAATTAATGATGATAGTACTATAATACACATAAGACAGACATAAGAAAGACATACATATACACACACTTTCAATAGAATTCTCCCAAATACAGAAATGTCTATTTGCATCCATTTATCCAAAACATTTAGCAATTTGATGAGATATATTTAGTGTTTGCCTTAGTACTTTATATTTAGTGGGCGCTTTTAATACACTGTAAAATAAGTAGTGTCAATTTAACACTTAATGTGTTGATTTTAACACTACTGAAGATCATATATGGTCCCAATCTATTAAGTGCTAAAAGTACACTGTGTGTAGTGTTAAATTTGGAGTGTAATATTGGCACTCTAAAGTGCTGAATAAATACACTAACAGTGTAGAATGTTACACTTAGTTTTACACTTAGGGTCATGTAACACCCACTAGTGTTGTTATTACTCTACAAGTGTCATTCAGAAAGTACTCCCATCAGTGTAACATTAATTTTTACACTGTTGTGTGGTGTATGTCTAACATTATCAAACCTACAATCAAAAGTCTTTAGACAGATGTACAAAACGTGTATCTTTATTTAAAACATGGCCAAATAGGACAACACGCCATATGTGAACAGAATCAGAAAAGAGCTTTATCAGAATCAGAAAGAGCTTTATTGCCAGGTATGTTCACACATACGAGAAAATAGTTTTCATGACAGAGCTTCTACAGTGCAACAGAATTACAGACAGAACTAAAAAACAGATAATAAATATATTTTAAAAAGTAGTGAATGCAATATACGTACAAATTGACAAGTATATGTACAGGTATATTACTACAGTATATACAACATAATATGTGCAGCTGTTATGTGCAAATTGGCATGTAAAGTGTGCTGTTAAATAAGTGTATACGTGTATAAAAGTGTATAGCAAGTAGTGATGTTGGTTCCACCAATTACTATCATCAAGTGTTCATGAGATGGATTGCCTGAGGGAAGAAATTGTTTCTGTGTCTGGCTGTTCTGGTGCGCAGTGCTCTGTAGCGTCGACCAGAAGATAAAAGTTCAAAGAGGCAGTGTGCTGGGTGTGAGTGGTCCAGAGTGATTTTGGCAGCCCTTTTGCTCGCTCTGGTTAAGTACAGTTCTTGGAGAGTAGGGAGGGTTGTACCAATGATTCGCTCAGCAGTCCGAACTATTCGACGTAGTCTTTGGAGGTCGGATTTGGTAGCTGAGCTAAACCAGACAGTTATTGATGTGCAGATGACTGATTCAATGATGGAGGTGTAGAACTGTTTCAGCAGCTCCTTTGGGAGGTTGAACTTCCTCAGCTGATGAAGAAAGTACAGCCTCTGTTGAGCTTTTTTGACAATGGAGTCAATGTCAGTGTCCCACTTCAGGTCCTGAGAGATGGTGGTTTCCAGGAAACTGAAGGACTCCACTGCTGCCACAATGCTGTCCATGATGCTCTGTGGGGGGAGAGCAGGGTGAAGTCCACTATCATCACACCCCTGGGGGGTGCCAGTGCTGATTGTGCGGGTACTGGATATTAATTTTCCCAGCTTCACCAGCTGCTGCCTGTCCATTAGGAAGCTGTTGATCCACTGACAGACAGAGGTGGGCACGGAGAGCTCAGTTAATTTGGGCAGGAGAAGTTTTGGGATGATAGTGTTCAAAGCCGAGCTGAAGTCAACAAACAAAATCCTCACATAGGTCCCTGGTCTGTCTAGGTGTTGCAGAACATAATGCAGTCCCATATTGACTGCATCATCCACAGACCTGTTTGCTCTGTAGGCAAACTGAAGAGAGTCCAGTGAGGGTTCAGTGATGTCCTTCAGGTGGGCCGGAACCAGTTTTTCAAAAGACTTTATGACCACAGATTTCAGCGCCACCGTTTTGTAGTCATTTAGTCCTGTAAGTTTGGGTTTCTTTGGTATGGGAATGATGAAGGAGCGTTTGAAGCAGGAGGGCACTTCACACAGCTCCAGTGATCTGTTGAATATCAGGGTGAAGATGGGGGCCAGTTGGTCAGCACAGGACTTTAAACAGGCTGGTGTTATAAAATCTGGGCCTGGTGCTTTTTTCCTCTTCTGTTTCCAGAAGACCTGGCGCACATTATCTTCACTGAACTGAAGTGCAGGTATAGGGGAGGCGGAGGGTGGTGGAGGTGATAATGGTGATGAAAACAGCTGTTCAGAGTGGGTGTGGGGAGTTTTCTCAAACCGGCAGTAAAACTCATTCAGGTCGTTTGTAAGTCGTTGGTTGTCTACAGTGCTGTGGGATATTTTTTTGTAGTTTGCGACGATTTTCAAACTTTTCCACATGGATGCTGAGTCACTGGAAGTGAAGTGACTCCTTAGTTTCTCAGAATAGTTCCTTTTTGCGACTCTGATCTCCTTTTCCAGTGTGTATTTGGCCTGCTTATACAAAACCCTCTCCCCATTCCTGTAAGCAACCTCCTTGGCCTGACATAGCTGTTTGAGTTTCAGTGAACCATGGTTTGTCATTGTTGTATGTGAGTTGAGTCCTGTTAGGAATGCACACATCTTCACAGAAACTGATATAAGCTGTTACAGTCTCTGTGATCTCATCCAGATCGTTTGCAGCAGCTTTAAAGACACTCCAGTCTGTGAGATCGAAACAGGCTTGTAGATCCCGCTCTGTTTCGTTAGTCTATCTTTTCACAGATCTTAATACAGGTTTGGCTGTTTTCAGTTTCCAGTGTTGTGCAAGATACTTCCAAACTGTAATACATTACAGATTACTTGTTACTGTTATTTAAAAGTAATCCCTTACATTACAATATTACTGTCTCAGAGTTGTAATATTTTACATTACTCTTATATTACTTTTTAGTTACTTTCACTAAAATAACTACAGAATTAGAACTTAACTTTCTAAAACGACCAAATGTACTACAGAGCATTTTACATCCAGTAGAAAGCGATATGATGTAGCAGAATGACTGTGAATCAAGGCTACTAACATTATAGTATATAACTGGCAACATGAAGGCTCAAGACAATGCAAGAAAGGATGACTGTCAGATTCACAAATGATCTGGTATGGTAGAGGTAGTGGTTATCTGGCAATATCTGTGAATAGCTTGGCTATATTCATATTAGACACAACAGGCCATATGTAAACTCCAATCCCATGACAACATGCAGATTTCTTTTTTCTTCTTATTGTTGCCATTATTGTATTCACTTTAAATTCAAGTGGCTCACAACACAAAACTGTCATGCACAAAGTGAGCATGATGAACAGCTTTGTCAATATAATGCTCGTGCACCGATTTCCTCTCTTTGTAGACAAAACTGTTTACGAGTTGTTAAATATACGCTGCTCGCATGCAAATTTTCTCACGTTCTCTCAAATATGCACTCCTCACGCACAAATGTTCTTGCGCGCTCTCAGTACACTGTTTGCTCTGTGAGATTATATGCAGACTCACAATTTGGGTCTTGTGTTCCATCTTCCTTTCGTGCTTTTTGATATGATTTATATTGGTGCGCTATTTATTAACAATAACCAGTATGCTAAAATAGACGTTGGATGTTAATAATACGTTTTATTTTAAAAACATTTATTAAACATCTAAAAGGTGCACTATACTAATCAAATAAATAACATTTAAAGTAAAATATAGCGAACGCAAGCAGAAATGTAACTGATAGAAAATAGGAAAAAACGATATGGTATTATAGCCTACTGGACTATTCACTCTTCAAATAAATCTCACTATCAATCTCATTTTATCATGGCAACTAAAATAAAGTGAACTAGTCTCTGTTGTCTTCCATATTGTTGATGAGATTGGAGGACATTTTCCCTGTCATCCTCTTCATTTTGAGAAGAAGCTGTTTCAGAGGGCCCCTGAACACACATATTGGCATGTACTGTGTTGAACAGTAGCCTACTACAGTAAAGTACTTCAATTATTCTGTTGTGATAATACTATAGTTGCTATGGTAACACAACAAGTGTAATATAAACAAATGACCCAGTGCTGCAGTTTTTTTTTTTAACAATATAGGGTATGTTATTATTTTACAATTCACCACACTTTACTATTCTTAATACTACAGTATGCTGAAGCATTCATTAACAAGTTGTAAATAATACTAGCCTAAAACAAAGGCAGTACACTGTACCTAACGCTCAAAAACACTAGTATTTATTATAGTATTTATATATTTACCTTAACCTGTAGGTAAATATTGTAGCAACATGTAAACCATATCAACATTCTTGGGATAACAATTTGACAAGAGGATCTCTGGAGAGCAAAAGCACGAAAAGAGGAGAAATCAAGGCACAAACTGTGAGTCTGCATCATCTGACGGAGTGAGAGCAGATCATCCGCATGTGAGCAGACTGTTTTGAGTGCACGCGAGGAGTTTTGTCCACGGACAGAGGAAACCAGAGTGTTCGCTAACTTGTATTACATGAATGCGCTCTCGATGTGTAATACTGCACTTATGACTGTTGTCAGTGGAATATGCACGTACCTCCATCTCGCAAATGTCTTCTGCCATTTTCATCTATTTGCCGCTTTTCCGCTGCGCGTTAGAGCGTAACATTACTGCGAACCGGGCTGAGCCAATAGCCCTGGACCTCGAGCTCAGAGGCTGAAATCAAGCCCCGCTCAAAGTTAAAAGTTCCAGTAGCCAGAGGGAGATTAATGACAACACACACATATGTTCACTCCCCACAAACAGGAAATAGAATTGCTGTATTTTTTAAATGTTAATGTCTTGCGGGCGAAAAGTTTGTTGTAACACACGCATTACTGAACATGTACCGAGTAAAATATTACTGAAAATCTATTAGTAATGCCTTACACCACTGCGTTACTGGAAAATGTAATAAGTTACTGTAATTCATTACTTTTGTAACGCATTACTCCCAACACTGTCAGTTTCTCCCTGTAGGTTGGTATGAGATGAATCAAACAGTGGTCAGAGTGCCCCAAAGCTGCTCGTTGGACAGAGCGGTATGCATCCTTTATTGTGGTATAGCAGTGATCCAATATACTGTCTCTTGTGGGACATGTAACATGCTGTCTATATTTTGGCAGTTCATGGGATAGTTTTGCTTTGGTAAAATCCCGAGAATGATTAAAACAGAGTCCGGGTGTTGTTGCTCTATCACCATGATCTGATCAGCTAGTTTCTGTATCGCCAGACACGCATGCGCGTGCGGAGCAATGTAAACACTGACGAGGATGAACAAGCAGAACTCACGCGGGCAGTAGAAAGGCTTACCGTTAATAAACAGTGCTTCTAGATCTGCACAGCACATCTTCTTTATAACTTACATCTGTAAACCACCTTTCGTTGATGTAAAAGCACGTCCCGCCACCGCGCGATTTCTGCGTCGATTCTTTGTCGCGATCCGCTCTGAACAGCTGATAGCCCGGTAGGTGAAGCACATTGTCCGGTATGGTGTCGTTCCAACAGTTTGAGCATAGTCAAATTCATGAGGGGGTTGCACAGAAAAATAAAATGCATAAAACAAACTCATTAACATTTCAGAGACAGGAATTGTGGCAGCTATATTTGAACAAAATTACAGTATGGGACAATGAATGAAAAAAAATATCAAACCCATCTGCACATCAAATGTTTTGTAATAAGTTAGTTCAGTGACCGAAAACACCTTGAAAGATGCATTTGGTCTCTGATCAATCCTGTAAGCAAAAAAGTGCTCATCAAAGCAAACAGTTGTGAGCTGTGATGAGACCAGTAACACACATTGGTAACACTTTATAATAACAGTACATGAACAATGATGTATTAATATGTAAACTAAACATTACTTTATTATGAATTAATGATGAGTTAATGTATGCACTAATCATGAACTAACTTGAACTACAACATGAGTCAAGTGAGTTCATGTGTGAATTACGGCTACCTTAATTACTTGTTAGTACATGATTGTTTGTTAATTAATGTATTAATTACCACATTAGTTTATGCTTAATTTAACCATCATGAACTCATGATATGTTAATATATAATTATGTTGTGACTTTACTTGAAGGGGCACATCATCATTAACCCATTCTTACTCATGAACTCCTTATGCATGTCCAACTAGTCAGTTTACACTGAATAACAATAGAAAAGTGTTCTGTCAACATCAGCATGAACAGGAGTTAATGAGTAGGTAAGGATGAGTTCATGATGATGTGCCCCTCCAAGTAAAGTCATGACATAATCATACATTAACAGCTCATGAGTTCATGTTGGTTACATTTAGCTTAAACTTAAATGTTAACTAATACATTAATTAACAACATGTACTAACAAGTAATTAAGGTAGCCGTTTTTCACACATGAACTCATGTGACTCATGTTGTAGTTCAAGTTAGTTCATGATTAGTGCATAACCTAACTCTTCATTAATTCATAATAAAGTAATGTTTAGTTTGCACATTAATACATCATTATCCATGTACTGTTATTGTAAAGTGTTACCCACACATTTATTTCTGACAATGATGTCTTTGATTTTATAAAACACTGGCAGATCAAGGTCTACCTGGCCACAAATAATTAAGGTAGAATGGTATTCAGTTCCATTATACTTCACCCATTTCACTGAAAGAACATTGGTTTCAGGTGGAATGTTCAACTTGGATGCAGTGGTGTAAACTAACAACTATCAATTATTTTAATTGAGTAGTTTCTCTCAGGAACTGTAATTTACTGAGTAGTTTTTAAAAATGTGTACTTTTACTTTTCCTTGAGTACATTTTTTAGTGCAGTATCTGTATTTTTACTCCACTACTTTCTTTCAACCTGCAGTAACTACTTTATTTTTCTTGTCCATGGGGATTAGAAAAATCTGTCCTGTGATTCCTGTCCAATCAAATCACACATACCGTAAAAGGTAAATCACATCATAATGAACTACTTCAAGATGTGTGCACATTATAATTGCAGCAAACTGTTTGGAAGTATTAAAAGTGTCCATGAAGATGTTCAAAATCTTCACGTGCATTGACCCAGAGACTGTTTAGATGCATGTCCATACCTGGTCAACCCTCCCGTTTTTCCCGGGATTCTCCCGTATTTTACAGTTCTATCCCGCTGTCATCCCGTAAAGGTATTTCTCCCCTATTTTTTATCTTTCTGAGAAGAGCTGATCCTCCCTATATGCAACCCATACTGTCGTACCACCAGGGGCCGCCCTTGCTCTTAAATGTGAACCAGTTCTGTGCTTTCATTTTACTTAGGCATGGAAACCTGATGGAAACATGCAATCCTCAAAACAGTCAGTTCATATAAAGATGCATGACTGTCAGCTGATGCTCTCCATAGTGATAATAGACGCTGTTTCCCAAGCGGATTCTGTACGTACGTGATTTGATGCTGAGCTCAAGTGGACACTGGGTTTTGGGTGCGTGTTTAAACAGACATATACACATCATCATCATAATGATAATAATAATAATAATAGTAATAGCGATTCATTCCGCTATGACGACCCCAGATTAATAAAGGGACTAAGCCGAAAAGAAAATAATTGATTGAATGAATAATAAGTATCCCTTCTCACTGATGAGAAGATGACAAATGTTTACTGTATGATGATCAAAAGGTCCTTAAACACTCAGCAGGCACAGGACATCTGATTGACGTTGAACCCTAACATCAAGGGACTTTGCATTTTGTTTGGAAATAAAAATCTGGTTGACGTCAGATCTCAACGTCAGGCCAATGTCCAATGTCCAACCTAAAAACAACCAAATATCAACGTCTAATGATGTTACAGCTTGACATTGTGTGAACGTTACCCCTATGACATCTATCAGACGTTGGATTTAGGTTGCCGTGCTTGATGAATAAATGTCTGTATTTGACATTATATATGACGTTGGTTTAAGATGTTGGCTCGACGCTGGATTTTGGTCACTTTCTAACAACCTAAAATCAACCAAATATCAATGCATTTGAAGTCATTATTGGACATGAAAATAACGTTGTCCTTAGCTGCTGGCTTGACAATTAATTTTGGTCACCTGACATTACAACCTAAATCTAACATAATATTAATGTCTCATGATGTTGTGTGCCTTCTAGGAAATAACTAAATGCACTACAGAATGTTACGTTTACACACACATGCACAAATTACATGTAAACGCATCAGCTTTTGACTGAATAATACTCACTACTCTTTCTTGAGTACTTTTAAAAGGACTACTTTTACTCATACTTTGAGTAATATTTACAACAGATACTTTTACTCTACTTGCACTACATTTTTAGGCAAGTAATGGTACTTTTACTTGAGTATGATTTTTCAGTAATCTTTCCACCAGTGCTTGGATGCAATCTGAACAATTTCATTCAAGTCACTTAAAGAGACAGTCTTTCCTGGTCCAAGTACAATTCTGTCCCGGTTAAAAGTTTCCCAGTTATACGCCATAAAATTCTGATGTTTTTTGGCAAGCTTGAAACATTTAGTTTGGGTCTTGAAGAAATTGTGCTTAGACTCGTATCCCATGGACCACATATGAACAATTGGCCCAATGTGTTGTATACACAATATAATAATGACACATAAAATTATGTTTAGGCAGGAGATTCTTGCCTGGAAATACGCATTTCAACAATCTGTGATGCTCTGCAATTAAGTGTTTCAGAAATATTGTAAGGCCTTCAGTTAAAATGGGAGAAAATACAATGTTCACTATTTGTAGCAAAAGGCATACAAAAGCCATCTTGAGGCATAATGTCGCCAAATATTAATGGCACATTTCGCAGGAGACACCAAAACTGTATTGCATTAATGCCTAAATCATTGCTCTGATCCTCAAGTTTTACAGTAGGGGGGCAATTTCTTCTTTCCATTTACCTATAGTTAAACAAACGTAATCTGCCATGCAACTCTTTTGCTGTCAAGAAATTTGAACAGACATACTGTAAAAAAAGTTTTAATTCAAACTGAGCAACCCCCTCTAAAACATCATGCATTATGTCTACAGAAAAATTGTTAGACACATTGAAGCATTGGAGAGTGTTTAACAAACATGTACTGTAGCGGCGTTCCATTGGCGCTATTGTTGGTAGAGTGAGCAAGTCTTAAGTCCGTAGACAAAATAGATAGAAATAAAACGTCTTTATTTTCCAATCAACAGAATTCCTTCATCAATTTTCCTTAATCTATAATGCACACTTCTCTGTTACAGTTAAAGTTGAGTTACTGTACGCTCAAAAAATGTGTGCTTCCTACCAACGCTCTCTTCCTCCATTCTTCTTCTTCTTCATGGTTTTTTATTGGCGGTTGGCATACAACTTTATGATGCATTTCCGCCACCTACTGGTTAGGAGTTTGGATCAGAAGTAAAATTTCTACCCTATTATTCTTATTAATTTATATTCTATTATATAACCCAGTCTCTCTAAGAAACATTATTAAAGCTTTTAATTTTTTATCTCCTACTCCATTACTTAAAGTGCTATTAATATCTATATTTACATTATTTCCCTCATTGTCTATTATCATCTTATTCCGTTCCCTTCTATATAATGGGCATTTCTTTATGATATGCTCTATACTTTCCTCTTCATTACAATTATTACAATTTTTTACTTAGATGTTTTCCTATTCTAAACAGCCCACTATTTAGAGCTGTGTGTCCAAACCTTAACCTTGATATAACCGTTTCCTCACGTCTATTTCTCCCTACTGTTCTGTTTATACCAACCATCCTCTGAATCACATAATACCATCTTCCTGTTCTTTCTTCCTCCCATTTCTTTTGCCATCTCTCCCTCACATATTGTCAAATAATTGTCTTCATTTCGTTTTTACTAGGTCTTAAAAACATGTCAATATCAGATTTTTTTGTGGCCTCCTTTGCATATTCATCTGCTTCTTCGTTCCCTATAATTCCAACATGTGCTGGTACCGAGATAAAAGCTAAAATGAGCTCCATCTGTTGAATTCTATATATTGATTGTAAAATTTCTATCAAAATATCTGATCTACATTCTGAATGTCCTGTTTTAATTGATATTAAAGATGAGCTTGAATCAGAACAGATAATTGTCTTCTTTGGTTTGTTTTCTTCTACCCATTGTAATGCCAGTAAATTGCTGTCATTTCACCTGTATAAATTGACAGTTTATCTGATATTCTTTTGTATGTCTTGCTGTTAAAAACTGGAACACTAAAACCCACTCCTACTTTATTTTCCCTATCTTTTGATGCATCAGAATACATTTGAACATATTCATCATAATTTCTTTTAATATATTCATATGTATTCTGTGCACTGGGTTTTGGATCATCTCTTCCTTCTTTATTTAACAGTGTCAGATCTACTGTGGGTTGAGAGATTAACCATAATGGGGCTGTTGACCTAGGCACTGTAGGACTTATTGACACTTCATTCAAATTAAATTCTTTAATTATTCTAGGTATCACCCATCCAAAGTTTTTGATTTCAATCTTTCTTTTTTCCCATGCTGGTTCCAACAGTATTCTTGATGGATGTTGTAGGTTGTGCCCCATGACATTAACCCAATACCTTAAAGACATCTCAGTTCTCCTGATGTCTAAAGGCATTTCCCCCATTTCTACTTGAAGAGCTGCAATTGGTGTGGATATCACTGCTCCCGTACACAATCTTAAAGCCTTATATTGAACCTTGTCTATTTCTTTTAATAAACTGTTTGCAGCAGACTGGTATACAATGCACCCAAAATCAAACATAGATCTCATCAAACCTGTGTATATTTCTCTTAATGCTACTCTACTAGCTCCCCATTCTTTACCCGTTAAACATCTCATCACATTTACTACTTTTTTGCTTTTATCAACCATTTTTTGTATATGTGTTTTAAAAGTGAGTTTTTCATCAAACCATATACCTAAAAAACATGAAACTCTTTCTATTTCATAACCATATAATTTTAAAATTAATCTCTTTAGTTTTTCTACATTTTGAAAATAGCATTACCTTTGTTTTTTCAACCGAGAATCTAAAACCCCACTTGTATGACCATCTTTCTACTTTTGTGATTGCCTCTTGTATTTTCTTTTTAATAAATACTATGTTCCTTCCTCGTTTCCAAATCGCCCCATCATCTGCATAAAGAGATACCCCCATTTCCTTTTCAATACCTGAAAATACATCATTAATCCTATAGAAAATAATAACGGACTAATTATACTTCCTTGTGGTGTACCATTTTCAATTTTTTCTATCCTCGACAATTCTTGACCAACCTTTACCTGAATCTTTCTTTCAAAAAGAAATTCTTTAATCCATTTTAACATTTTTCCTTTAACTCCTGCCAGTCCTAATTTAATTATTAGTCCTTCTTTCCACATCATATCATCATACCTGCAAACACTCCCGTTTTTCCCGGGAGTCTCCCGTATTTTAGACCCGTCTCCCGTATTGTTCTGTCTCCCGGTAAACTCCCGGAATCCGACCCCCGCTCCTCAGCATTTTGGTACAGTCCGGGCTGAAACCTGGTGCTTGTGCGCGTGCTCTTCCGGTCGCGCACAACCTCTCCGCGCTACAGTTTGCGCGCCTCCATATCCCCAAACCTCTCACCCCTCCCGCTCCATGCTTTTAGTTCGCGCCAGTGTTGCCAACTTAGCGACTTTTCAGACCCCCCTAGCGACAAATTTTCAAAAAAGCGACTAGCGACAAATCTAGCGACTTTTTTGTGTGTTACTGGAGATGTTTATAGACTGTCGTTTGTCCATTACTGTACCGTCCCTACTCTTCTCAACGAGCTGCGGATGCCCGCCTTAGAGCACTGACAGGTGGCCCAGTCCTCGTACAGCAGCCTCTCCCACCTGCAGCCTGACAGCAGATCACTCCTCTGCGTACCAACGGCAAATGATTTAGCACCGGGAGTGTGAAGGTATTTCCCTTGTACAGTCAAACTGATCTGCTTCTCCTTTATTTTAACAATTTAATTTGACCGTTTATTCTTTTCTTGTCACAATCAGAGATGTTTTAAAGTGAGAGTTTCTGAACTTGTCTGAGTATATTACGTCTGAGAGATTACTGAAAATTCACTACTCATCTATAATGATATACTGTATTCAAACAGCAATACATTTAGTTAAATTGATAAGCTTAGATAAAGCGTAGTGCAAATATAAAATACCCCATTTATTTACCATAGGCTGTTAAACAGAAATGGTAGAACGTGATGACGTCAGTAATATGCAAATTAGCGTATGACGTAATGCCCTTTATTATATAATGCTAATAAAATACCTTTTGAAAATGCACTTAAATCTTTTAACATTACATAACATATTTGATCTTTTCCTGGTGCTGATAAGTTGGTTTTACTCAAAGCCTTATTTAACTCTCCAACTGTTAATGGTAAATTGAGTACATTGTCGTCATTATCATCCTCCTCCCTCATTAATTCTCTAAATTTTAATTTTGTTTCTTCTTTTCCTTTCTTTCCTTCTTCACTTATGTTTTCATAACTATGTATTTTGCTAAAAGATTTCACTAACATTTCCGCTTTTTCTTTTTCTGTAATAGCTACAGTATATCTTCCTTATTAATTAACGTTGGATATATAAACTCTCTCCTAACTCCATTCATTTTCCTTATCGTGCTCCACACTATAAAAATACCTGTTTCTCTCCCTACAGAGTCACAAAATAATCTCCAATATTCTCTTTTTGCTATTTTAATGGTTCTTCTTACATTTGCCTGCAACTTTTTATATTTAATTAAATTCTCAAAGTTATGTAAACTTTTAAGTATTTTAAATGACTTATTTCTTTCCTTTATTATCTTAGTGCATTCCTCAGTCCACCAAGGAACTATCTTTTGCTTTTTACACCCCCTACTTAATGGAATTGATTGTTTTGCTGCCGTTAATACAGCTCCACATATATCCTGATTTAATTCCTCTATATCTTTTTCTATATTAATTAATTTCATTGTCTCATTACTTATTTCCTTAAATTTTTCCCAATCTGCTTTTTTAAAAACCCATCTGACCTGTCCATTTGATTCACTTACCACATTTCTTACTCCGATATCTATAAAAATTGGGTAATGATCACTTCCTATTGTACTATCTTTTTTAACATCCCATTTACGTATTCCTGCTAACCTTTCAGACATAATTGTAATATCAACTGCCGTTTCCTTCCCATTTGCCACATTTATTCTAGTGCCCTCTCCATTATTTACACATACTAAATTTTTATTTTCCATTAATTCCTCTATTACTATCCCATTTGAATCAGTAAACTTATCCCATATTGCACTGTGCCCATTAAAATCCCCACAACAAGTAATTTTACCCTGTAATTGTGTTGTCAAATGCTCCAAATTTTCCGCTGATAACTTTTTGCATGGATTGTAAAAATTAATTATTAGTACACTTCCCTCATTTGTCCAAACCTCTATAATTATAAATTCCAATTCTTTACCTTTTGATCTTACATTAAAACACATGCTCTGTTTAATACAAATACGACAACCTCCCCCATTACCATTTACTCTATCCCTCCTGACAATAACATATCCTGCTAAAACAAAATCTAAAGAAGGTTTCAACCAAGTTTCTTGTATACATATAATATCTGGCTTAATTTCCAACTCACTGATAAAACTTTTAAACTCCTACCCATTTGCGATAAGACTTCTAGCGTTCCATTGAATTAAAAACATTTATTCTATCCAGTCTGGCTTGACGACTTGCCTTCTGATTCAAGCCTTCGGGTTATTTGTTCCCATGAGAGATTTCTCACTCCCAGGAATTTTTCTGCACCTTTTGTGATTACTTTTATTTTCTCTGTTTTATGCTTGACTTGCTCAGTACAATTTATAACATATGCTATAAAAATTATCAAATTTTCTAAGTTCACTACCACTTTCTGGTTTCTCTGAGTTTCCATCTCTCTCACTTCTTTGACTTTTTCCTCTCTTGTTTTCTCATCTCTGACTTTTTTCACTGCTTCTGCATAACTTAGGTTGTTTTTAATTTTGACTTGCTGAACCTCCACCGCTCTTTTTCTTACCTCACACCCTCCATATGTAACACTGTGATCACCACCACAATTACAACAAGTAGCCTTTATGCTCTAACATTGTAGCTCATGTAACCAATTTTGATCCTTTCTGGAAGTTTTTCATTCTGGAATTCAATAAGTACAGACATACTTGGTACTCTTTTTCCATTTACAGTTTTATTTAGTCTTTTTACATTCTTTACCATGCCTCCCTGTATGTTCTTCTTTAAATTATCCAGGTCTTCTTCCACTGGAATTCCCCATACTACTCCCCGGGTCCCGGATTGACCATTTATTACTTTTTTGTCCACAACAGTCTTTTTACCCACACTTCCTATGAGCATTGCTTTGTTTCTCTGTTCTTCTGATTTACATATTATCAATATGTTTCCATCATATAGAATTTTCGCCATTTCTATTTCCCCTAGTTTCTTTTTTAGCTCTTTCGTGAGTGCTATGGGGCTTAAACCACCATCATCTTTTTTCTCCATCACCAGAATTATTTTAAACTGTTCTCTGTCTAGCTTTCGCCGAATCATTCTTTCATTTTCCTCAAAACTATTTTCCTCTAACCCCCTTTTCCTACTTGTATGTCCACCCTGACTTCTCTCTGATTCCCGTACTTTTCCACCTCCTACCGCCATCCATTCTTTGCTTTCCATATCTTCCTCCTCATACCATGATCCTTCTCTTCTGACCCATTCACTAACCAGTTCATGCCTTCCGCTCTCCTCCGAGTTTGCATTCTCATAAGATCTTCTTTCATCTTGTTTGGATCCTATAGTATTTCTGTTTGATTTAGCCTGCCGTCCAGCGTTGGGCGCCGCCATCTTCGACCGCCTCTCTCCGGAAGTCGTGACTGCCGCCTCTCTTCCTCCATGCAGTGAAGCCACAGTTATATAGTCTGGTACTGACACCTTGTGGCCAATCGAAAATATACAATGTATGGCTCCTACATGTAAGTTTCACACCACAAACGTGGTATTGTTGGGTCTGACTGTAAAGCATTGCAGTGTCGTAAGTGTGTCTCTTTGCAGAAAAGTTACATGTTGCTCATCTTCAGAAAACACAGTTTGATAATCTTCCTTTTGAGCAAGACAAAACCTACAACTATTCTGTGCTCTGAAGGATTCAACAAATCCAAAAAGGCAGTGTAAACAGATTATCTCCTGTTACTTGGATGAGGCTTCCACACACAAAACCAGCAGGGCCTTCTATTCCTGTGCTTTCCAGAACTTTTAAGTCATTGACTACAGGCTTCAATATTGCATCAAATCCATAAGTTTTGATGTCCTGAGAATGGAAAAGTGCACATAAATGTAGGTTTGTCAGAGATGAATTGAACTGTGGTTGGAAATTTCTCAAAGTAAAATATATAGCATATATATCGTCGTAGTTAAGTTGAATTAGAAGTGCATTTTTTTTCAGTTGAAAACATGGGATGACTCTTTACATACAATCCATCTTCAATATCAAAGTAAATACGTAGGCCTGACTTGAACCTGTATGTGGTGTTTGGGTGCTTTAAAATGTTCTGTAGAGTTTGGAGTATTGGAACAAATTTGTCAGTCACTGCAACTTGGTGAAAAGAGCCAGTAGTCCCGTATTTCCTGTTGTCAAATCTAAAATAACTGCCCATTTTTTTGTAAAATATGGTTTCGTTTAGATATGGATATAAGCATAGTGAAGGGGTTTTCAATTTCATGAAATGACAGCTCAACTGAACTTTTAATATGTGTTTTCTGACAATAAGCAGTTTATAACTGTCTGTTTAACTTGATCCTGGATGTCTTGAACTACTTCCTCACAGAATTAGATTTGGCCTGGTTTTCACACACTGGGTCACAAATTGTAATTTGTAAAAATTCTGTAAATACAATGTAAGTGGATGATGTTTCAATGTAATATTATGATTTGCTTGTTAAGATTAGGTCAGGCACATAAGCAATAATTTATTACATGAAATATTACATTTATTACATTAATAAACAACATAATGCCCATGTAAAGAAAATAAACTAGTAAATTGCAACTTTCCATATTTTTAAATTAGAAATAGGCTATTTGAAATCTTTACTAGCCAATGTTTGTAGCTAAATTGTGTTACTGCAAATAATGACAAATATTTTAGCTAAAATCTGTTATCAATACCACCCTTTAAAATAAGGTTCATTAGTATTTTCTCCTCTCCTCTAGGTTAGAGCAGTTGAGTTAACACAGGTGTACCACACTATTAAACATGACATCCGCTATAACAGTGCTGCAGAGTTGTAAAAGAGAGAGAGACTGACTGCATCTGATTTATTTACACAGATTTCAATAAAATACAGTTTATTTTAATGTCCAAGTGTTTATACTTTCCTGAAAACATATTTTAAGTTGCGATTTACCACCACTGGCATGTTATTGGGCCTGTGATTGGGGATGTGCCCCCCGCTGCAGTATGCTTCCCTTCTTTTTTTGTATTAAAAGTGGTAATCCTAACTACATGCCAATATTGAGTCACAGTCATGGCAACACCTGCTGACAGTAGAAAGTTTGGCATAAATCAGTGATTTTCTTAGGGTTTTTTATAAATATCAGCCTAAACTATTATTGTCCACTGTTCTCTGTCATCCTAAATCCACCGGGTGGTGGTGAGCCCACGTGCAAGATCCCTCTCAACACTGCTTGCAGCTTGAATTCTTCTTCTCTAGTATGAATCGCGATTTTGAGGGTCTAAACATACCCGAAAACTCATGAAACTTTGCACACACACACCAGAAGTGATGAAAATTTATGTTATAGGTTTTGGAAGTGTGTGTGGCAAAATGACTCGACAGCGCCACCTATACACTTTTGACGGACTGTGTTCACTTACAACTTGTGTCTGCATTTTCACTCCACCCTGCTACAAAATTATGCGAAAATCTAGTTTTCTACTTAGGCTTACTATGTCCAGTCTGCCTCAAATTCCACACCTTTAATTATAGTACTATTCTGAAGACATCTACATGTGAATATTCATTCACTGTCATAGTGCCACCTGCTGACAGAAGTATGAATGACACAAATAGCTAACATTGTCAGTTTTTTTTATATTTATCAGCTTAGAATAATATTGTCCATTGTGCTTTGTCATCCTAAGGCCACTGGACGGAGCCTGGGTGTGAGGTCCCTTTTTAAAGTTTAAATAAAAGTTTAAATTTTGATTTTTACACAAAATAGTACACAAAAACGCTGCATGCTAAAGAAAGCTAAAAGATAATTGTAGCTATAACTTTGGAACGGAATGAGATATCTTCACCAAACATCTAAACTGCTTAAATGTCAAAAAGGTTGCGAACCCCATCAATCGCCACTTGCAGCTATATTATTTTTTCACTTCAGCCATAATGCGGAACAGGCAGTCCAAACCGTAAGGCCTAGAGACTTGAAACTTGGTCAGATGGTTTGTACTGTTAACTGCTACTCAGATACCATGACTCGTTTAAATTGGCCCATAGGTGGTGCTATGGAGCCAAAAACTAAAACGTCTGACATTTTTGGCTGCCATTCGTAGACTTTGTTGCAGACTCAAAAACTTTACATATTTGGAACCCTTGGCTAATAATTTATATTACATCCCTTATAGACATTCTTGCAAACTAGTAATACTTTTTTTTATTTGACAACTTCTGCAAAATGTTGTTTTGGTCAATCGCCACAAAGCTATTGTAAGAACCTCTGGACTAAGTAGATCAATCAGGGATGTGATTCTTCCAAATAAATACGGATTTCCGTATTTTCCGAGCTCAATGGGGCGACCCATGTGATTTGCACAAATCCAAAGTTTTTTTTTTTTTGAGGAGGGGGTTGTCATCGTGAAGTACATTGTCATCAAAACAGATGACCTGATGGTTTGCCCCTTCAGTGTTCATCATTGTCCACAAGAAGGAGCAGTAACTGCTTCATTCTGGATGTCTTTCAAGGATGTAGTTGTAGACCTACCTAGGCTGCTGTGTATAATGATACTGTGTAGTTCTATAATGTGTGCGTATGAGGAAGCCGGTGATCATGAAATTGTTTTAAATGTGTGCGTGGCTTTGCACACTTTTTCCACTCTCTTAATTGTCATGACCACGTGCGCTCTATGTACGTTATAAATAAAGCCAGGACACACATTTGATATCCTCTGCAAATCATCTCTTCTTGTGTCATTTATTAAGTGCTAAAGCCGGGCAGCTCAAATGTATTAACTGGAAGTTTAGATGATAGGCTATTACAAATTTATTAAAATATATGTTATAAATAATCAAAACTATTAAAAAGCAGGGACTACACTGAAGGAAAGGGAAAGTGATAAACTCTAGTGATGTATGATATTTTTTGCAGGGTAAAATGTTAAAGTATATTAGGCTACTCAATTCAACTGGACTTAATATTTTAATGCCTTTAAACGATTGGATGTGTTAAAACAGTTTGAATTGTTGAATGACTAGTAGTTTATCACGTGGAATAAAGAGTCAACTAAATAACAGGAACATTTATATTCTGTGGACACAAGAGCACTAAACCGAGTTAGTGGCGCCATCTAGCGGCAGTGTGGATCTATCCCCACGTTGAAGTGTACAGTATAAACCTATTAAATATTACTTAGGTCACTATTATACTGCTAAACATTAAAACTGATGAAACAAAAACTTAAATTGTGTGACCAATATCAAATATTTATATAAATAACATATATATATATATATTCATTCATTTTCTTTTCGGCTTAGTCTCTTAATCTGGGGTCGCCACAGTGGAATGAAACGCCAACTTATGCAGCACATGTTTAATGCAGTGGATGCCCTTCCAGCTGCAACCCATCACTGGAAAACATCCATATACACTTATAAGGGGGTCGCACACCAGATGCGCCACTCGGTGACGCGCAACGACATGCATAAGAATGTTAAACATAGATTTATATCAGGGTACAAACACCGGCACCCAGCCACAACTCAGGACACTGTTCTTATTTCTGCAGTGCCACAGAGCGCCATCTGAATAGTTACATTTTAAATAACATGCAAATGTGCGCGTCTAGTGTGCGATACTTCCAACTGTCATGTGCGTGCTGTGTCACGGCGCATCCTGTGTGCGACCTGCTAAACACTACAGTATTGTCAATTTTAGCTTACCCAATTCACCTATAGCGCATGCCTTTGGACTTGTGGGGGAAACCGGAGCACCCAGAGGAAACCCACACCAACACGGGGAGAACATGCCAACTCCACTTAGAAATGCCAACTGACCCAGCCAAGGCTCAAACCAGCGACCTTCTTGCTGTGAGTTGATTGTGCTACCCACTGCGCCACCATGACGCCCACAAATATATATATATATATATATATATATATATATATATATATATATTTTTTTTTTTTTTTTTTTTTTTAATTTATTTTAATTTTTTTTTTGAAGGGGGCAGGGTCTCGTCTTCCTTCTTTTTTGTCCTCAGCTGATCACATGCCAGATCAATAATTATTGAAAAACGTTGACCTTTTCACATGTAAAGAAAACTTAAAACTTGGTTGTACTCATGTGATATAACAGTAGAAAAGGACACAAAAACAGAAAGTCTTTATGCTTATTTCAGTGGTTCAATTACAATTTTAGACACTAGATGGCAGCATAAGACCACTTATTGCTGTTGTTTGTGCTTTTCAGTGGAAAATGAAATAAAATGCAACATAATTTCCACTTTTAAATATACCTATAGCTTTCGCCATGAGGCTGTGTTCAAAATGATATCAATATTTTCAAAGTGCACTGCGAAGGGAGCACAATTGTAAACATGAAGATCGCTAAAACTGAACTGTAAAATTAAAGCAAATTACACCTAAGAGAGATTACCTTAATGCTTTTTTATTTTTAATAATTCCAACTTTGAATGTCAGAATGGGGATAAGTGGGAATAGAACACAGCCAGGAACTATGCTTCTAACTACAGCTCTAGAGGTGTAGTTTCAAGTGCTCAAGTTTGCGACGCAGTTTGCGAATGTTTGTTGGAACGATGGATTCGGGAAACAGCAAATCAAAGAACTATGTTTGTAACGAAGGAACTTGCGACCTTAGTTGGCTAACGATGGTTTTGGTAAACGCACCCCAGCTCGACTTAATCTGACAACTTTGTTGGTTGATGACTTACACTTATTTGTTTGTTTCCTTTCAGCATAAACTGCTGCTACCATTGACATAATTATTAATAAAAATGTTATTTCTAGCTATTGTGAACATAAGAAAATAGAATTACACATTCTGATGTGAAAAAGCTAACTTATTATTTTCAGTGGCTGCATTCAAGCTTAAACTTTTCTAGTCTAGTTTTCCAAAATTTGCATAGGTAACACAGCGTTGTTCTAAGTGCAGTCTAGAATAAATGGCCCCAGATTTCTCATCCTGTGTCTGGTGTCATTACACATTAAATTCCCAGGCTACATACATAAGAAATGTGTTCTGTTTTTCCACTTGAGCCTCTACATCTCAAAATGTCTCTCCATGTCCCTGAACTTCCGTCAAGTGATAAAGGACAAATACAATTGGTTCAAAGCAGGGGTTCTGAAGGGGTTGATGGTACTATGCTTACACATGTGACTTTGTGGTCTTATAAAGTAGTTAAAGGCAATGGGTGTTTCAACACAGAACGATTGTTATATTCTTACTGACTGTTGTGAGAGCCAGAGAGAACAGAGCATGGATATCTCCACAACTTCAGAATGTAAGTATTAAAAATCAAGAAAACTATATATTATTTAATGTGATTATGTAAATAATATACACATTGTTTAAAGACATACAGTTGCAATCAGAATTATTGAACCCCCTTTGAATTTTTTTCTTCTTTTTTAATATTTCCCAAATGATGTTTAACAGAACAAGAAAATTTTCACAGTATGTCTGATAATATTTTTTTCTTTGGAGAAAGTCTTATTTGTTTTATTTCAGCTAGAATAAAAGCAGTTTTTAATTTTTTAAAACCCATTTTAAGGTCAAAATTATTAGCCCCTTTAAGCTATATATTTTTTTCAATAGTATACAGAACAAACCATCATTATACAATAACTTACCCTAACCTGCCTAGTTAACCTAATTAACCTAGTTAAGCCTTTAAATGTCACTTTAAGCTGTATAGAAGTGTCTTGAAAAATATCTAGTAAAATATTAATTACTGTTATCATGGCAAAGATAAAATAAATCAGTTATTAGAGATGAGTTATTAAAACTATTATGTTAATGTGTTGAAAAAATTTTCTCTCCGTTAAAAAGAAATTGGGGAAAAAAATTAACAGGGGGGCTAATAAATCAGGGGGTTGAATAATTCTGATTGCTACTGTATATACACAGTATGTTGCAAAGTTCAACATTAATCACTGAAATTTACCCATCACAATTGGTCTTTGGTCATAATGTTTACACATTAAAAATGTTAAAGAAGGAATTTCTTTGTACAAGGTCTTTTGAGAAGACAAATGTCATTGATCTGGACTCTTGTATTCATGAACGCTTGAGTAAAGCCTGTGCTATGACCAGGGAAATTCTTTCTTATATTCTGATATTAATTTCTACTTTACTAAATATATACATATTTTTTTTCCCCTCAGGTCATATATTTAATCATGTTTACTATGATTTGAATTACCAAAACAATAAATTATTATTGAAATACAATATGTGTAAACAGATTTCCATTATACATTCTGCAATAATTGTATGTTTTTTCTCCTAATAGATGAAAGCGGTGCTTTTAATTTTACAGATTTTACCAACTTGGTGAGTATTAAGTTTATGCATATTTACCATAGCATTTATCTAATTAGCATTTAATAGATTTGTCAAAATCTGTCAAATTTTGCATTAGTCAAAATGAAAATGCTGCCCATGGCAAACCTTATCACCAAGCAGTACTTATACTCTCATCCTGTTACTGCTGCATGGCTGTTTGAACATCATGTCTATTTTCTGAATAAGAAGTCAAGTACAGTGACTTACTAATCTGTATCTTTCTCTTATTGTCTGATGTGCTCATAGGAATGTGATCAGACAGATTAGGCAACATTGTGTAACTATGTAACTAACCAAAAAAGTAGAAAAATTTCCACTCTGTGCATCAAATATTGTTTGTCTGTTATCTGTATGTATGTCAGGCATGGAAAAGAATTTACGGTTTCACATGCTTCGGAGGGGCCCTGTTTATAACGACCACTGTGGCAGGTGACACTCGTTTATGCATGCTTTAGAAAGCGTTGAAAGAGGATGTGGTGTACTTGTGTGGTTTCTCCACTAGAGACACCTGCACCTGAGCTGAGCTGTGTTTTGCACATTTAGATTGTTAAAGCTTGCTGAGGCGTATTGTCAGATTCAAATTTCACTGATCAACCACAACTTAAAAAGTTTGAGAGATTTATGTTCCATTATAGACAGGAAGTGGCTATCAGTTGAGCTTAAGATTGTCTGTATAAAACGAAAACAATCAGAAAGAATATTAAGTTGGGATTCTGGAAAGGAAAGAACAATATATATATATATATATATATATATATATATATATATATATATATATATATATATATATATATATATATATATATATATATATATATATATATGTATATATATAAATTAAAAAGTAATAGAAGTAGTTTACTCTTCTGGTATCCTAAACCAATTTCTTCATGAGTTTGTCAATTTTCACAATGATGACAAAGTATCAAAAGTTGTTTCACATGTTGCATGCACAAAATATAAGGCCTGAGAAACCAATATATTGATTAAAATTATTATTATTCAAAGGTGCAAACTTGTCACCTCTCTCTATCTTAAAATAGGTCATTTATTTGATTTGTGCAGATCTGCAATAAAAAAAAATGGGAGGAGAGGAGTGGGGGGTCTTATCACAAAGGCTGCAATATTAATATATGTAGGCTACACTCCATAGCAAAGCAAATTCTTTTTGGATTTTGGATTTAAAGGGCGCTTATGGTGAAAAATCTACTTTTCAAGCTGTTTGGACAGCCATATGTGTAGGTATAGTGTATATACTGTCATATTGGGGTGATATAAACACACCCAGTCCTTTTTTTTTTCAATTTAACAACATAAAAACGGTGGACCAATTGGAGCGGTTTTGAGACCAACCGCAACTTGACGTAGGAGTGCAGTCAACCCCGCCCATCAAATTGATTGACAGCTGCGTATTAACATGTCTCCGTAGTAACGTGTATAATCATGCCAACCACAAGACGTGCGCAAACTAAGCAACCTTAAATAAAAGTCTGTTCAGTTTGCTAGGATCCTCAATCATCATCAAATGTGATCAAGAATGAGTTTTACAAGTTTAAAATGTTTTAAAACAGTACATGTTTGTAATAAATTACAGCGATTTACTTCAGCTTTACTTCATCAACACAGCCGCATGTCAGAACAATTATAAAAGACGCTTCAATCCCGGTTTGTGGACGTTAAATCAGGTTTATTTTGTACATTATCATAACAGATATCCATACAGCAGTTGGATATTAACCTGTATCCTGTAACATTTGCATGCAAAAACAGTGCAAAGCTAAACGCGCGCTGTGTGTGTGCGTGTCCGCGCTATGTGTGTGTGTGTGTATTTGTGTGTGTGCGTGAACTTTGTAATGATATTGTGTGTGACTCATCCTTGCAACTCCACAACATGCATCAAATACTTTTTGGTAAGATTCTTACTAGCTTTTCTCACAAACGTTACGTGAGATCTAATTTCTTCTTGTTTGTCTGTTGTCTGACGCAGCCGAGGTAGCTGCTGCCAGGCACGTGGAAACGGTGGGCGTGAAGGACTAGCCTTAAAGGCGCAGTACACAAAAACCGCTAGCTGATGCTAAATGCTACAAAATAGAAACTTATGAAAGGTATAATAAAAAATCTGATGGGTGTTTTGAGATGAAACTTTACAGACACATTCTGGAGACACAAAAGACTTATATTAAATCTGGAAAAAGTGGTAACGTAGGTGCCCTTAAAAAAAGGGGAAGATTGGTGCAGATACAATAAAACTTGAACAGACTGAGTACATAAGTTTCACTCTCTGTATCTTGACAGTACAGTTCATATCAGAGAATCTCAGTGCATCTGGCACTCCATAAAATCTGTTTTACTGATACATGCAAGCAGAGAGAACACAAGAGAATCTCGCATACATAGAGAATCAACACACTGCATGTAAATCAAATTATTTGTTGTTTTCTTTTGTATTGGACATGATTGCTAATTCAAAGGCCTGCACCCATGTATTAACATCTGCATTTTAAAATCATTTTAATTAACAAGGGTGCAAACTTGTCACCTTTTGGCAAAATTTGCCATCTTGAAATATGTCATTCTTGGAATTGTGTAGATCTGCGAAAGTAATTTGAGGTGGGGGGGGGGGGTTCTAATCACTAAAGGTGCAATATAAATTTATAAACAGATTTAGACACTTCTCCATTCGAGAGCAAATGCATGTCAGTCATCTTTGTGTGACAGGCTTACTAACCAAAAGTGTGAGCATATTTTCATTCCCTCTAAGCAGCATTGCCCAAACCACATCACACCACCATACTTACAGTAGGCCCCGTTTGCACTAATACATTTTAGTTTTAAAACACAAAAGTTTTGCTACTGTTAAGCCTTCCGTTCACACTACTAGTTTTCAATTCAAAAGACTAAAGAGTTGTTAGATAGAGACAAGATTAATTAAATATCATGTTTATTGTCTATAGTGAGATGAACTGTCCGAGGTGCACTGCTCTCATCTGGAGGTGTTCAAACCACCCGCTGACTGCCTGGAGCTCAGAGTTGTGCATACGCTGCAGCGCAAGCCAGAGTGTGTGTGTGGTCACGTGATGTGCATCTTCAGTGGTGTAGTGTGGATGGAGAACTTTTTAGAAATGCTAGGTGAAACGCCAGTGTGGACATCGTTTTCATTCTAATACGTCGTTTTAAAACTAAAATGTACTGTATTAGTGTAAACGGGACCATAGAGTATGGGCTGTGAGCGGGGAGATAGTTACAAAGTTTCCCAGAAAAAAAATGTAAACTTAGATTTTATTTGCCAATGACTAAGTTTAGATAGAGACTATATGGACTTTGTTTTAGAATATATTTGGTGCAGATACATAAAATTTGAATAGACTGACAGCGTACATGAGTTTCACTCTCCGTGTCTTAACATTGCAGATACAGTGGATGCACTGCGAATCTTCTGCTCTGTAAATTCCTATGTGAGGAGATGCTTACATGGAAGCGTATTTGTGGAACTGTCTGATTTGTTGCTGACTGACAGAGCTCTGTTTTTTACCAAGACATGCAAACAACATGCAAAATCATGTTGTTTGTTATGTATTTGGCAGGAATAAAAAATTCAAAGGTCAGCTCTCATGTGCAACATTTACATTTTAAGTTATTATATATCATTATTAGCTTATCGATAAACACAGACCATGTGATTATTCAGAAGCCTGACAGGTTACAAGCCCCAACTAGTACTGAGTTCTGTGCATGCTCATACTTTTCATGTTCATACTTTTCAGTTGGCCAAGGTTTCTAAAAAAATATTTTTTTTTGTATTGGTCTTAAGTAATATTCTAAATTTCTAATTATTCTAATTTTAATTTAGGATTTTCATTGGTTGTAATCAAAATCATCAAAATTAAACTGTATATTACAACACACTTACTGTATGAGAAGATATTTGTGAATTTGCATTAGATTAGTCAATACCAAAGCCAAAACTGAAATTAGCCTTAATAGCTAAAAAGCATGGTGCAAAAAATATTCACCGATTGCATATTCAACCAGAGTCAAAAGCAGAGTGTGAAGGTTTAATTTGCAGAGTAATTAACAGTTTTGCTTAAAATATTGTAAAGCACACAACATTATGGGTGACATATCAGAGATCAAAAGATGACAAATTGTTGGTGCACAATTACAATATCATGGCATTCCCTGAGCCCAATACTTGTGCTTGATGAGCACGTCACTGCCAAGGATGACCAAACTATTCTGGAGAACCATGTGCACCTAGTGGTTCGAACATTGTATTCTTAATGCCAAGTATCAGGATGATAATGCACCAATACATATAGTAAGACTGGTGAAAGAGAGGTTTGATGAACATGAAAGTGTGTGTGTGTGTGTGTGTGTGTGTGTGTGTGTGTGTGTGTGTGTGTGTGTGTGTGTGTGTGTGTGTGTGTTTGTATATATGTATGTTCATTTCAATTCAATTCATGTTTATTTAAATAACGCTTTTACAATGTAAATTGTGTCAAAACAGCTTAACCACCAGGCATGTATGTATGTATGTGCACGCAAGCACGTATGTATGTATGTGTTTGTGTTTTAGAGAAAGAAACGTTTATGCACGGTTAGTGAAAAACTAAAATTTTGAAGTCACTGAAACAAGACCGTGAAACACATAGAGAACATTTGTTCACAAGACTTTTGAGAACTTTACTTGCTCACAGAAAACAGTATATTGAATAAAATCTTCTCTTTTTGTCACTTTTTGAGTATATAGTCTATGCGAGAAGGCGTGAACTTTCATAACTAATGCAGTGATTCACACCAGAGAAGACAAACACCTGCATAATGAGCTGTATAATGAGCCATCAGACAGGTATGTGACTAAAGCCTGGTTTATACTTCTGCGTCAAGTGATCAGCGTGACCCACGGCGCAAGCCTCGCGCGTAACCGTGCATTTATACTTCTGCGCGCTGTTTCTCTTTCTCTGCAATACACTTCCGAAACGCTAGCTGGCAGTAGGTGTTTCTGTTTCTCTGTGTCGAGTTTCTTCTCTGGTGTTTTGTGATTTCTGAACACTTCTTTAATGTACAAGTGGCTCAAATTCGCTCATTTTGAGGCAGAAACCGGCGGACGTGCAACAACTTATCATAAGGTAAATTCAATTTCAATTTAATTCATCTTTATTTGTATAGCGCTTATACAATGTAGATTGTGTCAAAGCAGCTTCACATGGAAGATTATAGTGAATTGAAACAGTGTCATTTCAGTTTTCAGAGATTAAGTTCAGTTCAGTTTAGCTCAGTTCAGTGTGGGTTAATAATCACTACTGAGAGTCCAAACACTGAATAGCAAATCCATCGATGCGCAGCTCTACAGATCCCGAACCATGCAAGCCAGTGGCGACAGAAAAACTTCACCAATTGACGAAAGCGAAGATTTAAAAAACCTCTAGAGAAACCTGGCTCAGTTGGGCACGACCATTTCCCCTATGGCCAAACGTCTTGTGCAGAGCTGCAGTCTAGGCGCAGGAAGCTGGACCTCAGCGAAGACTCGTCTGTCCTTGGAGCATCACATGTGTCAGTCTCATGCTCTCACTCCACGATGACCACCACAGCAGCTGCTCAGGATACTGCCTGGTCCAGAAAACCTTGGGATCATCTCATCGCTGGTCTCGGATCGCGTCAGTGGCACTGCATAGTCTGAGGGCCTCGAGATGAGTACCCCCAGGTGGAAATACAGAATAAGGAGAATAATTAGCATAGCTGCTTTTCATAGTGTATATAAACGAGAAGCAAAATCATGTGTGGAGCACATCACCTCTTTTCCTTGGCTCTCGATGAAGGCGGTTGCACTTTCTCCCTCTCCGTCCCTTATCTTCCCTGGCTGGCTCTTCTTGTCTTGTCTTATTCTATCTCTGAGGCTCTCCGTGCCCTGCTAACCAAACGAATAAGGAATTATGGATCTGATCAACTGGTCTCTGAACGCGATTGACACCATCTTGTCGACGAGAAGTTTGGGCTCAGGAGAGCCCACTTGTCCTGCCGGGACGTTTGCAGCTGGATACGTGATGGATGGGTGGGAGAAGTGGCGCGTCGTGTGCCTGGCTGCTCTGTCCCTGGAGGATATTGAAGATATCTACCTATTCGGAACTTTGATAACAGGGTTTCAGCTGATGGGCTTATGAGGGGCCCTGGGGTATCGACGACTGATGAAAGCGGTCAGTGCAGCTCAAAACCCCACCAAGCTGACCGGCTTGATTGAAACTATAATAGGCAGATATGCTGCTAATCAGACTGCTGTATTAGACCGCAAATTGGAAAACATCGGGGTGAAATTAGCAGCGTTGCAACAAGATTTGGCCAGGACTGGAGACCAGTGACGGACATTAAATATCTGTGATATCTATTGACCTAAATTTGAAATACTTTCTTCTTTTTCGGCTCCTAGTGTTTTTCCAGCCAGACGGCCTCGGCTGGAGAAAAAACAACTTCTCACACTGCTCTAACTCAAGGCCAAGGTGAGAGGGAGTTTTTTTTTCGCCTCTCTTTCCTGAATTGTATCTTACTTCTTTTTTTCTAAATGCTACCTCCCATTGACCTGTCTTCCCCTGAAATGTGATGTTTGTGTATGGTCGGGGAGGGTCGGGGGTCCAATTTCACTTTATGTCAGTGTATGTGAATACATGGAGGTATACGTGACGAATAAAGGATTGATTGATTGATCATGCGTCATACCGCTATGTACTGCACTGAGTGTATGCTTTGCTAAAAAGATAGGTCTTTAATCTAGTTTTGAAGAGCGAGAGTGTGTCTGAGCCTCGGACATTATCAGGAAGGCTATTCCAGAGTGTAGGGGCCATAAATGAGAAGGCTCGACCTCCTTTACTCGACTTTGATATTCTAGGTACTACCAGAAGCCCTGAGTTTTGAGATCGTAAAAAGAGCGGGTTGGGTTGTAGCGATACAGGAGGTTGGTTAGATAAACAGGAGCTAGATTATTTAAAGCTTTATAGGTAAGGAGTAATATTTTAAATTCAATACGAAACTTAACAGGCAGCCAGTGTAAGGAGGATAAAATTGGGGTGATATGATTATATTTTCTAGATCTGGTAAGAACTCTGGCAGCTTCATTTTGCACTAGCTGGAGTTTGTTAATAGAGGATGCTGGGCAACCAGCAAACAGAGCATTACAGTAGTCCAGCCTAGAAGTCATGAAAGCATGAACTAGCTTTTCTGCATCTGATATGGATAGCATATTTCGCAATTTAGCAATATTTCTCAGATGAAAGAAAGCAGTTTTTGTGACATGGGATATATGATTTTCGAAAGTTATAATGCTGTCTATTATGACACCCTGATCTTTCATAGTAGAGCTAACGCTAACTTTGTATCCCTCTAGTTGCAGGTCCAGTTGTGAGAACTGCTGTGTACAGGATTTAGGCCCAATAAGTAATAATTCTGTTTTGTCTGAGTTTAAGAGAAGAAAATTGTTGGTCATCCAATCTTTAACATCTTTGATACACTCGGTTAGCTTAGACAGTTCAGACATCTCATTAGGTTTAGTTGAAATGTATAATTGAGTATCGTCTGCATAGCAATGAAAGCTGATCCCATGGTATCTAATAAACACAAAACAACAGTCTCCATCAGGAGCTCCTTCACGTGACTCCACACATGTAAACACTCGCTGCATCGGGCGCGCGGCTCTCACCTCCGCCCACACTCAGCGCTACCAAGCCGACCAATCACAGAGCTTGTGCTACGCGTACGCATTACATTTTTTGAGAGGTGCGAGTCAACGTCGCCGACGGCCACGGCGAGGGGCTATGCGTCCACGCATAGGCTGCGCCACAGCATACGCGTGCGCTTGACGCAGAAGTATAAATCAGCCTTAAGAGGGAAGAGTTTCAAGAAAGAATCTGAGAAAAAAATTAAGTTTATATATTTTTTTTTGTTTGCAGTTTATTTAAAATATATTTAACTATCACACAAAATAACTCGAGATAGACTTATTAGTCAGTACACTGTATAAAACTCTGTAAACTATATTAACTTACATATAGCAAATCTACTGATAAAGTTACTTATAAACACACTTTACATATAACTTAAGGCATGCACTTGATTTTACACATGAAACATTGTTTACAGAAGACACATTCAGGGCAAAATAAACAATGTAAATATGAAGAGTGTAAGAAAATAAAGGGTGTAAGGTTTGTAAAAGCCCACTGTGAGCATCACATGGTCTTATGCCTAGTTCACACTACATGATTTTAAGCCAGATTTGAGCCCGATTTGGAAATTAACGAGCTCGCCGACAAATCGGGCTGTGATCGGGGAAAAATCTGCGGGTGCACGGTGCTTGGCAGTCTTTATGTGTGAACTACTGAACAACGCATCAAAGAGGCTCGCTGAAGCGTCGATGACACCTCGCAGACGGAAATCCAATATTTAGCATGCTGAATATTCCAGAGCAGTCGGCCGACTCGACCCCACGTGGGGTCAGATGTAGTGACGAGCTACAGCCAATGAGAGAGCATATCAGCATGAGCTGAATGGCCGTGTGTTCAGGAGCTCAACAGAAATGTCTGTGATTGGCCAGAATGGACATCGATGCACTCGCTTCATTCTGTGTTAACACAGACACGAGAGTAGACTATATTAACAGTGAAACTAGAGTTCTGTAACTATTAGAATTACCATAATGGTCATTCTGACCTTTCTCACATCATATTTACATTCAAAACTTCTATTGAGATGTTAAAATTAAGCTTTGAATGTCTGTCATCATATTTTTTGACATCATTACCCTAAAAATATTATCTTTTTTGCTAATACAGCCTATAAATATGTAGTTAAGATACTAGAACATGCAAAGGTCTAGACCTCGCTTTCATTTTCACTTTCAAACAGGAGCAATTTCGCGGCACAGAATATGCTGTTTTGAAAGATATATCTGAAGTAAATTTATGTTTTTGCTATCAGAAAGTTTTGTTTAGTTTACCAGGAAGTTGCGAGGTAAAGAAATACATTCATATATAAAGTCAAAGCGAAAAGAAGTAGACATGCATGCAGTCGTTTTGACCAATGTGGTAATTAAAGGTGGAAATGCTCAGTTCTTTACTGTTTTGTAATTTAAAAAAATAACAATGTTAGAAAGACATACACAGATATTTAGAAAACATCAGGGTGTTATAGATATGTTAGTTTTATTTCAAAGAGTTATAAAATTACAAAAATTAAAAACTCTGTGTATCTTTCCTCTTGAACTTTGCAGATGAGTGATTGATCCGCTGATGCATCAGCTGACTGATGTTTTTAAATGTTCCCTTGAAAGCTTGAAACGCTGTCAGTGATGTAATCAACACACAAGCAGCTTTTTCTGACGACTCCTCTCTCAAAATTTCATTGGCTGTGGTTTAGTAGCTTGACTGAGCTGCTGGCGAACAAGTTGTTGTCAGATCATGTAGTGTGTGACCCCCTCTTGTGGATCATTTACGTACTGTCGCGTAGTGTGAACACCACAGTGATTAAAAGACACAAAATCAAGTCATGTAGTGTGAACGGCACAGCGATCTGCCGATGTTTAAAATCCTGTAGTGTGAACTAGGCATTAGCTGTGGTCCAGGTTCATCTATAGGAAGAAATCTCAGAGCCTGTGGAGCCATGTCAGCATCAGTCTCTCTTTACCACTGTTGTTTTCACATCTGGAAAAAAAAATAAGTAAGCTAATTACATAAACTACATTATTAATATTTTTGTTATGTTCACTGATACTAGTACTAATTTACCTAATAAACTCAATTACCACATAGGAATTATAAACTGAACAACACATATTTTATATATTTTTCACAATAGCTTAGCATATGCATACATGATGAAAGAACAGAATGCAAATAACAAAGAAACTATATTTTAACACTATCAACCACAAATAAGTTTACCATACTCACATGAAAAAAAATATTAATTTATAGTGAATAATGTAGTTGTTTTGAACTATACTATAGTAAAGTACTTGCAATAATTTGGTTTATTAATTCAATAGTTGCTGTGGTAATATAACCACTAGCCTATGGTAATATATACATATAATAATATATACATATATAATTGTTTATTTCATATAACATCACATTGTATTATAGACCTATGTTTATCATTATACGCTATATACGTACGTTATAGAATACACTTTGTATAGCAATGAAACTATAAGTGGCCTGTAAGGACATATTTCATATAAATCATGAAGGTAAGAATAAAAGACAGGAATTCTATACTCTGGTGGGTCTAGACGTTCTTCAAAATGTATGCGTTCATCATCAGAGTTGCGCTCTTCCTCTAAGGAGAAAGTAAATCCTTCATCGCTGTTCAGTACCATCCGAAGTGGTTCACTCCTTCATGCCATGTCTCGGGGAGCGTGTACTTTATTATCTGGCTCACCTCGGTTCATTTCCATATGAACAGTGCACTCACTGAGGGCGGGATCACGTTAGCTGTAATGAGGGGATACAGGAGAATGCTGTCCTTACTTTTATATGGATTACATGAAAACAGATTATTTGTTTTCGACTTGAATTGGTTAATTCAAAAGTAGACATATCAAGCTTTCTATAGATATATCTCTCATACCTTATTGTTGAGTATTTGCTGAGTTTCCGTTAATTTTATTGACATGTTTTTTTCTGACCACAGTCTACATGTTGCGTGCGTCTCTTGTAATAGCAAAGCCTCGTGGGCGTGGTAGCATTAACTCTAATGAGCTCAGACTGAGAAACTAGACATAGCGTTGAATTCATACTGATTACTTTACCAAACAATATTTGGTTTGAACATGCACTCACTGCATTTAAAAGTGGACACTTCAAGCTTTCTATAGATATACAGTATGTCTCATGTCTGTGTGTTTTGTTTTCGTGGAGTTTCAGTGCATTTTACTAACGCGTTTCTAAAAACAGTTCGCGCGGAGAGAAAAAAGAGAATGCTTACACTGTTTATTATCCTTATTTTGCAAAAGCACACACGTTTGTTGTCATTGTGAGTGTACACAATAAAAACTAGACACCTAACAGATTCAATTGATGTATTGATTTTATCTGTACAATCAAAGCTGAAAGTGTAATTTAAGTTCTTTTCGGCGTGATGAGGAGAAGACGCATCGAAACGCATATATGCGGTCTTCGACCCCTGGGAGTTAACATAGAAGTTCTAGTAAATTGAAAATGTGTCAGTCCAGTTTTCAGAGTTGAAGTTCAGATTAGTTCAGTTCAGTGTGATTTAAATTTCATTGCTGAAAGTCCAAACACTGAAGAGCAAATCCATCGATGCGCAGCTCCACAAGTCCCAATCCAAGCAAGCCAGTGGCGAGGAACAAACTTCACCAATTGACGAAGTGAAGGGAAAAAAACACCTTGAGAGAAACCAGGCTCTGTTGGGCATAACCGTTTCACCTCTGGCCAAACTTCTTGTGCAGAGCAGCAGCCTAGGCTGGAGAACGCTGGACGTCCATCGCGTAGAACTGCAGGTGTGAGTAGGTCACCGGCGAGTGTTCAGGCTGGCCCAAAGAATCCAAGCAGAGACTCATCTGTCGCTGTGGACTTTCAGGAATCACGCTCTCTGCTCCTCCATCACCACCACAGCATCACCTCAGAATACGGCCTGGTCCAGGATTATGGATAACTTGGCATGATTTCTTCACAGGTCTTGGATCGCATCAATGGCACTGCATAATCTCTAGGGGCCTCGGAATGTGTATCCCAGGTGAAAATAGAGAATAAATAAAATAATTAGCGTAGCTGCTGTTCATACTGTATTTAAACAAACTGCAAAAATGAAGCGTTAGAAATAAAAATAGCAGTTACATAAACAAACATAGAAACAAACATGCAATCATATAAGTATTTATAAAAAAATGTTTGGCACATTAAGACAGGAGGAGTGTGTCCTACAGGTGGTTCTCAAGCCTGCTCACCTGGATGGAGCACATTATTCATGCATCATACTGTTATGTGATGCATTGTGTGTATGCTTTACTAAAAAGATAAGACTTTAATCTAGTTTTTAACTAGGGCTATTCCAGAGTTTAGGAGCAATAAATGAGAAGGCTCGAACTCCATTAGTAGACTTTGCTATTATAGGTACTACCAGAAGCCCTGAGTTTTGAGATCTTAATGGTGGGTTGTATTGTAGCAAGACAGAAGGTTGGTTGTATAAACAGGAGCTAGATTATTTAAAGCTTTATAGGTAAGAAGCAATATTATATAATCAATACGGAACTTAAAAGGCAGACAGTGTAAGGAGGACAAATTTGGAGTGATATTATCATATTTTCTAGACCTGGTAAGAACTCTGGCAGCTGCATTTTGCACTAACTAAAGTTTATTAATAGAGGATGCTGGGAACCAGCGACCAGAGCATTCGTCATAAAAGCATGAACTAGCTTTTCTGCACCTGAGAGGGATAGCATACTTCGTAATTTAGCAATATTTCTCAGATGAAAGAAGGTGGTTTTTGTGACATGGGAGATATGATTTTCAAAAGTTAAGTTGCTGTCTAATATACCACCCAGGTCTTTTACAGTAGAGCTAATACTAACTTTGTATCCCTCTAATTGCAGGTCAAGTGGTGAGATCTGTTGTTTACAGAATTTAGGCCCAATAAGTAATTCTGTTTTGTCTGAATTTAAGAGAAGAAAATAGTTGGTCATCCAGTCTTTGACATCTTGTATACACTCAGTTAGCTTAGACAGTTCAGAAGTCTCATGAGGTTTTATTGAAATATATAAATGAGTATCATCTGCATAGCAGTGAAAGCTGATCCTGTGTCTTCTAATAATGTCTCCCAGGGGTAACATGTATATTGTAAACAGCAAACGGCCTAAAACTAAACTGATGTGAGGCACCCCACACTTTAATGGCCTGACTTGTAAAAGCTGTCCATTTTTATTTACAAACTGGTAATGGTCACCCTTACAAAAAATTACTGCAGTTTTTATAGGAATACTGCAGTTTTAGTTAACTTCTGAAAAGTGCAGTTAGTTTTTTTTTTGGACAAAAAAACTGAATTATTTAAGTATATTTCAGTATTATAGTATTATATACTGTTGCGGAGCGTAAGGCACTGCAGCGGGTGGTGAAAACTGCCCAACGCATCACAGGGACCACACTGCCAACCATAAAGGACATCCAGAGGAAACACTGTCTGCGCCGAGCCTGCAGTATTCTTAAGGATTCCTCTCATCCTGCTCACAGACTGTTTTCTCTCCTGCTTTCTGGCAGGCGCTTCAGTCTCCCCCGGACAAAAACCAGCAGACTAAGGAACAGCTTTTTTCCCAGAGCTGTCTCGCTTTTGAACTCTGCCCCCCACTGACGCTTTGCCCCCCTGATACACCCCCACTATCCTCATAACTCAGACTCCTCATAATCACTGCACTATTTAACATTTGCACATTTAAAAACTGCACATATTCATTGCACTGATTCATTTATTCTAACTGTACATACCCATGTACATTTGTAATTATGTACACACCCACTGTACATATACATTTGTAATTATGTTTATATATCTGCACACTTCTGATTATTAATAGCAACCTGTACATATATCCATCTATTGTAAATCTCTGTTCATAGCTAACACAACCTGTATATAATGTTCATAGTACATCCATCTGTAAATATCACCATAGTTTTTCTATAACTGCACTTTATAATTTATACCTGTATCCTGCACTTGCTGCTATTGCACTCCTGGTTAGACCTAAACTGCATTTCGTTTCCTTGTACTTGTACATGTGTAATGACAATACAGTTGAATCTAATCTAATCTAATCTATTACTGCAATACAACTGAAGTACTGCAACACAACCAACTGCAGTACATCTACTGCAATACAACTGAAGTACTACTACAGTACAAGTGCAGTACAACTACTGCAATTCAACTGAATTACTACTACAGTACAACTGCAGTACAACTACAGCAATAGTACTGAAGTGATACTACTGCTATAATGCAGTACAACTACTGCAATGGTACTGAAGTACTACAACTGCTATAATGCAGTACTGCTACTGCAATACAACTACTTTCCCTTGAGTACATTTTTAATGCTGTATTGGTACTTTTACTCCTCTACTTTCCTTCAACTTGCAGTCACTACTTTATTTGTTCTTGTCTATGGGGATTAGAAAAATCAGTCCTGTGATTCCTGTCCAGTCAAATCACACACAGAAGGTAAATCGCATCATACTGAACTACCTCAAGACATCGGCGATTTATAATTGCAGCAAACCACTTTGAAGCATTAAACTTCCAAATGGCATTCACTACTTTTTAAAATATATTTATTATGCTTTTTTAGTCCTGTCTCTGTAATTCTGTTGCACTGTAGAAGCTGTCATGAAAACAAATTCCTCGTATGTGTGAACATACCTGGCAATAAAGCTCTTTCTGATTCTAAAATTGTCCAAGAAGATGTCTAAAATATTTACACGCAATGACCGAGGAACTGTTTAGACTGCATGTCACTGATGAGAAGATGACAGATGTTTACTGTATGACGACCGAAATGGATTGACATATTGACACTTTTACTTCAGTTTACTGCAGTTATTTTTTGTAAGAGCAGTTAAGTATAACTTAAACTATTGTAGAGCCTGTCGCTGGACACCTGTAGAATTTAAGCGATCTATGAGGATATTGTGGTTGATGGTATCAAATGCCTCACTGAGATCAAGTACAACTAGATGCACCCTTGGTCAGCAGCTAAAAGTAAATCATAGGTTATTTTCATTAACGTGGTTTCTATACTGTGATTAGGCCTGAA
The DNA here is from genome assembly GCA_903798195.1 of Danio kyathit. Classification (NCBI taxonomy): domain Eukaryota; kingdom Metazoa; phylum Chordata; class Actinopteri; order Cypriniformes; family Danionidae; genus Danio; species Danio kyathit. The sequence goes on from LR812542.1 coordinate 14,710,644, forward strand.
ACCTGACTGAAAAGCTTTAAAAACATTGTTCATCTGTAGAAAGGAGCATAATTGGGCAGAAACAACTTTTTCTAGTATTTTTTCTACAGTTTTAGATAGGGTTGGGCGATGTCGACCAATTTGGCATCGTACGATGTCTAATGTGAAACATCGCGATGGACGATGTCATCGCCATTGTGGGCGGGGTGGGGCGTGTGGTGGGTGTTATTAAATAATTGGTTGTTAAAAAATTAATTCATAGGCTAACGAATTAATTAATTAAAGCCTACCGTTGCAACTACCTGACCCGTCTTTCTTTATTTATGGTTTAGTTATGGGTAAAACAAAGTTTAAGTTACACAAAAATTACCACCTGTCAATCACTTTTTTCGCGGGACTCTGGCATGAACCATAATCAGTGCAGTTATGATGGCGTCGACAAACTTGGTTGGTAAAAAAAAAACAAATTCACCTATCTGGCAATACTTTGGCTTTAGACCGAATGAAAGAGGACAGCCACGAGACATGTCTGAAGTGGTGTGTAGGATTTGCAGTCAGGTTATCCGCGCAAAAGATGCGCAGACGACAAATTTACATGACCATTTGCGTGTTCACCATCCCGCGGAATACAGCTCATTGCCAGTGTCATCACGCATAACTGAACCTTGCAGGAACCAACCAACAGTGTCTGAGGTTTTCGCTAGAATTACGAAGTACAAACGTGAAAGCGAAAGATGGAAGCAATGTACTGACGCCGTGACCCGCTACCTAGCAAAAGAAATGGTTTCTTTTAATACGGTAGAGAAAAGCGCATTTACGGCCTTGCTGCATACATTTGACAAGCAGTATGAGCTGCCAGGTCGGAAATACTTCTCGAAGACCGCTATCCCAAAGATGTACAACGACATCAGAGCAAATATTTTAGCAGAGCTGGATGATGTGGAATATTTGGCCCTGACAACTGACATGTGGTCCAGCTGCAACATGATGCCTTACATGTCGGTGACTGTGCATTATGTCAGCAAAGAGTGGACACTAAAATCGAAATGCCTACAAACAAGCTTCATGCCAGAAAGCCATACAGCCGACAACCTGGAACAGGCATTGCAGGAGAGTGTACACGAATGGAGAATAGAAAAAAATTAAATTTCCTGCATAACTACTGATAATGGGGCAAACATTGTTGCTGCCATTAGACAGTTAAAATGGCCTTGGTTAAGTTGTTTTGGCCACAATTTAAACATTGCTATAAACAACTCACTCAAGAAGCAGCAAGCCAGCACTGATCGGGCTTTCGGGGTTTGCCGGGCAGTCAACACTGCTTTTTCCCACAGCTGGTGGAGGAGACAAGAGTTGAGCAAAGCACAAGAGGAGCTAAAACTCCCTCAGCACTCCTTGATCACGGTAATTTTTAAAACTCTGAGCCAATAAGCCTAACCATAAATGTGCAAGTCCACGTATCATTCGTTCAATAAATTTATAATTAAACATAAAAACAGCTTTACCATAATTTCGTTAAAAAACAAACAAAAAAATACTTTTTGAGATTGGTATTTTCGATTCTATGCAGAAATTAAAAATAATGAATAGAAAATGTGACAAATCAAACTCATTCTGCAATCATTATTCGTATTACTATTTTAATTTGTTCATATAATGAATATCAAGTCGTTGTTTTTTGTTTGTTTTTTTTTTAAACAAGTTTATTTTATTTTCTCAGATTTGTGAATTCTTAATTAAAATTTAATTGAAAATAATAAAAAGAAACGAATGATGCACATATTTTACATGTAACATATTTTAAGCTTTGATATTGTGTGCTCACCACAAGGCGATTTAGCTAACTTTTCTCAGCGGATTAGAAAAACGGTCTTAAAAGTTGGATGAAGAGCACCTGAACCGTCTTTCATTATTTATGGTTTAGTTATGGCTAAAACAAAGATTTTTCTGACAGGACTGCGCAACACGATGGGGCTCCAAACAGCGAATGGTGGAGAGAATTCTGGAGCAGAAGCAAGCCATCAAACGGGTGTTTGCTAAGGATAAAAGCCACCGCCCGCTCCCGCAGGTTACATGGCAGGACATAAGCGTTCTAGAAGCAGTTAATAGTGGGTTGAAGCCAGTGGCAGAGTTTACAGACATTCTTTCTGGAGAAAACTATGTTACTGTTTCTTCCCTTTTGCCAATGTTAGCCCACCTGGAAGGTGTGCTGGAGAGCTCAGAGCAAGATGCGAAACTCACAGCCGACCTGAAGCGCGTCATCTTGGAGCAGATGGAAGGCAAATATAGCAATGATGCCACCCTTTGTATGATGCGCAAAGCAGCCTTGCTTGACCCAAGATACAGAGGGGAGCACATGAAACCATCTGAGCTAAGCGCCACAAAAACTGAACTGATTGCAGAAATGGCGGCAGCAGCAGCAGCAACACGCGCAAGTTCATCATCCGGCACCGCACGAGAGAGAGAAGAGGCAGAGGAATCCGGTTCTAGTACCGCGCCTAAGAAAAAAAAGGGTTCACTGGGCAGCCTTCTTGGCAAAAGAGCAGCTTCAGCAGTGCTCACCGCTGATCAAAAGAGTGAAGCTGAGATGTCAATGTACCTGCAGGAAATGGTTATTGACGGAGAAGAAGACCCACTAACTTAATGGAAATCTGACCAAGGACGGTTTGCTCTTATGGCCAACATCGCTCGTAAATATTTGTGCATATGTGCTACCAGTGCTCCATCTGAACGTGTGTTCAGCACAGCCGGTAATGTTGTTACTCCACTTCGCAGCTTATTAAAGCCAGGAAAGGTGAACATGTTAGTGTTTCTCTCCAGAAACCTTCATATTTAAACTTGTTGTTTGTTCCAAGTTCTGTTCATTATAGTAAAACCATAAAAAGACATATTTGGTGTAGTTTATTTAATATAATTTATTTTAAATTATTTCGATTATTTTATACTGTTTTTGTATGCCTCATCATTTATTAATGTAAACAAACTAGTTCGTGTAATTCGTTTGGAGTTCACTCTAATTTATATTGTAATTGATTGCTAACAACTTTCTTGTTATTATTTCCTCATAATAATTATAAAAATAAAACGGAAATTGAAAGCATGCATTTCATTTGGCTACGTAGTGTGATTAAGTGTGTTTTTCTCGAGCGGGTTGCCTCAACTGCGGCGGGGGCGGGGCGAAGGATCACCATGCCGTCTCAGCATTGTGATGTCTATCGATGGACGATGGTATCGTCTATGGACCCAACCCTAGTTTTAGACATAAATGGAAGATTTGAAATAGGCCTATAATTAGCTAGGTTGCTGGGGTCCAGTTGTGGTTTCTTAATTATAGGCTTAATAACAGCTAGCTTGAAAGGATTTGGAACACAGCCTAAAGATAAAGAAGAGTTGATTACATTAAGAAGAGGTTCTCCTACTACAGGTAGTAACTCCTTCGGTAATTTTGTTAGAATTGGGTCTAACATACATGTAGCTGGTTTAGACATATTTATAAGTTTATTTAGCGATTCCTGTTCTATCATTTTGAAGCACTAGATTATTTAGATTTAGTGGTATGGTTAATGAATCTGAAGTATAAGGTGGTACAGAAAGTTTAACATCTACTATTTTCTGTCTGAAGCCTTCTGTTTTTTCACTGAAAAAGTTAATCACTACTAATTTGCGATGGGACATTTTGTTCCGAAGACGACTGATTATTTGGTAATTTAGCAATGGTGTAAATAAAAATCTAGGATTGTTATGGTTACTTTCCATTTATCAGTTTGCGGAGGTGCTCAGCCTGTTAGCCTAATATTCAGCAGCATTTTTTTCTCTCTTTCTCCTATTTTTTATTTTTATTTTTTTGTGTGTTTTTGTCAAGAATGAGTCTTCAAATTGTTCTTTCAGCGACCGAGAAGGAACGATCACTTCTGCTTCAGGCTTTAGCAGCTGAACGTCAGCAGGGTTAGGAGATAGGAGCTTTTGCTCAGTCGTTTTGGTCTATGGCTGTGGGACTGGGGTTGTCTGATTATGAACTAATGACTGTCTTTAATCGATGTCTGGATTACCCTCTTTCTGTTGTGGAGGAGCTTGGGATCACTGAATTTTGGGATTTTGCTATTCATCTTAAAATGAATAGGCAAAGTGTTGACTTGGTTCCCGGGATTGTTCATATTTAAGAAGCCCCAAATAAAGATACCACCCTCCTAGACTGCGCTCACTCGATCTCAGAGTATTTTGACTTTCTTTACAAGATTTTGGCCAGTGTTGAAATCAAGCCCATAATTGATTTTTGTGAATCCCAGTCAAAGGAAATTTTTGATCCTGAGACTCCAATGGACTTTGTGTTTGTTCCAGGACCTCTTTCTAAGATGGCTGATCATTTGGAAGTTTGGTTAAATGAAGCTGATACTTCTGGACATTTTTGCAAAACAGCCGTTGGTTCTGGTTTTAGGCCTGAGGTTATGACTATTTTAGAGCCACTGCCTAAGCTGATCGATATTCCTCAGTTTCAGCCCTGTGTTACGGCTATTTCCAAACAAGTACCTGAACTGTCTGCTAGACCTGATTGTTTGGAAGACTCTTTAGAGTTGGGGGAATCTTTATTTTCAATTTTTTCATATTTGGATTTTGCCATTCTTAAAGAGCCAGTTTTTTTTTGATATCTTGAAGAAGTCATTTTTTAGTTTTTGTAAGTCCTTGTCTCCTAGGATCGGTGAGATTTAGCCCTTGTCCACAAGTGCCGGCGAGTCTTAGCCCCAAAGAGCCGGCGAGCCTTCTCCCTCAAGTGCCGGCGAGCCTTCACGCTAGTGGGGGCTACTAAATCCACCAGTGGCACCTTGGTGGAACAATGGCTAAAAAGGACATTTTCCCCTATGATACCACCATGGTGGTTTTCTATTTGGGGATTGATATGTCTGGACTGGTTTAATAACCTGTGTTTTGGACTTTATTCTTCTCCTTATAGATTCACTTCTGCTCCTCGTTTTGTCATGTAAGGATTTTGTCATTGTAATATTTTTCCCACCTTCCTTCCCCCTGGTCCTCCTCCGTTCCGCCTCCCTCCTAGATGGGCGCTTATTTGGGAGTGTCTGGTAGCCACTCCCTTTGAGGGGGGGTCTGCTGTAGTGCCATCTTGTGGTCTTCTGGACAGTTGTTATGTTTTGGTTTTTGTTCCGGATTTGTGGTTCACATGATCACTAATTGTTCCAGCTGTCTGTCATTGTCTAATTAGTGTTGTCTTTATAAGCTTTGTTTTGTTGTGTTTAGTTTGCCTTTGGATTTTTGCTGTTTACTGGTGCACTCTATTTCCATGATTCTGTTGTGTTTTTCCTGGCTCTTATCTGGTTCAAATCTATTCACTTACTCATCGTTTTGGTTTGTTTGTTCACTTTGGCCCAATCCCAATTCTACCCCTTAGCCCTTCCCCTTACCCCTCGTTTTGCGCGTGCCCGCCAAGGGGTAGGGGTGTCCCAATTCTCTTTAGCTTGAAGGCGTAGGGCTAAGGGCAAGGGGTATACACCCCTTCAAACGAAGATTTTTCAGGAGCACACTTGAAACGGAGGGGTAAGAATATTTCCCAGAATACACCTGCCACAACGGCAATAGTGCTGAACCCGGAAGTAAGGAGATCCACAAATTAGTATTTTTTGTCATTATTACGAATTTTTACGACAAACAAACATATGTTTTATTATATTCATAACCGCGTTCATGTTTTACCGTCATGGCTTTTAAAAAAACCGCAAAAAAAAAACCGCTAAATTTCGCGATCTATAATCCCTAATCATAACTCCTGTACAGCAGTCCTACAACATTCTGTCAATCGATAACACTCGAATACCCTGTCAGAGCAGTCTAGTGGCTGAAAATGAGCTTTTTACAGTGTCTGCTATAATGTTAATGTTGTTTTAGTGTGTTTACATAGATGAATATGGCCACTGTGTAAATACACAGTAGTTACGATCTTATTGGCACATTAGATCGTTATGATAACATAATATATGCCTTCAGTGATTTCCTGAAGATAAACACCACAAAATAACACAACTGGAATAACTACAGCAGTCGCGATCGTCTGATCTCATATGAAGCAAGAGATCGCGATGACATATGATGACGTGTGCAGGTGTTGAAGTGCTGTCCCAATTCTTAGGGGTAAGTTTTGAAGCCCTTCCCCTTAACCCTCGGTTGTAAGGGGAAGGGGTAGGGGTACAAAAATAGAATTGGGATTGGGCCTTTGTTTCATGTTATGATTATGTTTTTGAATTCCTGTTCAAACATTGTTTGATTCACTTTTTGTTTATTGTTTTGTACTGTTGGATTTTTGTACCTGGCCTGTCCCCTTATTTTTATTAACTTAAATTGCTGCATTTGGATATCTTGTATTTTTGTAAGCCCATCGTGACACAGCCCTGGCGGATTTTAGAGCCCTCCCTTTTTCCACTTACGTTTTAGGGCACGGGTTGCTGTTTTGAGAGCCCGAGTATGACTGTATACCATGGTGTAGTTTTAGTCTCTCTAGCCTTTTTTAATTTGATGGGTGCCACAGTATTTAGTGTGTTAGTAAAGATAGCATCCATACTGCTAGTTACTACATCAAGGTCATTTGCGTTTGCGGGTGCACTTAGTAATAGAGAAAGATCAGGTAATTTATTTGTAAATATGTCTTTATTGGACGGGACGATTGTTCTACCAGGGCGATATATCTGTGCTGATCTGTTAATTTCAGGTAAACAGCTTATGTAGTAAGAGGTAGTGGTCAGTTATAGGGCTGGGCGATATTTTTTCAATTAATTCGAATTTACGTTTTAATTTTTTTATAAAATCGATGTATCGTGATTTTTTAAATAAAAATATTAAAGCAGCTTTTCCACTATCGTGCCAAACCGTTCTAAACTGTTAGACAACTTTGCTGAATTGTGCTGACAGATTCTGTGTTGACGTTGTAGCTCTGTTGATGAGCTACCACAGCTGGCACCATGCAAGCGCACTAGCCCATTGTCGCAAGGTGCTGCGCATGATGCGGCGTCAGGCCAAAGTATGAATCCAGCTTTACACTCAGGGCCGGCGCGTCCATAGAGGCGACCTAGGCGGCTGCCGTGGGCGGCAGAATAGGGAGCGAGAACCCCCCGGTCCTCACTTTTATCCGCGAGACCCACCCCCTCCTGGTGCTCATTTACATCCGTAAACCGGTAAGTTTCTATTTCACTGTTGGGTTGAGGGCAATCGCCTAGAGCGCCAGTTCAGCTTGCTCCGGCCCTGATACCATTATATACATTACACAAAATAATAAAATAAGCTAAAAGTTTTATTTGATTTAATTAATTTGATTGACATATAGGCAATGAGACCTTTACTTCACCTGACTGAGCGTGAGTTTATTGCATGCATTGCATTGACATATAGGCAATGACATATAGGCAATTGCATTGACATATAGGCAATATTGCATTGACATATAGGCAATGAGACCTTTACTTTGCCTGACTGAGCATGAGTTTATTGCATGCTGTGCTGTATTCGGTAGCACAGATCGCTCTGATCTGGGTGAGAACTTAACAGCGACTACATGCACTGCTGTAAGCCTTTTTTTCCTGCTGCGCATCGAATCAACAACAACATGTATCCATGGAACACGAACTTGCAGACTCTTTGAACAACGAGGAAATAATTGCATCTAATTCAAATCCCAGACGTCTGGTTTTGTATTTTATACCTGCGCACCACCTGAAGGACGGTTATGGCGTGTTGTGAATGTCGGCTGTCACCGCAGAAAGTCAAATCTTTCTTTAATTTGGACTTTTGCTTGAAAGCTTTACGGAGTGGCACAGTAGCTGTCCAAGGTACTGTAGATATGAATTAAATCATAACCCATATATGCAACAATAAACAAGTAAAATGAATGAATAAATAAAATAAATATGAATTCCTAAATGTCGGTATTGTTTTTACTCCAAAAAAATCAATACGTTTTGACAAATGTTTTATAAAAATAAATTGAGCAATTTTCAACATTTCAGCTATAGGCTGTTACATGATTCAGTTAAATATAAGATAGACATTTAAATATAGATAGTATAGCAAAATTTGCTCAGTTTATGAATATTAATAATCAATAATAACGAGTTATTATTAATTATTAATATTCTGCATTAACTTACAGTTAATTTGACTAAATAAATATAACAATGACTTCGCCCGCTCGTCTGAGCGGACTCAGTAATTATTCATTTATTTAGAAAGGGAATTATAACTACTTCTTGTGAAGTAGATTAATCGTTTGGTAAACTTAAATCAGCATGTAGCGAAATCTATCATTTAAGTGACTTTTTCTGTGAGGCAAAATAAAGACAATCCATAGTGGTTATAGCGTGATTTATTTGACTAGTCTAACATATAACAAACAAACGTACAAAACAACAACAAAAACATAGAAAAGAAAGCTAGCGAGGAAGTAAAGAGTTTAGATAAAGGAATGGCAATTCTTGCTCAGTTCCACACAACTATTAAGGACCACCAAAATTATAAACACCTTTTTAACAAAGGGGCACAGCTTTAACGCATAACTAAATACCTGGATTTAGTGGGTCTCTTTCTCTCGTTGTTTCTCTGATGTGTGGAAGATGGAGTCCTTTCTTGATGCGTGGAGTTTTGCGACGCAGATCGGAGGATACGCGAGGTGCAAACTTTAAACTGAGTTTAATTTGCCGGAAAATAAGAAAACGTAGACTCAGGCGAGTCACGTGGGTACAGAACTGAGGTTTGCCCCCTTAGGGGCACTCCTGTGGAGACTCTCTCTTCTGAATCTTTCTGCCCTGATTCTGGGGAGAGAATGGGTTTTAACTATGGGTCAAGTCACACCCATTTTCTACTGACTGACCAATGGTTTCATGGCAAAGTTTTGAGCGGGAGATTCTCTTTGTCTCTGGACCGCTGATATGCATAATGAGGATCCTCCCGTAACATTCAAATGGACTTTAACTCTGAGCATTTAAGAATGCAAACCGTATAACCTATTATCATGTATTCAGTATCATGGGTTGGAAAATAGCAGGAGAAACATAATGATGCTAAACACGACATTCTAAACACACATTAGATAGCATCTAGGCATTTCTATACTATATAAGGTGACAAAAGACTTAATTAACGCATGCATTTACTCTTTTGACTACTTTTGCTATAGGGCAGAGCATATAGATTACAAACACACATTACATATCATTTGGAGTGAGTTTTTGAGTCCTGATAGTTCTCTTCAATAGTGTGTGTCTTTAGGTGTGTGTGTGTGTGGGTGTCAAAAAGTTGGGGGGTTTTCCTGTGGAATGTCATGGGTGGCAAATGGTGTCCACAAAGGAGGTTTTTCTCCCTTCTCGTCCCATCTGTAATACAGATTATGGACTAAAGAATGGATCCTCAGGGCCCACCAAGCAACCTGGGCAAACACGAAATGTCAGCACAGGGTCTCTACCACTAGACACCCTGGCACCTACTTGTTCATAAATGTCACACCAATAAGAAATATGGCATTTTTAGGGAATCAATTCCTTCAGCTGCGACCCATATGTAACAGATCCCCCCTTTCCGGACAATGAGATTCGAAGAAAACCTTGTTGATCGGAACTGAAGACTTAGCATCCTGGTCGGAGATGATCTTCCGTTGGTCGCCATTCTTGGGTCAGCTGGTCGTGTTTTCATTTTGATTTGCGGTGGTGTGGCTTCTCTGTGTTCTCCGCTGGAAGGCTCGGGGGAGGGCAGCTGTGCACTTGTCCACTGATTTTTGCATCTTGTTGAATGCCAAGGTCAGTGTTTAATGCGTTCCCCCCATTGCTGTCAAGAGACACAGAGTGGTTCAGGGATGAGTGATGGGTGAGTGGAGTTGTAAGGTTGTAGGGGTCCTCTGGTGAGACAGAGATACAGGGTTGTGGCTGTATTCTGTGTAGAAGAGGAGGAAAGAGAGGGAACAGGGGAGAGAGTGAGCGGTGTCAGTAATAGCTGTGCTTGGCTGGACATTTCACTGTGACACCAGTTGCGGGGGCTGGCCGCACACTAAGCATGTTTTGATGTGTGCTGGGTCAATATGTCACTTGTCTCAGTGCACTGTACATGGCTTTTGTGCCATGATGACCTGAATATGGTGCGTTGTGGGCATACATTAGCATTACCCCCCCTCTGGCTCTGAGGGAGCACGAACTGTGGTGTTGTGGGGTCGTCAGGGACAAACCAAAAGTGTTATGATTCACACGCACCTGTCTTTAAGACATTGGAGGTATTATGTCACGTCTGCGGTGCAGCTAAGGTCAGACAGAAGGATCGGGTGGTAGGAGGGGTTAGTGGTGGTAAAAAAAAGTAAAAACTGGTCTGATTTGGGGAGTCGTGCGCAAGCATGTTTGCAATGTCATTTGTAGACATTTGGCGCTTTTGAAGCCATTTGTTTCCACCCTGGGAGGTGGCACGTGAAACTGAGTCTGGCATTATTGCAGTCTGTGCAGCTAAGGAGTTTACTGATGTCATGGGCTGCTGTGATTTGAAGGGGATGGCTGCTATTTCTGCATACTGCGATGGTCGTGGCCCCAGCATGAAGTGTTGCAGTGTACAAGGTTGTCGTCCAGCCATAGGGCTCCTGTCCATGCTTTGAGGGTGCTCTCGTGGTTGTAGGAGAGTTCGTCAACATAGGCTGTGGGCAGACCTTGGCACGCATTCTCATCAAAGTACTTATGACAGGTTGGCTAAGGTGGCTGGGGTTCATCCACTATGGCATTGCAGATGGCCTGTCAGTTGTACAGTCTTGGTAAGCAGTTAGGCCGTTGCCCAGCGTGGATTTGTGGCTTAAGGTGTAACATGTTTCGATTCAGTGGCCCTGGAGGGCCATCAGCCACATGGCTATGCAGGTGTTAATCACTATGCCATCCCGGATGCGCTGACTGTTTAAGAACATGACAGGTTGGTGGCAGGTCTTTATGATGACTGTTTGTGCTTCGATGTAGTTGGAGAATCACTGAATGACCCATACTGTGCAGAGCAATGCTTTTTCACAGTCTAAGTGTTTGCATACTGGTGCAGGGAGTGTTTTACTTGCATATGCGACCACTCTCTTGTCCTGTTCGTGAAGCTGGTAGAGTCCAGCACTGAGACAGTGGTTGGAGAATTCCGCTTTCAAGTGGAACTCTTTTTGTGGGTCAGGGTAAGCCAGGCATGGAGCTCTGCACAGATGTTGTTTTAATTCAGTCATGGCCAGCTCTTGGGCTTCTAGGAAGCCTCTCAGTTCTGAGACATTGCAGGGCGGTTTGATGTTCTGGGTCTCTTGGACTTGGTTGATCTGGGGTTCAATGCCTCGTGGTCCGATAAGCAAACCCGCGTAGTTGACTTTGGTCTTACACCACTGTCCCTTGTGGATGGAAATATTTGCGCCAGCGGCGGTCAGCTGGAGTAGGACATGGTCTATCTCCTTAAGTGGTCAGACACTTTCCGTGAGGATGTCACCCACGTAGATGAGGTTGCCTCTAACCCTAGCATCACCGACATGCTTTGTACAGGGAGATGTAAAATTCGGCTGGTGAGTTGGCATAGCCGAAAGGGCACCTCGTGAATGTGTATTGTCTGTTGTTAAAGGTGAAAGCTAGCTCATGCTGGTCATTTGGACGTACAGGTATCGTCCAGAAGACAGAGACCACATCAAGCGTCCAGAAGATGGTTGCTCCTTGAATTCTGGGTATTTCCCGTTCCAGTTGTGTCATCAGCCATCGTGGCAATGCACTTGCTGATTTAGCTTTCTATAGTCTATAGTCAGGCACCACTTGCCGTCCGGCTTGAGGACAGGCCAGATGGGTGCAGAGTAGGTGCTGTCGCATGGACGGATGATGCACTTTTCCAGCATGGAGTCGATTATTTCTTGCACAGGTTCGTGTGAAGCAATGTTGATTTTGTACTGCTTAACGAACGTGAGGGGGTGCATTCAGAGGTGTAGGTATGCATACCATGTGGAGGTCAGTTAGACCACAGTCTCAAGAGTCTTTAGCAAAGGCCTCTTTGTATTTATACAGGATTTGCCGGAGTTCTTTTCGGGCAACATTATCCTGCAAGGCATCAGCGTCGTCCATTTTGTAGAGAGAAGTGCCATGTTTCTATCCATCTCAGTGATGGAGTGATGAGTGACTGTGTACACAGCAGGGGGTTGGTCCTCCGTGACCTCACTTCTGCATACCTGTTCTTTCTTTACTGGCAAGACAGACGTGAGTGTGATGAGGTTGGAAGGAGCTGTATAGACTGTTTTCTAAGCTCCCCTCTGGTATCATTGCATGTGAGATGGGCCAGTGATTGGCACTAAGAGTTCAAAGTCATGGAGGTCATAGCTGATCAACCATCCCACCCGGTAGTCTTTGGGCATTGTGGTGTCAGTTGCCATGCAGTTATTAAACAGGACATATACTGTTCGCGGGGCCAGTTCAAGGAAGGGTGTAGCTACCAGGATGTGGCCCAGTTCTAGGCATTCTGGTGCTAGTTGGAAGAAACCCAGTGTGTGGTTTACAGTTTGGCCCCTTCGTATGTTGAGCTGTATAGAGCACCCTTTGGTATAGGCTGGCATAACAGACTCTTGTTCGCTGATTAGGGTGCAGACCTTCTGAAATGGTCTGGCCTGAGTGGAGGTTCTCAAGGGTGACAGCTATAGCTGTTGGCTGTGAAGCTCTTGGTGTCCAAACCAGGTTGTTAAGGGTGTCAACATATGCCTTGAGGTGAATCAGGCTATCAGCTCCGATGTAACATCATGTGGCAGGGCTGTGAGAATCAGGAAGGAATGGGTTAACCGTCTGTCATTCCAATTCAAGTTCAACGCACAGATGCCTTTGACAGCTGTCATGTGTGAAAGTTCAGCATTTAGAAGGTAGCGTGTATGCTTGTTCGTTGAAAGCAGGTCTGAGGTGCGTTCAGATGAAGTGTTGAACAGTGCGAGGCTGATGGCTGAGTTGTCTGCCCCTAACGCCAGTACAGCGTCGGTCACAGTCAGGTCATTCAACATTTAGCCTCTTGAGGCTTAGGGGCAGAATGCGATGGGGTCATTGGATGGTTGAAGGCTGCAGAGGAGTAGCGACCTTGACCCCGTCTCTGTTATTGAGCCTGGGTTTTTGTGGTTCCCGCGACCTTGGTGACTTAACTGTCTGTTGGGGTTGACCTGGCAGACTGGAGAGAAAGGGGTTCTCGCACTTGGGCCCAGATTTTGAAATGTTTAAAGTCCAAATAGGGTTCAAAACAATCCAGCAGACCTTTACCAATCAGCAGCGGGTATGTGTTCATTGGTGACATGTACACGGGGTGCACTGCAGTCATGGGGCCAATAGTTAGTTGAATGGGAGCGATATATGAAAGTTGGACCTCAGTTTGGCTGTATGATTGCACATTCAGCCTGCATTGTTGGCATTTAGGTGTTAGGTTTAGTCTCTGAGCTCTTGCTTTGAGTTGCTCAAACAGAGAAAATGGCATTAATGTGAGGTCTGCTCCCATGTTGACCAGCGCTTCAAGTCCTACTTCCATCTTCAAGGTTACAGCCAAATAGAGCTTCCTCACCATGTCCCTTTCAATCAGGTTCCCCAAGAGTTGAGGTACAGGGGCCTGAGCAGTTTCTTGTAAGCAGGTGGGGCTGGTAGGATGTGGCTCAGAAGGTAAACAGACAACCAGAACAGCGCTTTCGGGTACCTCAGGTTGCGTGCGTGGTGGCGCTGGCAGTTGTTGTAGGGGAAACGTGGTACTGTTGTTGGATACACAGTCTCTGGCTTGTGTTGGACTTGCAGGAATCTGTGTGGATGGAGCGGAAGGAAGGTTTTCAAAGGGAGGAATGGTTTTGGTCCTCCCCCCTAGTCATAAGGTGTCTGACTTGTCTCCTTCCTCTTCCTTGTGGGGCCTCTTTTGGAGGGATTCCTTCACGCTTTTCAGCAGTTCTGCTGTGTCTGACACCACTGTGCTGTCCTTCTGTGTTGAGTTTTCAAACTTGGCTTTGTCTGGCATGTAACGAGCTGGATTCTGACTGCTTGAGCTTCTGGTTACGGCAGGCTGGCCGTTTCTTTGATGCTGATAGGCTCCTTTTAGGGCTCCGCTTTTTTTTGAGCGTGGCCTGTCCCAGTGTACCTCTGAGCGTCCCGTCGGGTGTTTGGGATGTACCCCTTCATGATGATACTTTTCTCTGCTGGCGGAGAAAAGGCCTTGACTCTTGGTGAAAGTCTTGCTGCTGGGAAACCGTTGTTTGTTTTCTAAAACCAGCTCTGAATGAGGTTCTGAGACAGGGTAGCTTGTAGGTGTTTTGTCAGTTTTTTGGGAGCAGTTCTTTGCTCCAAATAGGCTTTATGAGCTAAATTCCGCAGTTGTTAGGTGGTCATGGTGTGGGGGCAGGCCATTACCCCCAAGTGCTGACTCACCGCAGAATGCAGGTTTCTGAGAAAGAGGGTCTTGAAGTTGAAGTCCTCCTCCATCCCTGGCTCATTTCTTGTGCCGAAATAGGCTTGGCGTAGTCGGTTCTAGTACGCCTGAGTTGTCTCTTGCCTGTTCTGCTTGAGAACCATGGCAACAATCAGTCCTTGTTTCTGACTCGGGGTCAGAAATCTCTCTAGTCAGAGCTTTCGCAGCTGCTGATAATCTGCTTTGATGGCGCTGGGCTGTCGATCCAGGAATCTTCTCACCTCGCGGTTTGAAGTAATTCTTAGCAGATATAATTTATCATGTGTAGTGGCACTTGGCCACGTCTGTGAAAATGTCAATGTCTTGTAAGTAGGAGTGCACGTCGTTGCCTCCAGGGGTGTTCGGAGTGAAAGTTAGGATGTTCCTAGCCAGCTTGTTCAGGTCTTTTGTTGACTGGTTGTGTCTGTCTCTTTGGACAGAGTCCTTGCCCTGTGCTGCTGATGGGCATTCTGGGATGCTGGCTGGCGGGATTAGTAGGAACGGGCTTTCACCACCCCCCTCTGGACTGTAAAGTCTTGGCTTTGAGGCTGATCGGGGGCACTTCCTATTTTGAGTCATCTCATAGACTGTAGGAATGTGACAGTTCTGTCAAGTTCATACTTCAGAGAGTCTCTTTGTTGGGCATATATGTTGGAATTTTGCTCGGGCCCTCTGCTTGTGACTTTCAGAGGCTTTGACCCAAGCTTCACTGTCTCTTAGCTTAGTCTCTGCTCTTTGCAATAGTGTTTCAGCTTCTTTCAGCATTACACTCAGTTCGTCTCTGGCTTGTTTCTCTCATCACTCCTTGTGTCCGTTGTCCGCTTGTAGCTCCATCAGGGCGCGCTGTAGTTTGTCCACTTGCTCCTAAAGTTCAGCGTCCTTTTCCCTCGTCGTCTTGCATGTGTCCTGGGCCTGATGCTCCAGTTGGAGGGGATCCTTTTCGATCGACCTTGCCTGAACGAGGAGGACGTGTGTGAGGGTCCCGGTGAGTTCAGCCAGCTCTTTGCTTTAGTGGCTCCGGGCCGGGTTGTTCGCCATCAGTTGATCCATGCGGAGGTCCGGCTGTTTTCTGCTTAGCTGCTGCAGCTCCATGGCGTGGTTGGACAGGAGGCCGTGGGTTAAGGCACTTAACTAGGCCTCCGGTTGGTGCCAGTGAGCAGCGGGCTGGATGCACGTGACATGCTGGATCGCTGGGTGAGACAGAGAGATCACAAGAGAGAGAGAGCCAAAATGCAAATTCGAGTAAAGTTTAGCTGTTGCTATATTACTAGGCTGACAGGGTTGTCAGCTAGGGGAAATGTGCGGGCCAGATGTTGGTTTTTTTAAAAACCACTGTGGGCCAGACACTGTACTAGGGTGGCTATATAATAGTTGATATCTACGTAATGGCCTCAAGGCTTTAGTCATGCGCTAGGCTGTGCAGATTATCAATCAATTATTTAGATCACCTTGGTGGTTTTCTCAGTAGTGTGGTCTCTGAGCAGGTCAAAGTAAAGAAAACAACTGAAATAAAATAAACAGTAACTCAAAATAATGATAAGCTAAACAAAATAACCTAGCACTCGACTAAGCGAGTGTACAGAGAAAAATGAAAAACTCAGATAAATAAATAAAATTATAATAATGACTTAAAAAAAAAAATTAGACGGGGTAGAGAGAGAGAGAGAGAGTAGCAAAACCTATGATTATGTCTAGAATAGAGGTTCTATAGAGGTTCTATAGTCCTATTGTGGTTCTGGTTCAGACTAGGCTTTACATGCTACTTGGGCTTGGTGGTGAGTTAAAGGGCATCCAGATGAAAATCGTAAGGATGAGCTATCTGGCTAGACTTTCCCCAACGCCTACTGCAGTTACTATCAGATCACTTGCCTGGACTGCAACCAGATGCAAACTCTCAAACAGTATAGGCTTTTGGCACAACACGTAACACTCAATGAAGTCACCGACCGCCCGGCCCGATTCAAAATTGGGTTTCGCCTGAAGATTCCGGTGCCACTCTAGGCCTTTAAAGTGAGGTCGCCAATCTCACTCAGGCGGGCACATGTGTGGAATCATAACAGGGTAATTAACCACCGTATGCCAGTTGACACGGTAGGTGATACTTGGAGTACGATATTGCTGATGCCTCACTGCGTTTTGCAATCTGAGTTACAAGGCCAAGGTATCTGACGTATCCTCCAGCAGGGGTCAGTTCTGTCAGACAGATGAGCCACATCTCTGATTTTGCAGAATGAACAACCTGTACCTTAACCACACAAAAGACTCTAACAGTCTAAGATAAAGGCAGTACTTAGAATCTACAAATTTGGGCAAACCAATTAAAGTAGAAATCATTAGCATGCTTAGTATCTGAGGGCTCAATAAAGCTTCTATCATCCTATGATGAAAGTAGGAATAAAAAGGAAACATTGGAGAATGGTTAAAGAATTTAAAAATTCTATATCCGTAGAAGGTAGTACGAGATGGCTTATAGTAAAATAAGAAATAGTGTCTTAGCATTCAACGTGTCTATAAACATAAAGGGGTTAAACCAAAATGTTTTAATCAGATGTAAAATCTATAGATCAATATTTTCTGAATTTGGCTTCAGACTAATATTTGGGCCCTTATATAAAGTAATAAATTCCCTATAACCTAACAGGAGAGGGGATAAGTAAGGCATGAGGAAAGGATGGAAGAAGAATTAAGAAAGGAGAAAATATTGCTATAAATAATAATAGTAATAATTAAAAGCTATTCCCTAATAAGCAAAACCACAAAAATTAAAAAAAAATAAACTAAGTTTGGAATAGATTATTGGGAAACTGATTAAAAAAAATTAATAATAAAAATTTAAACAAAAATGGATAGCTGTATTTAAATGGAAAGGCAGAAAAATGAATGAAAATAAAAGTAAACAAATTAATTAATAATGACCAGAAGGAAATAAAAGCAGACCAATAATCTATACTTAGATAACTAAAATATTGTTTTGATAAAATGATAACAGGCAAAATGAAATGCTTAAAAGAAGTAAAAATTAACCCAAACAGTCGACCATTTCAGACCACATGAGACACAATGGTTGGCGGAACTGAGGAAGTAGAGCAGAGGGAGACAGGGGATGGTTTTAAGAGTTGCACTTCACGTCCCAGTTAGCCTTATGCTAATAACTGGTATTCTTTAGACGCAAAGAGTTAGTTTACTTAAGTTTCGCTGGCATAAGCCGCTAGCGAGTTCATCATCCGGTCTGTGAATTGAGCGGTGTCATAAATTTTTGCCCTAGAAAGGCGGGTTTTGTTGCTTTGGAATTGTGGCTGCGTCATTCATGCATCACGGGCGCGCACACGTGAGGCGCGAGTGACGAGCCAATGAGCGCTCGGGGAGCGATTTTCATTCATAAAAGAGTTTCATTCATGCGGCTCACTTCACAGACGGTAAAATACGAATCACAAGGATTCGCTAAAACGGTCACCTCTTATATCATGTTGTAGTAACACTGATTTATGATATCTGACCATTACATTTAGACAAACAAACATAAAGGTCACACTTTATTTTGACGGTCCGTTTGTTGAATTTAAGTTACATTGCAACTAATTATCATTAGATTATAAGTAGACTGTTAGGTTGGGGTTAGGGTTGGGGTTGGTGTTAGGGTTACTGTAAGTTGACATGTAATTGCAAAGTTTCTTATAGTCAGTTAAATGTCTGTTGAAGGACTGTTAAATGTCAGTGTCAACAGATATTAAGTAGACAGTCTACTAATACTCAAATGGACCATCAAAATAAAGTGTTACCAACATAAAATACGAGACGTCTCTCGAGGCTACGGTGAACATTTGCACACGCAGATTAGATGGGTCTAGACCTTTATAGCGGCTGTTCTAAGCGAACAGGCTTACACTATTTAAAACAGAATATGGGAATTTACATCCATATCACATACGGGTACCATAAGAAACACGCTTATGATTCTGCAAATTCTTTTCGTCAGAAAGTGGTTAATAGGCAAGCTTGCAACTCCCAGATAGATTAATTTAGAAACCGACCAGCAGTTCTGAAATTATTTTCGCTCGGCGGCGAATAACAGAGTTTAAACGTTAGGTAGCTAATCTAACAGTTTGAAACCACGGGAGAATATAGTCTAGAAATATGAGAAACAGGCAGCGCCTAGCTTCCCTCTAGCTATAAGTAAGGCCTTTAACAGATAGATTTGGAGGTTTTCCAAACTATCTCATAAGCACTGAGGGAAATCTCTGTTCCGACAGGCGCAATAATATTTAAATGATTTGCGGGACGTGCGTCTTTGCAAAATCGATTTTAAATATTGTGAGCTGCAGTTTAAAAGTTGCACTAACATTTACACAGTTGTCTGCTGCATGTTAGTGAAGAAAAGGACGTGCGTCCTTACAGCTGTTAAGATAGAGAGAGAACCAGCTGCGCTTCTGGGCTTCTGGTTTCTCTAGTGCGCACACTAAAATCCCATATGGAATGAAAAAAGTTTGCCTCACAGAAAACGTTTAAAACGAGTGCCACCGGTTCTCCACCATATCTGTAGCAAAATTTGCTCAGTTTATGAATATTAATAATCAATAATAACGAGTTATTATTAATTATTAATATTCTGCATTAACTTACAGTTAATTTGACTAAATAAATATAACTGACTTCGCCCGCTCGTCTGAGTGGACTCATTTATTATTCATTTATTTAGAAAGGGAATTATAACTACTTCTTGTGAAGTAGATTAATCGTTTGGTAAACTTAAATCAGCATGTAGCGAAATCTATCATTTAAGTGACTTTTTCTGTGAGGCAAAATAAAGACAATCCATAGTGGTTATAGCGTGATTTATTTGACTAGTCTAACATATAACAAACAAACGTACAAAACATAACAACAAAAACATAGAAAAGATAGCTAGCGAGGAAGTAAAGAGTTTAGATAAAGGAATGGCAATTCTCGCTCAGTTCCACACAACTATTAAGGACCACCAAGATTATAGACACCTTTTTAACAAAGGGGCACAGCTTTAACGCATAACTAAATACCTGGATTTAGTGGGTCTCTTTCTCTCGTTGTTTCTCTGATGTGTGGAAGATGGAGTCCTTTCTTGATGTGTGGAGTTTTGCGACGCAGATCGGAGGATACGCGAGGTGCAAACTTTAAACTGAGTTTAATTTGCCGGAAAATAAGAAAACGTAGACTCAGGCGAGTCACGTGGGTACAGAACTGAGGTTTGCCCCCTTAGGGGCACTCCTGTGGAGACTCTCTCTTCGGAATCTTTCTGCCCTGATTCTGGGGAGAGAATGGGTTTTAACTATGGGTCAAGTCACACCCATTTTCTGCTGACTGACCAATGGTTTCATGGCAAAGTTTTGAGCGGGAGATTCTCTTTGTCTCTGGACCGCTGATATGCATAATGAGGATCCTCCCGTAACATTCAAATGGACTTTAACTCTGAGCATTAAAGAATGCAAACCGTATAACCTATTATCATGTATTCAGTATCATGGGTTGGAAAATAGCAGGAGAAACATAATGATACTAAACACGACATTCTAAACACACATTAGATAGCATCTAGGCATTTCTATACTATATAAGGTGACAAAAGACTTAATTAACGCATGCATTTACTCTTTTGACTACTTTTGCTATAGGGCAGAGCATATAGATTACAAACACACATTACATATCATTTGGGGTGAGTTTTTGAGTCCTGATAGTTCTCTTCAATAGTGTGTGTCTTTAGGTGTGTGTGCGTGTGTGTGTGTGGGTGTCAAAAAGGTGGGGGGTTTTCCTGTGGAATGTCATGGGTGGCAAATGGTGTCCACAAAGGAGGTTTTTCTCCCTTCTCGTCCCATCTGTAATACAGATTATGGACTAAAGTATGGATCCTCAGGGCCCACCAAGCAACCTGGGCAAACACGAAATGTCAGCACAGGGTCTCTACCACTAGACACCCTGGCACCTACTTGTTCATAAATGTCACACCAATAAGAAATATGGCATTTTTAGGGAATCAATTCCTTCAGCTGCGACCC
Organism: Danio kyathit; assembly: GCA_903798195.1. Lineage (NCBI taxonomy): Eukaryota > Metazoa > Chordata > Actinopteri > Cypriniformes > Danionidae > Danio > Danio kyathit. The sequence goes on from LR812542.1 coordinate 14,731,061, forward strand.
ATATGTAACAATAGATATGTAACAGGTTTCTGTGGGTTTTTTTGTTGTTCACGGTGATCTTTAATATATACTGGGTGGTGTAGCTACGCACAAATATTTTCTAAAACGTCAAGCAGGAATTTGTCTATAGGAATGTAATAGGCTACACCTTGTTGACCAATTTATGTATGTATGGCCATTAAAAATACATGTTCCTTAACCAGATGGTTTTTCAAGTTACTTATAAAGAGATTGTTACTTCAGTCATGTTGTTGTAATATTTTAAGTTGACTATAGTTACACAGTAAAAAAAAATAAAAAATAATAATAAAAAAACGAAATCGTGAATCGGTCAAACTTTATGAAAAAATCTAGATTTTTTTTTGCCATATCGCCCAGACCTAGTTGGTTATATCATCACTTTGTGGTATTATGTCTACAATGACCTCAATTCCATGAGGCAATATTACATCTAATGTATGCTTTAAGCGATGGGTTGAACCAACAACAGTTTGCTTTATCCCAAATTATGGTATTAAATCTGTAAATGTGAGCCCTAATGTATCAGTAGTGTCATCTATGTGGATGATAATGTCTCCTAGAATTAGTATATTATCAGTTTTAACTAGGTCAGAAATAAAATCAGAAAACTCTTTGAGTTTTTAGAAAAGTGACGTAGGGTCCTGGGGGTCTATATACGATGATTAAAGCGAAAGATAACATAGGTTTTTTCATAATATCCGGAAGCATAACATTAAGGGCCAGTACTTCAAAAGAGTTTCTCTGATTAACATTAAGAATATCACTAAAGAGTGATGCAACTCCACCACCACGGTCAGTCTGATGAGCCTCATGCTTATATAAGAATCCTGAAGAAGTTGCTTCATTTAAACTAATATTGTTAGTTTGTTTTAGCCAGGTTTCAGTGAGACAGAATGCATTAAGATTATTTATTATACCATTTAATTTACAATGAGTGCTTTAGGTGCTAGTGACCTGAGGGCTCATGTATCAACGCTGCGTACGTACATAAACTTTTCGTACGCCAGATTTCAAGCTCACATTTGGTTATACTAACGTGAGAATGTGCATTGGTCTGCGCCAACTTCATGTCTGGCGTACGTGTATGTTTGTTTTATTTCCATTGGCGACTCCTAGAGGCAATTATGTTAAATTGCACACTACAAAGTATCGCACCAACACATATGAAAAACATTGCTATTAATTTATAATTGATAAAATGGGTTAATTGACACAATATATATATATATATATATATATATATATCATTTTTTTTTCCAGAGATGGGTTGTGGCTGGAAGGGCATCCGCTGCGTAAAAACGTGCTGGATAATTTGGCGGTTCATTCCGCTGTGGCGACCCCGAATTAATAAAGAGACTAAGCCAAAAAGTAAATGGCAGTATACAGTATATATATATTGTGGCGAGTTAGAGGGAATAAAACACTTGGTCAGAGGGTTTGTGTCAGACTGTTCCCCGGAGGGTGATTTATTTACAACGTGCAGGGTGAAAAGGATGATACAGTGCAGAAGGGCTCTTCTGGCCGGGAAGCGTGCAGGTGATCCGGGGAGAAGGAGTGAGGCCGTGCAGGAAAGTGTAGTGGTTCAACCATTAGCTGCTTGAGTCCGCTGGAGGAAAGAGAGAGACAGAGATTAGCGTGGAGTCATTGGGTGAAATGAAGCTCACTCGTTGGTGTCCTTGGGTGGCTTATATCTCTGCCTCTTGATGATCTCCAGGTGGGTTGGATCTCTCGTGATGAGAAGCAGCTGTGGTGAATTTGGGACCATGGCGACGTGGCTTTGGTATACTCGCCACATTCCCCCCCCCCTTAGCGTCGTCCTGGTCCTGGAACGTCTATGGAAACATGAAAGCGTTAGTGGAGAGGGGGGTGAATGTTTTGACAGACCTGACCATCCTGACCACAGGCGTGACAGTCCGTCAGCATTTCCGTGGGAGGCCCCGGCTCGGTGTTGTACGTTGAAGTGGTAATCCTGGAGCGAAAGGAACCACCGGGTAACTTGTGCATTATTGTTCTTTGCCGTGGCCATCCATTGAAGGGGAGCGTGATCTGTCACGAGGGTGAACCGTCTTCCCAACAGGTAATATTTCAGCTCCAGGATTGCCCACTTGATTGCCAGGGCCTCCTTTTCCACCGTTGCGTACTTGGTTTCCGCAGGGGTTAGTTTCCGACTCACGTACACTATTGGGTGTTCTTCATTATTTTGGACCTGGGAGAGGACCGCCCCCAGGCCCGAGTCGGATGCATCCGTCTGGAGGATGAAGGGGCAGCTGAAGTCTGGTGCATGTAGTACCGGGGAGGATGTCAGCGCTGCTTTCAGTGTCTGAAACGCCTTTTCTGCCCTCGGGCACCAGTTTATTCTTTTGGGCTGCCCCTTCTTGGTCAGGTCTGTCAATGGGCTGGCTATGGATGAGAAGTTAGGGATAAAACATCTATAGTAGCCCGCTAACCCCAGAAAGGCACGTACCTGAGTTTTCGTTGTAGGTTGTGGGGAATTTTTAAGGGCTTCGACTTTGTTCTGTTGGGGTTGAATTAGCCCTCTTCCTATATGGAAACCCAGGTATTTTGCTTCCTCGAGGCCTAGATGGCATTTTCCGGGGTTAGCTGTGAGTCCAGCCCGTCGTAGATCCATTAGCACCCTCCGCAGACGGGACAGATGTTCTTCCCACGACTCTGAGTGGATCACCAGATCGTCGAGGTAAGCTGCTGCCTATGGCTGGTGGGGCCGTAGCAAGATGTCCATCATCCTTTGGAAGGTAGCTGGGGCCCCGTGGAGCCCGAAGGGAAGAACCCAGTATTGCCAGTGCCCTCCGGGTGTGGAGAAGGCGGTTTTCTCCTTTGCCTCTGGCCTGAGGGGAAGTTGCCAGTAGCCCTTTGTGAGGTCCAAGGTTGAGATATATCGGGCTCCACCCAGCCTGTCCAGCAGCACATCCACCCGAGGCATGGGATACCCGTCGAACTTGGAGACTTCATTCAGCTTTCTGAAATCATTGCAGAAGCGGAGGGTGCCATCTGGTTTCGAAACCATCACCACCGGGCTGGACCACGGGCTACGTGATGGTTCGATTACCCCTAACTTCAGCATCTTTTTGATCTCTTCGCTTATAGCCAGCCGGCGAGCTTCTGGCACCCGATAAGGCCTTTGCCGGATGATGGTGCCAGGTGGAGTCACAATGTCATGATAGATGATTGACGTTCGGCCTGGTTTTTCACAGAACACATCCTTGAACTGACCAACCAGGGCTTGGAGCTCCCCCTTCTGGGCTGCTGAAAGCTGTTCTCCTATGTGTACTACTGGTGTATTTTCTACGAAGGCCACCAGGGGGCCCTGTGTTGCTACCCACCGCTTCATGAGGTTGATGTGGTATAGCTGTTCTTCCCTTCTGCGTCCCGGCTGACGTACCCGATAATTTACCGGCCCGACCCTCTCAACCACCGTGTATGGACCTTTCCATGATGCCAGGAACTTTGATGTGGTGGTGGGTATCAGGATCATTACTTTGGCGGCCGAACAACAGCTCGAACGGAGTGAAACCTGTGGATGCTTGGGGTACCTCTCTGATGCCAAACAACACGTACGGGATCATGATGTCCCAGTCGCACCCATCCTCTGCCACCACTCGTCGGAGCATCCGCTTTAAGGTCTGGTTGAAGCGTTCAACGAGGCCATCGGTTTGAGGATGATACACGGATGTTTTCAGTTGTTTTACCTTTAGGAGGCGGCAGAGGTCGGCCATCAGCCGGGACATGAAGGGGGTGCCCTGATCGGGTCAGTATTTCCGCCGGGATTCCCACTCGGCTGCACAGCAAGAACAGCTCTTTGGCGATTGCGGCTGATGTGGCTTTCTTCAGTGGGATCGCTTCGGGGTAACGGGTGGCATAATCCAGGATTACAAGGATGTGTTCATGCCCCCGGGCCGACTTCGGCAAAGGCCCTATCAGGTCCATACCAATGCAGGTGAAGGGTACATCAATGATGGGTAACGGTATTAGAGGGCTGGGGGGGGGGGTCTAGTATGGTCTCCCTCTTGCATCTCGGGACCACCAACAGAGTTTTATTTTCCCCCCGCCTCTCTGCGACACAGTACAGCAGACGGCTCATAATTATGAAGTGTGGGAGGGGGTGAGGAGTGGGGAATCGATCCTTCCCATCTACAGCTCTTACTTGGGGCCAGCAATGCTTTAATGTTTGGTCTTCTCGCTGGGACCTCCCAAAGTCGCCTCCTGTAGTAATCTGTCGAAAAAGATCAAAATATAGGTTAGGCGACATTGTAGACTCACCCCCTCTGTCGCTTTCGGTGGCCAGCAAAGCTGGCTGGCGGTCCCGTCGAGCCCGAGGTTTTGGCTGTCTTCTAGGATGCTGCGTTATGGTGTTGCGATGCACCAAGAGCTCGTCAAACCCCGGCCAGTCCCGACCTAGGAGAAGAGGTACTGGGAGGTCTGGAACCACCCCCACCTCGATGGGCCAACTGCCAACTTTAGCTGTGATTCTTACCCTCTGAGCTGGAACATAGCGGGTATCTCCGTGCACGCAGGTAATCGGAATTCGGGCTTTACTTTCTCTTTTGCATTTAATTATACTAGGATGCACCAGGGTTATGGCACTGCCCGTGTCTAATGTGGCTGTCATCGCTTTCCCATCGAGTGAAACTTTTCGGGAGGGAGCTTCGGGGGGGATGATTCGATGCACAGCGCATCCTGCGAGCCAGGCCGGGGTCGAGTGGGTGGGGGGCTCTGTGGGCATCGGCTCGTCCATCGGGCTGGGAACCGCCGGTCTGCTGACTGGTCTGGATGTACCCTCCACTGGCCGCCATGTTGGTTCCCCCCTCCGGGGTGGCAGAGCCGCTCTCTCTCCCGCATCGCGAGCCACATGCGCTTCGACCAACTCAACCGCTTCCACCATGGCAGCCAAAGATCCGGGATTTCGCATACTGGTCAGCGTGCGTAAACGTCGAGGTAAGGCTCGTAATAATTTTTCAATCACCACCTTCTCAGCGACCTGGACGCCAGAGGGGTCCCCCCCTAATAGCCAGAGTCGGCCAAGGCGTGAAAGCTGGGCAGTTTGGGCTCGAACCGGAGTTTTCTCATCATATGTCCAACTAGAAAACTGCTGGGCAGCGCTGATAGCGGAAAGCCCCACTCTGGCTAATATCTCTTTTTTTAACGCTAAATAGTCTTCATTCTTCGGGGCTTCCAGGGAATAATATGCTCGTTGAGCTTCTCCAGATAAGAACGGGGCTAATATGCTCGCCCATTGTTCTTTTGCCCATTTTTCTCTCTCAGCTATTACCTCAAAGGTGTGGAGGTAGGCATCAATATCGTCCAGGTCGCTGAGTTTAGTGCTGGTGGGCATTTATCTTCATCTCGGGAAGAGGTACCCTTCCGGCCGCCTGGAGGAGCTGATGTTCCAACCTCTCCTGTCGAGCGGAGAGCTGCTCGGAGATCTTCTGCTGCCTGGTGGTAATTTCCGCTAGGTGGCGTATGACCTCCTCCATAGACATGGTGTCTCGCAGTAGCGCATGAAGAAGAGCGGGAGTGAGAGAGAGCGGATGCCGAGTCTGTAAACAGAAAAAATGGATGAGTTAGAACCGTATTTCCTCTTGCACAGGGTGAGTCTGTTTATTTATTTTATTCCACTCTAAACTGCCCGCATTCTCCACCAGTTGTGGCGAGTTAGAGGGAATAAAACACTTGGTCAGAGGGTTTGTGTCAGACTTTTCCCCGGAGGGTGATTTATTTACAACGTGCAGGGTGAAAAGGATGATACAGTGCAGAAGGGCTCTTCTGGCCGGGAAGCGTGCAGGTGATCCGGGGAGAAGGAGTGAGGCCGTGCAGGAAAGTGTAGTGGTTCAACCATCAGCTGCTTGAGTCCGCTGGAGGAAAGAGAGAGACAGAGATTAGCGTGGAGTCATTGGGTGAAATGAAGCTCACTCGTTGGTGTCCTTGGGTGGCTTATATCTCTGCCTCTTGATGATCTCCAGGTGGGTTGGATCTCTCGTGATGAGAAGCAGCTGTGGTGAATTTGGGACCATGGCGACGTGGCTTTGGTATACTCGCCACAATATATATATATATATATATATATATATATATATATATATATATATATATATATATATATATATATATATATATATATATATAAAAATTTTTTTTTTTTTTTTTTACCAATTATGTGATTTAGAACATATAAAAGCATTTGCAAATGTATACAACCCTCAGTCTATGGCAATGGCAGTGTTGGCCTTATTAGAGGACATTGTCAATGGTCGAATCCGAAGGCTTCAAGGTGGCAGGGTGCATGATGGGTGGCTTCTTGGTGTGTGATGTATTTAAAGATATTGTTCCAGCTAAGTTTTTATTTATTTAATTTTTTTTTATTGAGCATAATTATTTAACTGCATATCAGGAGTCCGCGGTTATCCATTAAAGACATGACTGTTTACCCCCCTCAACAACCCACAAAACTGACCAAGAGCGCAGATACAATGATGCTCATTCTCGCACTTGTAGAATGGGCGATTGGGCAGCTGAAATGCCGAAGGCGCTGCCTTGATAAGAGTGGAGGGGTGCTGCTATGCCGCCCTAACAAAGTGTTCCTCTAATACATCTGTGTCTCCCAAAGACACGGATACTACTCCAGACAGTAAAGTGTCGCCCACAATTGAGGCAACTCTCTCCTCAAAGGGTGTTAGTTCAGCATCCCCTGTTCCCCCGCCTGTTCGCTGCTGTTCTCCTTTATACCTGCACCTTTACATCGGACCATTTCTTTTTTAATTTACTCACAATGCGATGGTCAGACCCCACTGCGTTAATTGCGTCAGCTAAACTCTCCCACTCTATTTTTTTGTTTTGTTATTAATTCCGGAGGACAAACTTGCAAATAACAAGTCTACCTCCTATAGGGGCACCTCCGATTCACATTCTGTGAAGTTTCTCTTCTTGTTTGTTTTGCCATTGATTTTTCGTTTGGTTTTGCCAAAGTGAAGTCATTACCATATTCATATTAGGGAGGAGACAGGGAGTGGTTTTGCGCTCGTGCACGTGCGCTCATTTTCATGTTAATTCGGATGTACAAAAAAAATATGCATTGGATTCCGCGTATGCAGTGTTTCATACATCTGATTTTTTTACTGCGTACGCACATTTACAGCTTTGTACATGAGGCCCCTGATGTTTAGGAGACCAAGCTTTAAAAAATCTAGTTTTTCTAGGAGGGAGGGGAAAACTTAATTCTTGTGAGAACTTTGATATTTCCTGTTTTTTTTTTTTTTTGTGGGAGGTGAAAACATATTTCACATGGTTTACAGGGTAGGTGCAAAGCTATATAAGCTTGCACAGAAGCTTTTAAACTATTACTTCTTGTGCTCCATGGGCTCTCTCTTTAGGCTCTCTCAGTTAAAAATTACTTCTAAGCATAGGGTTTCTGTCAGTGAGATTTTGTCACAGGTTTTTGACAGTGAAAGTGACATAGAGGAGAATGTGTCTGAGGCAGGATAATCTTGAGGAGCACCCTGATTATGAGGCATTCTCCTCAGATGAGAATGAGACTCCTAGTGTTGACCTTCCTGTTGTCTCTCAACCACCAGCATACACATTACCTTTCAAAAATGAAAAATTATTACGGTCCCGCTCACCTCTTGAACAACAGGGTAGACTTAGTGCTGCTAAAGTCATCAAAATGGTTCCATATCTCCATCAGATATGCTGTCAGTCATTGTCAAGACAAAATCAGCATTTCAGCTTTTCATTACACCATCAATTGAAAATAATATACTTAAATTACAAACTTAGAGGGGAGAATGGTCTGGAAAAACAAGACAGCTGGGGACAGCTGGAAAAAACTTTGATGCAACTGATTTGCAAGCCTACATTGGGTTGCTCACTTTGGCAGGAGTGTACAAGTACAAGTGTACAAGATTAGCCGAGCGCAGGCTGGGGCGGAGTTGAAAATGGAGCCGGACAGCCGGACACTTCGGGGTTTAAAGTTGCGGCAATCATGATGACCGATCACATGGCGTCATCATCATTTTTTTTATTTATAATAACAAAAGATTTAAAAATAAAACACAATACAGTCTCTACAAACTATAGTTCATTTTTAAACAATAAGGGAATTATGAATTAAATATATTACAAACGCATGGAAGAAATAAGGGGAAACGAGAGTGTAATTCATTCATTCATTCATTTTCTTTTCGGCTTAGTCCCTTTATTAATCTGGAGTCACCACAGCGGAATGAACCACCAACTTATCCAGCACATGTTTTACGCAGCGGATGCCCTTCCACCCACAACCCATCTCTGGGAAACATCCATACTCACCCATTCACACTCATACACTACAGACAATTTAGCCTACCCAATTCACCTGTACCACATGTCATTGGACTGTGGGGGAAACTGGAGCACCCGGAGGAAACCCACGCGAACATGGGGAGAACATGCAAAATCCACACAGAAATGCCAACTGACCCAGCCGAGGCTCGAACCAGCGACCTTCTTGCTGTGAGGCGACAGCCCTGCTTACTGTGCCACCACTGTGCCACCGTGTCCTACAGAGTTCCTCTTAGGCCCCCAGCACCTGACTCAGTGGAGTGCTAAGAATGAAAACACCATGCCACAAACAAAACAACAAACATACCAGGATGACGGCGTGCTTCCCAAACACACTCGAACAGGAAATAGGAAAACTCGAGCTGACCACAACGAACTAGACAAGACAGGACTAGTGTCAGGACTCTGCCACTAAAACAAGAATTAACAAGACCGAAATGGCAGAATCCTGACACTAGCTCTCCAAAAGGGAGCACCCAACAAGATACAAGACACAAGAAACACCAAATGACAAAAACAATACAGGCAACAATCAACAGACAACACAAGACAGGGAAATGAACATAAAAAACATCAGGAAGGGAGGCAGGAAAGGGAGCTAAACCAAGCCCAGCAAGACAAACAAGGGAGGGATGGGAGGGCAAAAACCAGGGAGGGTCAGGAGGTTCAGGATCCCTGGCTGACAGGAAGGGCAGGGCAGCTGGAATGGGAGTCCAGGCTGAGAACCAGGGAGGAGCAGGAGGGACAGTCCATGGCGAGACAGGAAGGACAGTCCAGGGCAGATTCAGTGGGTCAGGGACCCCAGCAGGGGGACAGGGTAGAGCCAAAGAGACTGTCTAGGGTGGCAGAGAGACACACCAGAGAAAAGCAGAAGGGATGACCCAGGGAGGATCAGTCAGGGGTGGCCTGAGGGGAGCTAGCAAAACAGGAGGCCTGAGGGGAGCTGGCTGGGCTGGAGGCCTGAGGGGAGCTGGCTGGGCTGGAGGCCTGAGGGAAGCCGGCTGGGATGGAGGCCTGAGGGGAGCTGGCTGAACTGGAGGCCTGAGGGGAGACTGGGAGTCTGGACGATGCAGGCAGGGCTAAGAGCCGGGCCAAAAAGCAAAACTCATCAGGGCTGGCAAGACAGGACACAACACGACTGGAACAGGAACACAGAGGAAGCATTGACGACAAACTGGCACAGGACAGCAGACAAGAGTAAGCTATAAACAAGAGCAAATTGACAAACAAACAGGTGAACATAATTAACTAATAACAATAGACAGGAGAGCACATGACACAAAGACAACACAAGCCATGTGCTCACGAGAAAACGGGACTAGATCATGCAGCGAATGAGAGAACCCATTAACCGCATGTTCACATGAAACAACAGCAAGACACGAATATATGATAAAAACACGTACCATGCACTCAAACGTGTGACATGCATGTTCTGATTCCAGCACCAACCAAAACCAACTAGACTGGACTGCTGAGAACGAAAATATCATGCTGCGAACAAAACAACAAATTGTGGGTGTCGCATCCCGAGCCTGCCCCGCCCTTATACAAACGACAAAGACAGACAACGAAAGGAAATATAAGTGCTCTAAAACTCGAGCCAAGCACACCCAGATAGCAAAATACACTCGGGCCAGTTTCGGCTAGATTCTCGCCTAACGGAGACTTACCCCTCGGCCCGACTCCGGCTGCCGTACTCGGGCCGGATGCCTATGGACTCACTGCCCGATTCCGGCCCGAATCAATCGGGCCAGATGCGGCGGCCGTAAGCGAGCCGACGCTGCCGCATCCGAGCCGGAATCGGCCCGTGAGTAATGTGCACTGCGGGCCGGAGCTGGCGCGATTAAGTCTTCATATACCTTGATATAAAACCTTTTGGTATTACATTAATACTTAATACATGATACATGGTATTACAACCATTTGAGTTGATATAACAGCAAACACAGGCTATGTAAACACAAAGTGTAGGCACTGCGTTTAACCTTTAAATAAAATGCAAACAGCATACATATCCTATAACGCAAATAATCAAACAAAGGACAAAATAAATAAATGATAAACGTTTATTGATTGCAAGAAACAAATAATACTCAAATTTAATAAATTGTTTTGTAGTGCACAAGAAAAACAACAATAAAACTGCACAATACACAGGAAGATTTATATAAAAAAAAATTGCACACATACACAAAAGTTTTCAAAACAACCCTGTTTTCCCAACAGATTTGAATTAAAAAAATTTTTACAAGACATCTTAAAACAGGTAAATTTTATATAAACTTGAATATAGAAACCAATTTAAGATATAGCAAGAAACATCTTACAAATACCTATGACAATACATAAAATATACAAGTCAAAGTTGTAAAAAGAACTGCCAAAAATTCTGAAGAAACGTCTCGAAACATTATTAAACATTAAAATAATAACAACAACACAAAAAAATATATGAATATAAAACTGCAGATGTATAAAGACCTAAACTTAATTTTTAAATAAACTTAAAAGAATAATTTGAATAAATTGCACAAACAGCAAAACATGAGATGATGTGTGCGTGTGTGTATATATATATCTTGTGCAATTTTATATTTAGAATTTTTGTTTATTATTATTATTACAGTTATTGAAAATGTTTCAAGATGTTTCTTCAGAATTTGGCATATTGTCATATATATATATATATATATATATATATATATATATATATATATATATATATATATATATATATATATAAATAAATAGTGATTTAGATATTTGACACATTAGCTTTCTCTCTTTCCTTCCTTCCTCCGTGCCTGTCAGGAGCAAGTTGTAGCCACCTTGTAATGCATTTTTCCACCTCTTCATCAGTGGCATGGTATGGACATTTGTCCTCACTGCATCTGTGATCAAAAGATATACAGATAATTAGTAGTGAACAAGTACAAATGTTAAAGAAAAAAATAAACATGCTTGCTCTCACATAAGTACAACCTAAATGGGACTATATATAGATTTCTTTTTGATCCTCTGGTTAATAATTCAAAGAAATACACAGATGGAACAGCCCCTAATTGTATAGAAATGTATATTTAAAACCAACTTACTGACTACGACAGTCCCAAGGGGAGTGCACGAAAGGCCACTTTTTGTTTTGCCCCGCTCCAGGTAATTTGTTTGGCCAAGGAGTTAGCCAAAAGCTTTCCCAGGATACGCCAAACTGCTTCCTTGGTGGAAAACACCAATAATTCCTAAGTAGGCTACCTACGAAGCAAAAAATCTAATAAATAAATAAACTTAAAACACTTTGAAATACACAAGAGCTTGAACCTACCATTTTCTTCATTTGTTCGAGCTGGTCCTTTAGTTGATTTTCAAGCTTTTCCAAATCAAACTGGACAAAGGAAGGTCAAATGTGCTTACATCTGGAATTTCATCATGTCTGTTTTGGCTTTGCAGATTTTTGAGAATCAGGACCAGTTGCTGCTTTATGTCGTCTTGTGATTTTAACACTTCAGACGGTGCTAAAAAAAGAAAAATAACAAATTAGTATAAATCAACCTATAGCTTATACAACTTGTGTAAATACAACAGAGGGTTAGATACTGCTGATATTCTCTAGTTGATCTTTACTTTCTAGCTGCATAAAGCCTTTACAAATGTAGTGATGTCTTTAATTCTTACAAAGACATGATGAGTACCAATAAGTTCTGTCTTGATCTCCAACTGCACTGGTACAAGGACTGTAAATGTTCATAGGCGCACTGGAATGTACAGTATCTGTGCATCTTGATGGTGTCCTTAAGGATTCTTCCATAGTCATTGGTGGTGATGGTAGTTGCGGTGCTGCATCTAATTCTGAAATATTCATATCTGCTTTTTTCCAGCCCCTTTGTTCCAAATATTTTTTCTTCATCACTGTCACTATAGTTCTGTCTTTTATGTCCCATGATCAGATACATTTACAAAACAAAACATTATTTTAGTATAGTGCCAGGGCAAAAATTGCAGGTTGTAATAGATCAATGAAATAATGTTGACAGTGTGTGTTTAAAATAATTGCAAACAAACCTGTTCTTTCTTTTGGTGTATGACGGGCGATCATCGTCCTCATCTGTTTGCAAGTCAGACATCACAGTTGCCTGTGGAAGGGAGTCGAGCTTCCTCATATGTGTCTATAATAAAACATCACATTGTTGTTAACCTCTCCCCAAAAAAAGTTCAAATCCTGAAATACTATCAAAGTTTTATTGGCTAAAAAATTAATGGCTATAATACCTGTAGTGTAAATGAAGGTTGCACAAGATTTAATTCATGCAGTGTGACAGCCTTATGATTCTTAGACATAGATTTGTAAGATGGTTAACCACATCTATCATTCTGTACCCATGAAGATGGCACAAATTCCATTTCAGATGACTCGAACCCCACAATATGGAACTCATTAACTGAGCCTTCAGATGTCACCATATCATAATCATCTAGGTTATCAAAGTCTTTATCTTTAGGGGCCTCATTTTTACTATATAAGACTTTTAGATAGTGAGAAGTGTCATCACTACAATGAGTTTGCAAAGGCTTCAAAATCTGAGCAACACTGTGAATTATAGTATTTGAATAGGGCAAGGGACAGAGTAAAACTCTCAATTTTCAGCCATGACTTACATTTACTGGCCTCTTCTGTGCAGAGCTTGTTTGATCAATGCTCAAGGATCTTGTTGTGGACTGTCAAACAAACAAACATACAAAAGTGTATAAAAAATGTTTATCTTCACTAGAATCATTATAAACATTAATAATGACTATTCAGAAAAAGCCTGAAACAAACATTATACCCCTTGAGCATAAGCCCAAAATTGTTATTTAAAGTAGAATAAGTCACAATCAGTCGAAATTCTTTAAAATAAGAAACCTTTTGGATCAGATAGTTTTAAGTTACTAAAAACACTGTTAACCTAACATTGTGGAAAATGTTTGATGATGATAGCCAATAACAAAACCCATTTCAGCTGTTTGTGAAGCTATTAGTATCGAGCTTAGATCACTTTCGTGATGCACTGCATAAACAAGTTAAACAATAATATTTTATAGATCCAAAACGATTAATTTTTATTTACACAATCACTCAGAATTATTTCTGTTGGGTAAGTACACAACTGTAAAATCATTTTTTCAACACCCATGGTATATTAAAATGTTAACTCAGAAATAAAAAGCACGTTTTGCCATGGTAGTGTTAACGGATTCGTCTACAGAAACTTTCTTTAAGGTAACGTTAAGATACACACCAATTCGTTTCAGTCATGTTTCTTTAAAATAATTAAAATAGTCTTCAGTTACTAAACACTGTTACAATTTAACATTGTGTAAAAGGAACGGGAACTTTCAGACGTGTTTGTAATGTTAGCATACACATCAATTAGATTCAGTCGTGTTTCTTTAAAACTAGTTGCATTTTGTATCAAATTGTTTTAAATTACTAAACACTGTTACAACCTAACACTGTGAAAAAATGTTTTGAACACTAAATACGCATATTATACAGTATAAAAGCAGTAAAAACCTTACCTTTCTGACCGGAAAAAACGAGTTCCAAAACTTCTTCTTCTTGTAACCTTTAAGGCGGTTGCCAACCAGCTTTTTGGAGCATTACCGCCACCATCAGGACAAAAGTTAAACAAGCCGAGTCCTTGCCAGCAGCGGCCCGGACTCTACAGACAGACTCGGGCCAGATATGGTTAACAGGAATCGGGCCAGGGCCTTACAGCCGCATCACAAACACATGTGCGAGAGCGAGCTGCGGGCCATACTCGGCCCAGATAGCACTCGCCGATGCCGAGTCGGAGCCGGAGGCGCCGAAGGGTAGCCGAGCTCGGGCCGATTACTACCTGCTATCTGGGCAACATACTAGAAAAGACAGGACTAGTGTCTTGACTCTGCAACCAAAACAAGAATTAACAAGATTGAAGTGGCAAAATCCTGACAACTAGGGAGCATCACCATTTGTAAGGGTTGTAGGAACTCAGCCACGTTTCTAAGCGGAGTTAAAATTCTGCAGTCAAACGAGACTCTTGCTCCCCCTCGTCTCCCTCTTAATTAAGTATCGCCCGAAGCTTAATTCCAATACACACTCGTCTTCCCCTCTCACAACAAAGACGTGTTGTAAACCCAGCTAAAAATTAATGGCCTCTCCTGCCCATTCGAGCCATCTGCCTCTCACATGACTATTAAGAACTGAATTCCAAAACCAACGGAAGAAAGGTTTGTCTGTCTCCATAATCGCTGGCCTCCCCCCCTCCTCCAGAGAGACTGGAGGAAAAGAAACCAGCATTATCCTCTGAACAAAGAGAAATGTGATTTTCGGACAATTCACGTTTAAAAGTGTGTTTTACTTTAATGTTTTATTGCTAATAGTTGTGTATGTTGTACTATGTATGTAAGCAAGGGTTTTTCACTTAAATATTGCATGTAAATGAAACAATGCAACGTGTGGCATGCTCGTAATTAACTGTATTTGATAAAGTTCCTTAGTGTTTGATGTCTAACTGTACAGCTCGGTATTCAGATAACATTGATGGAAACGATAAAATTGTATCTGCAAATAGTAGTTAATTACAAAGTTTCATTTAATTTTTGATAACAGTAAAATAAGGTTCTACTCCAAGCGCGTGACAACGCCACCCCTCCCTGGGCGTGAACGACCCTGAAAAAGAGAGGCTTGGCCTCGCTCAGTAGCCACGGCTATTGGTCAATCATGGAGTAGGCTGGCTTAAGTCCTGCCCACTATAAAAACCCTAAACTTGCAAAGTTTATGGCTTTCGCTTGGTTTTCCACGCACAAACTTTGCGTTGCACGCTTCCCGCCTTTACAACACGGAGCCGGACATTGCTCTCGGAAGGATCACCCCGTAAGACCTGCGTCTGTCCGCCGTAACCGCACCACGGCAACGAGACCGTTCACAGGAGCCCACGCCGCTTCTGTGTACGTCGCAACTCGCATGAACTCAGTCTGACCCTGTCCTGCTCGTGTAACCGCTTCCCGGGAACACGCGGACGCCATCTCATCAAGCAGCACGGTCAGTCATTCAACTTCCCTGAACTCTGCTTTCCCAAGTCATTCAAGGATCAAGCCGCTGGAAGAATTCCCTTTCACCGAACTTCCCGCTTGCTGACGTCAAACTTTCGTCACCGGGATCACGAGTCCCACGCTCCAGAAGACGAAGGAAGAGCCCTCTTCAACAAAGACATTCCCACTACGTCAACGCACGGCAACCAATCGGCTGCGCCGGAGTTCCCTTCAACCAGCTGACGAGCAGAACTGGTCACGCAAGTAAACACAAACCAAACTTTCATTCCGGGCTGAAGCTGGTGTTAATTAAGTTTAACAGTAAATCCTAGTCAGATTCTCTGCTTGGTGGTTCTCTAAGGTTGCAATGCTAAGAACTTATCACGTGCGAGACGTTTGGGACTCTTAGTTGGTCATTCTCAGTAACTCAACCCATTCCAGAACTGTGTGTGTGTGTATCTTTGTGTTTGTTTGTTTTACATTAGGGTAGTTTACTGTGTGTGTAGCTTAATAAACTTGTGTTTCATTTTAAGATCCTTGTCGTGTTTTTAAGTTACTGCCTCAGCTATATGGTCTTGCTACCTTGCTTGTGAAACTGATTATATTGTTATTTTGGCCAAGTAATAATATAACATAGATTTACTAAAGATAAAGTTACGTTGCTTACTTCTATTCGGGTGGACCAATAGATGAAGTAAGCGTGGTAACCTAATTTTGACTGTGAACCAGTCGTTTGAATCTCTTGATTCGATCCCCGAGAATTAATATAAATTAATTCGAACTTATGAGCTAATTCTTAAAGTACCGGACATATTAGATGGTCCAGGCATTACAGGGTCCATCTATTAGACCAGGGATTCTCAATTGGTGTGGGCTACTAGTGGGCCGCAGCGATCCTGCAGGTGGGCCGCGAGACAGCTTAAAATTGACTCTTAATATTAAGGGTGTCACGAGATTTCGCGAGATTAAATCTCGACAAGATTTCTCGTTGAGGTAAAAAGTTGTCTCGTGAGTTGAAATGTAGGCATGATGGAGCATGAGGGTGAAATTAGCATTAAAGATTGGAAGGAGGATTGAATTTGAACCACAAATCAAGTTCTTTGCATACACCTGGTAAGGCTGGCCTCTGTGATGGACATGTCACTCGGTTGGGCAGGCGGGTGTGACCGCTTTTTTTCTCACCAGAGTTAGATGTGCAGAAAGCCGCATTATTGAAGTACAGTACAGATATGTAAACGCTGCAATCAAACTTATATCATCGTGTAGGACTTCTAGCCGCATTTTGCGACAGGACAGTCAACACAACTGTTTGACACTATATTCTCGGCACCAACACACATCTCTAAGCGTGCTCACACATACTGAACTGCTGAAGACTCAACACACCCGCCTTCATCATTACCAAACACGTTTATGCTGTACGGAAAAGCGGACGTTTTCTTTTCATGGTTCAAGTGACCAAATTCTACACAAGGACTAAAAAACGCTTTTATATTGTCATGTAGCACAAGTATTTAAGCATGTTCACGAGAGAGAAGGAGAGAGCAACATCCACCACGTAACCAATATAAAATAATACTGTTCCATACATCACGTGCACAAATCAAGCCATGGACATTAGATTAAGATGCCTACTGGTTTTAAAAGGCCTAGATAAAAAGAATATGGCCAAATGAGAGCGTTTCTGTCATGAACTATAGGAGAACAACTTGTCAAAAAGAAAATTAAAAAAAAATGAAACCCTGCAAACAGAATAAATCCAGGAATGGAGAAAAGATGGAGAAATTTTTATTTTTTATTTTTTATTATCAGCTGTTAGTCAGCCCCCGCTCTTTTTTTTTCCTGGTCATTGCGCCTTTTGCCGTTTGCAGTGTAAATGCTGACAATTGGATACAAGTCACCTTTAAAAAATTATAAATGTAAGCAGTATTCAAAAAATTGAATACTGTCACAAAATCCGAATTGACCTTCAAGATTTGCAATGTGAATTCTCAGAAATTCTGTAGGGGAAAACCCAGTCAGTGGAGTTAGCTTTTTTCCATTTATATATTAACAAAACAGTGTTTGCATGTTCATTGCATAGAATTCAATATAAACTAATATAAAACTATTGCATACATGAAATTATGGGAATAATTATGGAAATTACATACATAAAAAATGGAAGTTCATTACAAGTAAAAAAAAAACACATACATTGTTTTGCATTTTGTTATTTTCCCTTCATATATTAGCAAAATATTTGAAGACTATTCCATTCATATGTTTCATTATTAAGGATTTCTTTAAAATAGTGTAAAATATCATTCTCGTGAACTCAATCTTGTCTCGTGGAGTAGGCGTCTCATCACACACCTACTTAATATTATACTATAATTTTTGTATAATTTATAAATTTTGTTATTAATATGCTATATTAAAATGATCAAAGTAATGCACTTTCTCCTGTTCGCTGATTGATTACTTCAAACTAGGCGCAGAAACAGCCTCTTAATCTCGTCTGCAATTAGTACACGTCAATCTGTTCATTCACAAACTATGCGTGAAGTGAAAGTCTCTCTTTGTGTATTTTTTGTGAAATATTTATTGTATCTGCATAGTTGTCCAAATTAATGTCCTGTGGGTGTTTTATAACGAACATGGCATATACAGGAGGATCCCAATGATATCCAGCTGCAAACTCAACTGCCATCAGATCGACGCGTTTCAACAGATTAAGGGTGTTTTACTGTGTATATATATATATATATATATATATAATATATATATATATATATATATATATATATATATATATATATATATATATATATATATATATTAGTATTATATACAGGTATTACATATTTGTTAATAAATAAAGGCTTAAGGGAACATTTTATACAAACATTTTAGAGAAAATGTCAGACAGGTGGGCCTTCAAAAATTGATCAGAGAAAGAAGTGGGCCCCAAAGTTGAAAAAGGTTGAGAACCCCTGTATTAGACCAATGATGAAATTAACAGCATGGGTGAAGGTTAAATGCAGGTAAACCTTATCTAGCACATCTAAAAATAAATATTTTGTTTCTTAAAATTTATTTAAACTTGTTTCCAGCTCCAAATTTAATCTGACTTCAGTTTCAAGCGATCATTAAATTTTAAATGTGTTCATGGTAAGCAACTGATCATGTTTATAAATGAGGAACAAATGTATATAGTTGATTATATTTTAAACATCTCGTCTTTTCATTTAATTGTTCATCATTTACTCATAGTCGTATGCTGGCCATTTACATTTGCTCATGGACACAAACTCACTAGTTCTGGTTAGACAGAGGATGTAACGGTAAACTGATTTCTTTAGGTAACATTAGGCCACATTATGCTTGCTCATGCATAAAGAACTATTGATTTAGCCATTATATTATTAAGATAGTGGTTCAGAAATCAACAATTCTCATATGCTGTGCCCTACGATTAAAGATTTTCTATGCCAATTTACATAATTAAAAAAAGTAAATTCAGAAATGTACAACTTTAATTATTCAAGATAAATCTAAGACTTAGAGATGGATATCTGACCGTGTGTAAGTGGGTTATTCTCACAAAACCACTAAAACAACATGGCACTTAAGATTTTAAATATAAAACTTGCTAATTTGTTAATACAAAAAACATCATAATAAAGACAAAACTGTTCTCTACGAAGCACAATGTGTAATTTCAACATAATTTACTTCTTTTTAATAATTTTACAGCATTTTCTACTGAAATTCTCATTACCGAAACGTGTCCATGTGTGTTTGAATGTGTGTTATGTTGTAATTTAAACAAATTAGCATAACAATTTTAGAATAAAAACGAATTTCTGAAGCTACGTCACGGCCATGAGATACTTAGGGGTAAATCCAGCCAGGAGAGTGGCTGTCTGTCTTTTTGAGGACGTTCTGACGCATTTGAGTGAGCGGCATTAATTCATGAGAAAGACGTGCTTCAAACCAATCAGCGCGCTCTATTGTGTATGACGCGAAACTTCATTAATATGCATGATAGCTCCGGAGACTGTTTACGCTTGATAGACGGCAGAGAGACGCCACGTTGTGTTGCTAAAACAAGTGAAAGAACAAGAATTTGGAGACATGGGTCGTCGGTGTGCTGCAACAAGGTTTTGTTTTCATTTTCCCTCTATGGGAGAGCAGCTGGACTCACGTGTGGATTACAGTGCACGCGACGCGCAACAGAAACGCGTTTGTAAGGAACATTTTTACCCGAGAGTTTTTCGCATCTGGAAATGGTGAAATCCGGATTTGCCGCGTGTCTCCTTTAAATAAAAAGACACCGCTCCAGTTTGATTGTCCTGTCGCTACAGATTAGGTAAGTGTGTGCAGTGTTCTTTGTTTAACCCAGATTGCAAAGTTTGTCGTATTTTCAGCAGTGCTTTATTAGTTTTTAAAGACATACCTCAGTCAAAATGATTTAGTTACTAAGTTTACAGTATGTTAATATCACTGCAATATTACAGTACAATATTATAGACTGAAAGATCCGCTAATGCTGCTCTCCGAGTGTAAACATGTAAACACAAACTATTCCCGTTGTGCAGGATTTTCGCCGCATTTTGTGACAGGATAGTCTATACACACGGCTTTCTGACGCTACCTACCGAGTACATAAGTTACAGAGAAATGCGGAGGATTTTTTTTTTCTCCCATTCGCCGTGCGGTATCAAAGCCTCTGTGTTTCTTTTGCCTGTGATCAGCACATGGCCAAATGGAAACTCCCTTCTATGCAAAACCTACCCTCTTTCCCTCCCCCGACACTCCCACACTCCCTGAGCTCGACACGCCCAACTTTCCTGACTTTTTTCAAACTAGAGGTGTGAAAACACCCTGCTGAGACAGGGGGGTTTCATGGCCCTTTAAGTAAATAGCATACTAGATTCAAATAACTCTTTTGAATTTAATGTTAATTTTAAAATGTAAATCTGTTTATATTTTGCTTTGATTTGTTTCATTTTAGAGAGTCATCAAGTGAAAAAAAGAAAATCTTTAGCAAAAGCTAGTTTAGGAAAAATTGTATACAACAACCCAGTACTAAATGAAGAGTACAGAAAGGGTGAAAGAGAGAGGTTAGATTTGGAGATGGCATAGCAAGTGTAATTACTAAAAAAAAAACACTTTACAGTGATAATTTAGTTTTAATCTGCACACACAGTGTACAAACACACACACACACACACACACACACACACACACACAGAGTGAGAGAGAAAATAACCATTAAGTCAAATAAGAACATTTAGAAAATATTTTGTTTGCAAAAATAGAAATTCACTATGATTCTGAAAAAAAAAGTGTAAAGGGGTGACACTAAGTGAGAAACACAAACACACTGCATCATACAAAATGTTAAGCCTTTTGTATAGTCTCTATAGCCATATGTAGTTTTCAAACTACAAAATTTAATCAAAATACACAAATTTACACTTCAAATCACTTTGTCAAACAACAAATTTCGAAACCTTGTCAGAAAGAATTATTTTAGCTTGTCTAGAAAGGAATTCACAAGCAGCATTGTAGAGATCGTAATACAAGAACCTAGTGTTTAGACCATGCCATTGCATGTATTTTTTAATGACATGAGGGTGCTAATCTGCCTTTTGTTTTTAAATGACAGTCTCTATTTTACCTGGAAATACCAAGTGTATCTGTCTGTGGACTGCAAGACAAGGGCGTAACATGAAGGTTCGTAACTTGTAGTAAGTTAAAGAGGTGTAACTTGCAGTTATAGAGATCCCATTGAACCATGTGAGATGTCACAATGAGATGTTATTGACAAGATGGTGGAATTATATACAAGAGAACATTTTCACTACATGTTTTCAGGAGTTTTTTTTTTTTTTTTGAACTTTATTTTTATACATTAAAACATTTTACAGAACAAAACATTCAGTGACAGCAGCGATTATTAAAGAAAGAAAAAAAAGGACAGAGAAAAAAAAAAAAACTAAAAGTAACCCTAGATGTAAATAAAAACAAATTTCAGTTTCAAAGGAGCTGGAAATACTATGTCTTGTTCAGATATAAAGTAACAGGTGCCCATCTTTGTTTAAAAATATCCAGTTTCAATTGAAGTTGAGCAGTCATATACTCCATTCTGTATATAGATTCAAGTTTTTCTATCCATTGTACTATTGTTGGAGGGTGTGGCTTCATCCAATTTATTGTTATAGTCTTTCTTGCACTTAGTAAAAGAATATGGAGTATATATCTCTGATTTTTATTATATATATCCTGGGGTATCCCTTCAAGCAAGAAAAACATGGGAGTAAAAGGTATATCTAACTGCATCATTTTCATTATCTCAATCTTTACCCCTTGCCAAAATGCAAGTATCTTCGGACATTCCCAAAATATATGTGCATGATTACCCACATTTCCACAACCCCTCCAGCATTCCTCTGACTGTGGACTGTTAGCATATTTTGAAACCATCAATGGTGTTCTAAAAAACCTAATTTTTGTTTTCCAGTCAAACTCTTTCCAATTATGGCTATTGATCCCCTTATGACATTCTGAACATATGTTTTCCCAAATATCATCCTCAATTTTTTCATTAAGTTCGAATTCCCATTTTGCCTTAATATGAAAGGTGTTATCTGTTGAATCCAGAATTAGTCTATTGTATATGTGTGATATGTGTCTATTATGTAATCCTTTTTGTTTTTTTATATCAATAAAATATTGTTCCACATTAGTTGGGACTTTTTTGAATATTTCCTTTTCTTTATGATTTGTAATATAACTTCTTAATTGTAAGTATCGAAAGAAATCGCTTGATGACAACATAAATTTGTCTTTAAGATCAGAAAATGAATGCATAATGTTTTCATTAAATAACTGATCAATTATCATAAGACCCTTATCGCACCATGTTTTAAAAGTGACATCCCATTTGGATGGTAAGAACTCAGGGTTATCTGCTATAGACATAACTCTAGATACGGTTGCCATTCCTCTTAGTTTTTTTTTACTGTTGTCCAAACTCTTAGAGTTTGTTTAACACACATATTTTTAATTTTAATCTTTTTCTGAGATTGTTGTGTCATAAAGGCTAATGCTGAAAGAGGAACATTTGGTACAGAACCTTGTTCCATACTCACCCATCCCCTTTCAGCATCATTGTTTATCCAGCTCACTATAGCTGTGAGCTGAGCGGCCCAGTAATAATATCTTAAATTAGGGAGACGTAGCCCTCCTTTATCTTTTCCTAAAGTTAACGTTTTTAATCTTATTCTGGGTCGTCTGTTCTGCCAGATGAATCTAGATATGAGTTTTTCTAGCATGTTAAATGTGGATACAGGAATCCATATGGGTAGGGACTGAAATAAAAAGAGAAATCTAGGTAAAATATTCATTCTTATTGTCTCAATCCTACCAAACAATGATAGTGGTAGCACCTCCCACCTCTGTAAATCCTTTTTAACTGCGTGAATTAGTTTGTCATAATTTGCCTGATACAGCTGTGAAACTCTGGGTGTAATGGCAACTCCTAAATATGTAAATCCCTGTTTTGACCACCTAAATGATGCTCTGTTATTTAGTTCTACCGGCCAGTCTCCAGTAATCATAAGTGCTTCTGATTTAGTGGAGTTTATTTTATATCCAGAGATGGATTCATAAATTTCAAGACAATCTAAAACAGCTGGCATTGAAGAAATTGGATTCTCAATAAATAATAATACATCGTCAGCATAGAGAGCAATCTTTTGACAGTCTCCATTCTCATCTGTAATTCCTTGTATATGTTGATTGCATCTTATACTCTCAGCTAATGGTTCAATGCTTAGGGCGAACAAAACAGGAGACATAGCATCTCCCTGTCTCGTTCCCCTTCCCAAATCAAAAAACTCTGAGCAGTGACCATTCACCCTAACTCTCGATTTAGGATTTTGATAGAATATTTGTATCCATTTAATAAATGTGTCATGAAATCCCATATATGCTAGTGTTTGATTTAAGTATGCCCAATCCAATCGATCAAACGCTTTTTCTGCGTCTAAACTAAGTAACATTGAAGAAACCTTTCTCTTTTCTGCAATCATCTGTATATTTAGTACTCTCCTAACATTATCAGTACCATGGCGTCCACTAACAAATCCTGTCTGGTCTGGCTTTACTAATTTTCTAATATGTGTTTGAATTCTCTCCGCTAAAATTGAAGTTAAAATTTTTAGATCCTGGCAGAGTAAACTTATGGGTCTATAACTTGTACACTGAGTCGGATCTTTTCCTGCTTTATGGATAACTGTTATTACTGCCTCTGCCCATGACTTTGGTGGATCTCCTTTCTCTAATGCATAATTATACATTTGACATAGAGTTGGGGTTAGCTCATTTATGAAGACCTTGTAAAATTCTCCAGGAAAGCCATCTACTCCCGGGGATTTACTATTCTTGAGTTTTCCAATACTTTTCTTAATTTCCTCCTCTGTAATAGGAGTGACCATTACCCCAGAGTCCTCATCTGTTAGTCTGTTAAGTTTAATAGAATCCAAAAATGTTTTAATTTTTTCTTCCTTATCTAATTGTTCATCTTTTTCATATAATTTTTTATAGTAGTCTTTAAACGCATTTGCAATTTCTTTAGGTTGTGATGTTGTTATACCCGTACATGGGTGTTTAATTTTTGGGATAGCTCTACTAGACTGGGCCTTACGTAACTGGAAAGAAAGCAGCCGACTTGCCCTATTACCAAATTCATAATATTTTCTGCTTGTATATCTTAGAGCACCTTCTGCCCTATAAGTCAGTAGGTCATCCAGTTTTGTCTATTTGCTTCAACTGCTCTAGAAGATTTTTATTTCCGGTATTTTTATGTTGATATTCTAATTGTTTTATTTCCTTCTCAATTTCCATTTGTTTAAATTCCCTTTGCTTTTTTATTCTGGATGTAAGTGCAATGACCTTTCCTCTCATTACTGCTTTAGCAGCGTCCCATAAGATAGACGGAGTAACAGATCCATTATCATTTGTTTTAATATAATCTTCCCATTCCTGCTGTATTTCTTTTTTGTGTGTTTCATTATTCAGTAATGAAACATTGAACCTCCAATATTTAAACTGATTACATTGTCCCAAATGTAATTTTAAAACAACAAGGCTATGATCTGACAAAGTAATGGGCTCTATGTTGCACTCTATTACTCTGTGCATATCAGTTTTTGAAATGCAGAAAATGTCCAGTCTAGAATAGCTTCCGTGTGTTTTTGACATAAATGTAAAATCTTTCTCTTTTGGATGGAGATATCTCCAAATATCAATCAGCCCCAGTTCACTCATCATCCCCAAAGCTGTATTTGTTTTACGTGACAAGGGTCTCTTTTCTATTGGAAGCCTATCCATGTACGGGTTTAGGACACAATTAAAATCTCCACCTATCACTAAAATCCCTTCTGCTTTATCTGCCACAAGTAAGGAGATTTTCTTAAAAAAATTTGGGCAATCTTCGTTTGGTGCATATAAATTTAAAAAGGTTACTTTAATACCGCCTATTGTCCCCACCACCATGACATATCTTCCATTTATATCTTTAATAATTTTGTCCTCTGTGAAGTAAACAAATTTACTAATCAGTATGGCCACCCCCCTTTTTCTCCCTTCACCATATGATGCACTAAAGACCTCATCCACCCATTCTCTTTTCAACTTTAGATGTTCTTTATCTGAGAGATGAGTCTCCTGTAACATTGCAACACCACATTTTAATGTCTTAAGCTGATTCAATATTTTTTTCCTCTTCACCGGTCCCGTAATTCCCTTCACATTATAACTAACACAAGTTAAACTCTCCATGACTGTTAATTAGATTAAGTGCTCCTTTGGATTTACAAAGCCAAAAACCACTAGCGTTACTGTCTCTATTTAAGTGTATACCTGAAACATAATAGCTGCTGTCAAACAATAAAGAAAAATGAACTTGAACATCGAACTGAACTTCACATCCCGCTGGTTGCGCTTCCCATGATAAAAAATCGACCAGACATAAATATAAAAAAGCAACCAGCTCCCGGTTGAAAGTGGGCAGAGAGTTGTGACTCGATCTCTCTGGGAAATAATCACTTCGCGTGTGTGCGACCTTATTACTCCAACATCTCCTTTGAAAAGGTCGCGGCCTGGCGGGCGAGTGTAGTCCACTCATGGAATGTTATAATGTCCGCCATTATTGAGAAACCACCATTATGTCCTAATGTAGTCACGGTATATATCAGTTAGATCACAGTCTCGTTATTTGTCCTCACGGTGGAAAATATAAGTTCTTACCTTAAATCTACAACAAATGATAGGGAAAGTATAACAGTAATTATAATCCTTGCCAATATGTTTGTGAAAGCGATATCACATTTTTTAGTCGGAAAAGAAAGCTTTGACATCCACATCTGACAGCGTAGCTTGATTAATCCTACGACGGCCACTTCTCCGCATCTGCCACTGCGCTTTTGACAGCTCCATCTCCAGGGCGTCATGTTCCTCCACCGGCATTTTGATCCCGAGTTCCCGAAGTGTTGGCGCAGCATCCGTCAGGGTGTAGAAAGTTTTGTCGCCAGAATCCAGGCTGATCTTCAGTTGAGCAGGATAGAAGCTCCGTGCCCTTATATCCTTAGCTTTGAGTTGTCTGATCACATCTCGCACATGAGCCCTTTTTCTCTGCAGATCAGGAGAGTAGTCATTGTCGAAATAAATTCGTTTGTCCTTATATATGACTTGTTTTTGAATCCAGGCCTGGCGTAAAATCGCTTCTTTCACTGGAAATTCCGTGAATTTTACCACAATTGATCTGGCTGATTCTGTACTTTTTGGCTTGGGAGCCAGAGCTCTGTGAGCCCTTTCAATTTTTATGTCACCGTCGGGCAGAGAGTTCAAAGTTGAAGTGAGTAAGTCTTTTACGAACTCAATGATATTCTTCCCTTCCTCACTGTTTTCAGGTACTTGATAGATTCTCAAATTATTCCGTCTTAGTCTGTTTTGTAGATCATCGCACCTGGCGGATAGTTCTACCTCCCGTAGCAACAGGTGTCGAATCGCTCTCCCGTGTCGCATTACAGAGTCCTCGTTGTTACTAATGCGTTCTTCGGCCTCAACGATACGCGTTTCCAGCTTTGATATTTGGTCTTTCAGTTCTCCGACTGAAGTTTCCAGTCTTGTCAGAGACTCTTTCGTTCCGACGTGACCCTGTTGATTTTCTTTTCGCAGTTGTTTAAGTTCACCAACCAGATCCGTAATGGCTGACTCTGTGTGTGCCCGAGTCTGAATAGGACTCGGCGATCGTCTTTTTTCGTCTCTCTCCCTCAAGTTATCATGTTTTGTCCCAGATTTAGCGTGCCTACTTGACGAGCTCATCTTTATGATGTAGATGATGTTTTATTTACCGTATATACTTAAATTTAAACTGGTTTTACAATAAATTCGCGGAGACCACGTTTTCCGATGTCTATCCAGTCATGGCGTCACAGGAAGTCCCCTTTTCAGGAGTTTTCTCCAAATTTATCCACAACCAATTAACTTGACATATTATTATATTCATTCATTTAGCAACTCGCTGACTTCTTTGAGCACATCAAGTATGAAAGCCTCTGCAGCTGTACGTTAATAGAGATGGTGGTTGAATTTAGTGTTTTACTGTAGTAGGTATAGGCATTAATAACTGTGATGGTTGGGTTTAGGTGTGGAGTAGGTGTAGATGTTAATAACTGATTGGTACATCGCCATTTTGCCGACCACATAGTTTAACATGTGGGTCTCCATAACTTCAAGTTACGCCTCCACAACAAGTTACGCCCCTTCATGTTATGCACCTGTCTTGCAGTCCACAGACAGACCCTACTCGGAAATACAGTACTAATTTAAACATTATTAAAAATAAAAATTACAAAAATTCCATTGTTTTCAATAGGGGAAATGTATGTTAATTAATGCATAAAGACCCTCTCAAAATTCAAAATAATATAAATATTATATACATTTGATTAAATTAGCTAAAAAAAAACAACAACAACAGTTGGTACTTTACTGGTGTCCATCCCTTTTTGACCAGCTAAGACCACAAGTTTGATTCCCAAATAAGGAATAGCAGAGGGTTAAAGCTGTACTAGAGACCACACCATCTAGTAGGGATGATGACACATTTCAGCTTATCCAAGCAAGTGGAAATTATTCTTTGAAATTAATTTTTTGTTATTAAAGCACTAAACAACAAAATATTTGAAATTCAATGTTGTTTTTTCTAAATTAAATGGTTTTTTTTATTTTTATCTCATACATAGTATACCTAAAATCAATATTGAAATAATTATCCTATATTCTGCAACCTATTTATCATTACCGCAACCAATGTTCATTAAGTGTTAATTATTTATTTATTTTTAATCCTTTGCTTTTCAATGCATGTGCATAATCTACAAGTTATGTCCTTTCAGGTTAGCCACATCATTTTGAAAATACATCAGGTTTAATATATTAAAAATATATTAAAAAAAGGGTTGTCAATTGTGTAGGGTGTTTCGGTAATGAGAAAAAACAATCAAAATAAAAAACGCTGTTAATTAAAAAATAATTGTTATTTCAAAATCTCAAGTAACTGTACTTGATGGTTAATAATCCCTTTTTTAAAAATGTCAATGTGAATTCGCTTTTTTAACAGAGTTGATTTTTCAGACTGTTGCGGTAATGAGATTTTTCATTACTTATTTTTTTAATTATGCTCAAAAAGGCACTAAATGATATGTATATATTTTTAAATTAATGTTGACAAACACTCCAGACTTTATTTCAAATATCTGCAAAAACAAAAAATTAATTTAAACATTTTTTAAAAATTTGGTTTGAAAATTTTTAAACTAAGTTTTTGTGAGAATCACCCAAGTATATCGCAGCATATAAGTGTTGGTGCAAAGCTCAGAAACTCACAAACTGCAACATGGTATCCTGGCTACAGGATCCCCCAAACACTTTTTCACCTTTCCTATAAATACTCAAATCACAACAAACAATCATAAATTCAAGACAATAAAAGCATCACAAAGGTGATGAAGTGAAGACCATTTTTTTCCTGAAGTGGAGCATCTGGCAAAGATTTTATCAAAGCCAAAACCCATATCAACATATACACGTGAAACTGTGAAATATTACTATGAAATAGACAACACTTTACCATTCGCACATAGCCATTTAAAATGATATCAACCATGAAAGGGAAAAAAATAGTTACACCATATTGAAAACTTGGACATTCAGTGATGCGTCAGTGACCTGTTTTGACGTGTTTTCACATGAAAACGCAAAAAAAAACTAAAATTAAACTTTCAGTTTTGATCGTACAGATATGAGCAATACATCAATCGAATCTGTTAGGTGTCTATTTTTTTGGGTACACTCACAATAACAATAAAAGTGTGTGCTTTTGCAAAATAAGGAAAATAAACAGTGAAGGCACTTTCTCTTTTCTCTCTCCGTGAACTGTTTTTACAAACATGACAGTAATATGCACTGAAACTCCACGAAAACTAAACATACAGACATGAGACATATATCTATAGAAAGCTTGCATGTTGAAAACAAATATTGCTTGATAAAGTAATCAGTATGAAACCAACGCTATATCTAGTTTCTCTTTCGGAGCTCATTTTTTTTAATGCGACCACGCCCACGAGGCTTTGTTATTACAATAGTCCACTCGTGCGACATGTAAACTGAGGTCAGTTTAACAGCGGAATCTCCACGAATACATGAGACATAAACATGACAGACATACCTGCATAAAGCTTGGAGGGTGAACTTTCCAACTCATTTTGAAAGCAAATGTTGTCTCGCTTGGTAATCCATACAATTCTCCCGGCAGAACGTGCATCACGCCGGCTCTTCCCACTTCCGTCATTAATACAAACAATGACGTAGGCTGCCCACAGTGCGCTGGCTAGAACGTGACGCATGTTATATGTGTTATTAATTTTTATTTTTTTTATTTAACTGTAGTTCAACCTGTTAAAGTTTGGAAAAAGTTAACTAAGGCTGCAACTATTTGGCCAAAATAAATATAATATAATATAAAAGGTCTTAAAATATTATTTTAAGTATTCTTGTGTTTTGTCATTATGCCAGTCATTGAGAAATTGTTATTAAATGCTGGATTAATGCACAATAAAGTTTTTATTACAACAGTTTTGCAAACACGTTTTATACCATTTCAAATATTTCCCTTCATTTCTCAGTGAATATAGGCAATGTATTTTGATGCATTTAAACAAAACAGATTTATTAAACAGATATATTAAAATAATATTTTAGTCACCAAATATATTCAGAAATTGAAAGATAATACAATAAAATTCAAGCAAAATATTGAAAAAAATTACAACCTACAAATTTTAACTAAATGTAACAAGCATTTAGTTTGGGCTAGCTTTTACAGATGGACATTGCTTTACAATGCCCTTGATGGGTGAGTGGGGGAGTGTCTTTTGTCTCTCCAGGTGTGAATTATTCATGACCATTGTCACTTACGCAAAGACCTTAGATGAGCCAAACAAACTTAACAAAATGTAAATCTTTGTAATGTTTCCTTTGAATGAGAGAATAAAACAATTTTTACATAATTGTGAAGTAAATATTCTAGCCTACCAGACTGCTTACTCTAAAGTCTTGTTCAGGCACATTTAATGTGTTTTTTGGACCTTATTTCAGCTAAATTTTTTTCTCCAAATCCTACTAACCACGCATAATATTTTTTTTCTAAAAAACACAAGCATGTACATCAATAATTGTTGAAAAACTGAAAAATCAAAAAGACGGGATAACGCGTCAGGTTTGATGGTCTTAGAACCTGGTCGATAAGAGATGGTAAAATTGAAACGACCGAAAAATAATGCCCACCGAGCCTGCCTAGAGTTTAATCTTTTAGCGGTTCTGATGTACTCCAAATTCTTGTGATCGGTCCAAACAATAAAAGGGACCCCCAACCCTTCTAACCACTGACACCACTCCTCCAAAGCGAGCTTGACTGCCAACAACTCACGATTATCAATATCATAATTTCTCTCTGCCGGTGATAATCGATGGGAGTAAAACACGCACGGGTGGACCTTGCCATCCGAGGAGGAGCGCTGGGACAGGATGGCTCCGGCCCCCACCTTTGACGCGTCGACCTCCACCACAAACGTCCAGGAGGGATCAGGGGCTATAAGGATGGGGGCTGAAACGAAGCAACCTTTCAGTTTAGCAAACATGGTTTCGGCTGCGCTGGACCACCTGAACGGCGTTTTGGAAGAGGTCAAGGTGGTCAGAGGTGCGGCGAGCTGGCAAAATTGTGAATAAATCGCCAGTAAAAATTGGCAAAGCCCAGAAACTTCTGCAGGGCCTTTCAGGAATCTGGAGTTGGCCAATATACCAAAGCCTGAATCTTCTCTGGATCCATGCGCATCTCCTTGACTGACACGATATGCCCTAGAAAAGGAACAGACTGTGCATAAAAAACACATTTCTCCGCCTTGACATAAAGACCATTCTCTAACAGTCTCTAAAGCATTCGTCTGACGTGCTGAACATGTTCCTGGAGAGAATGAGAAAATATCAGTATGTCATCCAGGTAAACATACAGTAGATAAACTGATAATAATAATAATAATTCATTTTATTTGTAAATGGCGCCTTTCTAGACACCCAAGGTCGCCTTACAATGAGCATCAACATGCTAGAACAAATGAAAAAGTAATAAAACATTAACCAGAAAACACACTTCGCAAATATAAAATAACATGATAAAAAACATGATAAAATTTTTTTTAAAAGAAAGCCTGCTTAAAAAGATGGGTCTTAAGACGAGATTTAAATGTGCCGAGACTATCACTGCTCCTTATATCCAGGGGAAGCGAGTTCCATAGCCGAGGAGCCATAGAGCTAAAAGATCTGTCTCCCATTGTGCTTAATCGGGTGCGAGGTGGTACCAGGGAGAAAGAGTTGGCGGATCTAAGAGTATGAGAAGGGGTATAAATATGGAGAAGTTCGGTGAGATAGTGAGGAGCAAGATTATGAAGTGCCTTGAAAGTTAGAAGTAATATTTTAAAATCAATACGAAACTTTACCGGAAGCCAGTGAAGCTGATAAAGAAGTGGTGTGATATGCTCGTGAGATGGAGTCCTAGAGATGACACGAGCTGCATGGTTCTGAACCAGTTGGAGTTTATGGAGAAGTTTAGAAGGAAGACCAGAAAGAAGTGCATTACAGTAGTCAAGACGTGAAGTAACTAATGCATGGATGAGAATTGCTGTGTTATTGGTTGTGAGAGAAGGGCGGAGACGAGTGATATTACGCAGGTGGAAATATGCAGTACGCGTAATATTATTGATGTGACCTTCAAATGAGAGTGTGCTATCCAAGATGACACCCAGACTCTTTACCTGCACAGAGGGAAGAATTGTGCTATTATCAATGTCTATAGTAAAATCATCAACTTTATTTAAAACACTTTTAGTCCCGATAAGAAGGGCTTCAGTTTTGTCACTATTTAATTTTAAAAAGTTAGCTGAAAGCCAGATTTTTATTTCAGCTAAACATCTACTCAAAGCGGAGGGAGGAAAAGAATTGGAGGGCTTGGTGGACAGATAGAGTTGAGTGTCGTCAGCATAGCAATGAAATTGTATGTTGTATTTTCTAAAAATGTGACCAAGAGGCAATAGATATATGATAAACAGAAGTGGACCCAATACAGAACCTTGTGGGACACCAGTAGTGACAATCTGAGATCTTGACTTAAAATCTTTAATTTGGACAAACTGAGTACGTTCTGCAAGATACGATTTAAACCATAAAAGAGGGGTGCCAGAGATCCCTAGTGAGGCAAGCCTATTCAAAAGAACCTCGTGCGAAACCGTGTCAAAGGCTGCACTCAAGTCCAGAAGAATAAGAATTGTTAGTAAACCAGAGTCTGCTGCCAGTAACAAATCATTAGTGATCCTGACGAGAGCAGTCTCAGTGCTATGGTTGGGACGAAAGCCAGACTGGAAGAGCTCAAACAGATTGTTCTGATCTATCATATCTCTCAGCACGTCATTGACGAGTGCCTGTAAAACAGCCGGAGCGTTGGAAAGACCGAAGGGCAGAACGCAGTACTTAAAATGCCCTCTAAGGGTGTTAAACGCCGTTTTCCACTCATCCCCCGCCCTTATGCGGACCAAATGATATGCATTGCGGAGATCTAGTTTTGTGAAAAATTTTGCCCCCTGCAGACTGAAGACATCAACGGCAAAGGATAAGTATTCTTTACCGTGATGTTGTTCAGCCCCCGATAGTCAATGCAAGGACGAAGGAAACCATCCTTCTTTTTCACAAAAAAAAATCCCGCCCCCGCCGATGAAGA
The DNA here is from genome assembly GCA_903798195.1 of Danio kyathit. Classification (NCBI taxonomy): domain Eukaryota; kingdom Metazoa; phylum Chordata; class Actinopteri; order Cypriniformes; family Danionidae; genus Danio; species Danio kyathit. The sequence goes on from LR812542.1 coordinate 14,763,861, forward strand.
AGAGGGACGGATGACCTTGGCTGCTAGAGAATCAGAAATATATTTCTCCATGGCCTCCCTCTCTGGAGCAGAAAGCGAGTATAATTTGCCTTTAGGCGGAGACGTACCTGGTAATAGATCTATGGCACAGTCATAGGGACGATGCAGAGGAAGAGATGCAGCCCGGAACTTACTGAACATTCCCTTCAGGTCAAGGTACTCACGAGGCACGTTTGATAGATCCATCCGTTCCTCCTGCAACACAGAACGAGACACAGCAGAACAAGCAGACAATAAACAGGACTCATGACAACTCTCGCTCCAAGAGAAAACAGAATTAAAACCCCAATTAATGTGAGGTTTATGCAAGACCAACCAAGGATGACCGAGAACCACAGGAGTGGCGAGTGTCTCTGTTAAGAAAAACTTAATGGTTTCAGAGTGATTACCAGAAGTTATGAGTTTGATAACACCCGTGGAATGCGTAATGGTAGGAAGAAAAATACCACTAAGTGAGTGCAGCGATAGGTGAGGAAAGAGAATTCACAGGAATTTTCAGCCTATAAGCCAGACTAGAATCAATAAAATTTCCTTCAGCTCCAGAATCAACGAGCGTAAGACAGTCATGAATCTCAGAATCAAAACACAGTCTTATGGGCAACGTAGTGCTGTCTTAAGAAGGTTCGTTAATAATGGCCTCACCAACCCTTAAACTCTTACCCCTGACCGGACTCTTGCATTTGACTGGACACAGGGCCACAAAATATCCAGCGCCCCCACAGTACATACACAGCCCTGCTGCTCGACGTCTCTCCTCTCTGGAAAGACGAGCTCTGCCCATCTGCATGGGTTCGGTCTCGAGGTCGAGTGAGGTGAAATCAGGAGCTGTTAAAGCAAAAAGAGTCTGTGTGGTTAGGTGTGGTGTGTGTCGCTTTTTGTGAACTCCCCTCTGCTGCAGTCGGGTGTCAACTCTGATGGCTAACTCAATGAGTTCATCTAAGGTCTTCGGTAAATCTATTGCGAAAATCTCATCCTTTATATAATCCACTAGTCCATGAAAAAATATATCCCACTGTGCTTCCATATTCCATTTACACTCGGCTGCTAGAGTACGGAAATCGATGGAGAAATCAGCCACACTCTGTTCTGTCAAAGTTCAGCAAGCCTCCAAGCCGCCTCTCTGCCTGAAACTGCTCGGTCAAAAACAGTCTTAAGTTCATTAGAAAATGTCTTAAAAGAAGCGCAACAAGAAAGTTTTCGCTCCCAGACTGTGGTACCCCAAAGAGCCGCCTTACCAGTCAGTAGGTTGATAACAAATGCCACCTTACTCTCCTCGGTGGGAAATGACGAGGGTTGTAATGTAATATATAGTGAACATTTGCCTAAAAATGGACGGCATAAATGAGGCTCACCCAAATAACATGCTGGTGGTGGAAGCCGCGGTTCAGTGGTGCAGGACTTGTGGGTGGCATGGTGGGAGGAGCTTGTGAAATTGCTGTGGAACTCAATCCAGAGCTCAGTCTTTGTACCTGAGTGGTTAGCTCAGAAACTTGGGTGACCAATGCCTGGATGGCCTTACTGGTGATCATCATTTGCTTGTGCTGTTGGTCTATACGAGCAGAACTGTGTGACAACACACTCTGGATCTCTGAGACACTTGCTGGGTCCATCATGGTCAGTCCGTTCTGTCACAAATATACACAGGAGACCCAAACACTGAACATATAAAGGTTCGCGGTAATGCGCAAGAGCTGTGGTTGAATGAAAACAGCTGAGTGAGATGAGTGTTAACAAGACACGTGATAAACTAGCTGATGAATGTAAACACACACACACACACCACGTGGTGAAGATATACCCAAACAAACACACCCACTTCCCACACACACACATACAAGAAGAACAGATAGATCCACAAACGTGACACATACTCTTTAATGTGATGGTGGTGTAGATGTAGTAGATTGGCATAAGGTAAGTGGTATAAAAAGTACATTTTACATGAAATCATAGTGGGCTCTGTAACATTGGTTCAGGGAAAAGGCAAGAGGTGGATCCACATGCAACAATTAATTTAAATAAAACAAAATACAGAACAAAGACTAGAACAACAGAAGAAAAGCCAAGGAACACAGTCCAAAGACATCTATCAGAAAATAGACAGCAACCACATACAAACATTCAATGGCGAACAAACAAAGACTGAAACACAGAGCTATACTGTATATATATATATATATATATATATATATATATATATATATATATATATATATATATATATATATATATATATATATATACTGAGCTGCCGGTGTAATCAAAGTTCATGAAAATCAGGTGTCAGGTGCATAGGATGATGGGTTGTGTAGTCCAGTTCAGTGGCAAATGTTTTGGTGTGTCTGGTCTCCACTCTCGCTGGTGATAGTGACAGGCTGTAAATTAAAGTGGTACTTAATTTTTCCAATAGTATCTGGTTGTAGCCTTTATGATGCATGCTGAGATTGCAGACACAATGCTCTCAATGGAGCTAGTGACGTCACTGTGAGGGGAGGGTTGGGGGTGGGGTTAGGTGAGCCCATTAAAAAGCATTGGATGCAGCTCAGATTGCACTGCACCAGGTCTGCATCTAGACCCCTCTCCAATTTTTCCCCATACCTGTCATCGTGTTCTCTTATACTTACTTGTACCTACTGCATAAATACATTATTATTACAAAATATTCCACTGTAAATTTTGCTTACTACATAATCTGTGGGCTGTATTCTAAAGTGTTACTAAATTATTTATTTGAAATATTTACCAATGTTCAGATTCAATTATGTATTTTACCTCTAGACACAACATCCTTACTAATAATTATCAGTTGTATCAGTGTAAATATAGGCAAGGGCAAAATTATAAGTTAATATCAACTTTACATTATTTTATCTTGCAAATGTTTTGTAGATAAGGGCTAGAAATATAGAAACAAAATCAATAGCCAGTATGTACATCAAGTATGTTTCTTTATATAAAAAACTGTTAATGGCACAGAATTTGTAATTGCTGAATATGTCTTTTTTTTTTTTTTTTACCATTTTAGATTACTGATACTGATGACTACGAATCAGACCTGGATGGATTATGTAGCAAAGAGCTGGTGCGACAGTTCAGTAAGAACTTTGAGCCCCCTCTCTACTGGATCATCTTTGTCGTGGGGGCTTTGGGCAACCTACTGGTTATCTGCATCTTCACAACTGTGCGAAACCGTCTCAAGACCATGACCGATGTCTACCTGCTGAACCTGGCAGTGGCTGATCTTATTTTCCTAGGTACATTGCCCTTCTGGGCAACAAATGCAGCTCAGGGATGGGTGTTCCACCAGGTCATTTGCAAAGGAGTTTCAGCGGCATACAAAATCAACTTTTTTGCTAGTATGCTCTTGCTCACTTGCATTAGTGTGGATCGCTACATTGCCATTGTCCATGTAACTGAAGCACACAACTACAAAAACAAACGCATGTTACATAGTAAGATTACATGTGCTTTTGTGTGGCTTGCTTCCTGCATTTTAGCTCTACCAGAATTTATTTTTGCCAAAGTGAAAAACATTGAGCCACAGCACAACTCCTGTGTCATGGTATACTCAATAATGGATAATAACCGTACAAAAGTCCTGGTGTTGGCTTTGCAGATCTGTGTCGGTTTCCTAGTTCCATTTATGGTCATTGTCTTGTGTTACTCTGTCATTATTCGTAAACTGATGCAGGCTCGGAGCTTTGAAAAACACAAGGCTTTAAGGGTAATTATTGCAGTTGTGGCTGTTTTTATTTTCTCACAGTTGCCGCTTAATGGATACCTTATTATAGAAGCAGGCCAAGCCAACAATGCCACAATTACAGACTGTGAAGTCATGCAAAGATTAGATATGGTTGGGCAAATTGTAAAGAGTCTTGCTTACACACACTGTTGCCTGAATCCCATTCTGTATGTTTTTATTGGGGTTCGTTTCCAGAAAGATCTCTTGAGCCTACTTCAGTGCATGTCCTGTGGCCTAGGATCAGTTGAAAACTGTAAACTGCAACACACTAACAAGAAACCCTCTGTTATGTCTGACACCGACACTACTCCTGTTTTTTCTTTATAGATCATTATCGATTTTATCAACAACTTTTATCCAAAAACTTCAACAGTGTGTCATTTGCCATGTTAAAGGTGTGATATACTTATTTTTTCAGAGTTCAGAGTCAACATTATTGTGCAAAGACTATTAAATGTGCTTCATTATAGTATTCTTATTTTATAGCTTTTAGGCTCCTTTTTTTGTAGATAGATTATCTTCCTGAGCATTTAACCAATATTTTGAAAAATATGATTCTAGTTAGTGTAATGACTGTTTTAGGTATATTATTATGTTTCTTTTTATGTATACACATCAGCAAAAATATAAAGTTTAAATATATTACTCACTTTCCTAAGCTTACTTCCTTCTTTATCAGGACTCACCACAGTGTAATGGTCCACCCCTGTCAATCTGGACCAGAGTATGTGAGTGGAGTGGCAAAAATGTCCACTCTGCATTCAAAGCAGATTCAAAAAACCAGAATGAAAAATATATATTTCTGGTGGCATGGTGACTCAGTGGATAGCAATGTCAGCTCTCAGCAAGAAAGTCACTAGTTCAAGTTCTGGCTGGGCCAGTTGGCATTTCTGTGTGGAGTTTGCATGTTCTCCTTGTGTTTGCGGGGGATTCCTCCGGGTGCTCCAGTTTTCCCTACAGTCCAAAGACATGCGGTGTACAGTAGGTGAATCTGGTAAATTTGGCCGTAGTGTATGAGTGTATGAATGCAAGACTGTATGGGTGTTTCCCAGTACTGGGTTGCAGCTTGAAAGGCATCCGTTGCGTAAAACTTGTGCCGAAATAGTTGGTAGTTCATTTTGCTGTGGCGACCCCAGATAGGGACTTAGCCAAAGGAAAATGAATGAATGAATGAATGAATGAATGAATGAATGAAATATATCTTTCTAAAAAACACAATCATGTACATAGAGGTTGCTAACATATTATAGTTTGTGCTGTTTACGGTGGTATTGGATTTTAGCTATTTATATGTGTATAAGCAACTAAAAAAAACACAAATGGCAGGTCATGTCAAGTCAGGTCAACTTTTCCAGGCCCCCAAAACATTCTCAGACCACAGAGGGTTAAAGTGTGAAAAACATGCAAACAAAAGAAATAAAAATAACAATCAGTAATCAGGCAAAAACTTTGTCACATCACTGTATGTGCATGTATTTTATATGCATATGCATACACACACACACAGGTTTTTGTGGTATAGAAGGACTTTAATCACCAAACAAGTTGTATGCTGGTTTAAGGGGACATCCTTTTCCTGATGTCCTACAGAGATGATAAATCTATCAAAAAATGTTTTGCTCTGCAGAACACAGACATCACTTTGGATTTTTTATACACTATTAGTATGATTAATATAATAATATGGTGATACACATGGACAGCCATGCCCCTCCAAAAATGTTTCCACCTATTACATACCTGGGACATATAGGGTAGTCATTTTACTACACACAAAAAAATGTCAGTTCCCTGGATTACAGGGAGCAATGTCTTTTAAAGGTACATTATCATACGCAAAAGATGTTTAAAGAGTACAGGCCCTTACAATAAACGGCTGCAAAACATATGTTGATACATTATATGCAAATCATAACATTGTAGGGACAAATGTGTTACTGTAACATGATCATACACAACACACAAACGTGTCACTATGCTACATTACTAAGACTAAAATGGTTAAAGAGTACCCAGTGGCGGTTCTAGACCAGAGTAACAGGGGGGGCCGGGCAGGGTCCACTTGTACTTTTAGGGGGCACACTTTAACATAAATCACAAAATACTTAAACAATTATTCGAAATCTTTCATGCATCACTCTGCAGTCTTCATAAACCAGCTAATTAAATAACTTAAACTCAAGATTATCTTCCATGTTAATTTATTTGACAAGTAACTTTGTATTGTAGCAGGATAAGAAATTTCTAACATTCAAGTACATCAAGACCAGTGGCGGCTGGTCAATAGAGGGCGCTGGGGCGCCGCCCTCCCTAAATTAGACCCCTTTAATATGTTAATGTTTATTATCACAAATATTAACAAAATAAATGGATTTAATTATAACATTCTAACATTTATTGTAGTCATACTAACATTTATTGAAAAAAAAAGTCTGAACAATAATGTTTCATATGTGTGCGGGGCGCCGGACTAATGAGTGTCTATGTAGGTTCACGAACTTTTGCAATGCACGTGATATGACAATAAGCTCTAATTGGCCTGTTTTAAATTATCTTTGGGGCGCAGCGCTCTGCGCCCCGAACCCTCCTATTTTTGTTGTTAGAACGAATCATATTTGTTTTTATATGATTGGCCTTATGTGATTGGACCATTCTCACCAAAGAGCTTAGAATGCATTTCCTCGTGATGAAGCAAAATTCCGTTGTATCTTTGCAAAGATATCCGTTCACAAGGCGTTTGGATGAAGAAAAAAAAAAGAATCAAGAAGCTTGGACCAGATCACCCGTCTTTGCAAATTCACCAGTAGTCAAGTGATGGCGAGCGCGCGAATATTCGGGGCTATTCCAGCAACTTGTTATGACAAACGGAGTTGGCTGGCAGGGTTTGATGATATCTATGGGTTTGATGTAAGTCATGCCTTTACTATTTCCGTGTTTGCTGTTTCAAACAGCATGACGCAAGAGAGGCTGAATGCATTGGCCATGCTGTCAATAGAGAAGAGACTGGTGACTGAGATGACGGACGTTAACCAAAAGGTCACTAAATTTTCAAGCCAGAAAAAAAGGAGAGCATAATTTATTTTCAAGTAGTGCTACTGGTCAGTGATTAGGCAACATTTGTGTGTGTGTGTGTGTGTGTGTGTGTGTGTGTGTATAGAAGTAAAGTTGGTTTTATATTCGCACATTCGTTCATTTAGAAGTCTATGTATTGTTTACCATGTTACTTTGAATATTCCATCGGAATTAACATGCAAGTATGTCTTCAAAACAACATTAACACTATCTAATTGACTGTAAACAATGTTGTACTTTGATAGTCATTGGCTGCTTATATGGTTTCCCTATTTTGAATTTGCAAAGAATACTTTTCTGAAATTATATTATTAAGGAGAATGTCTGAATATCCGAATATAAAACCAACTTTACCTCTATTGTGTGTGTGTGTGTGTTTACTGATTATCTTGATTACTTTATTACTGATAATAAACCCAAATTGAACTAAAATGAACTGATTTGTGATGCATTTATTGTATGCTTTAGTCATATTTTAGTTTTTTGATACATCACCTGAAAAATGGCTTTTACACTCTTACTTTACCAACAGTTAAATTTTTTTCTGGTGTTTGCGCCCCCCCCCAAATTTTTTAACACCAGCCGCCACTGATCAAGACACATTTTTGCACCTGTAAACTTTACCAGACGCAGTTGAAGTCAACTTTTTTTGCCCTCCCGTTAACTTAAAATCTTGTTTTCCAAGTGATCTTTAACAAACCAAGGAGATTTTCACAGTATTTCCTATAAAACAAACAAAAAAATATACTGCAGTCATAATAAGTCTTTTTTCTTTAGTTTATTTTTTAAATAAAAGCAGTTTTTTATTTTTTTTAAACAACTATTTTAAAGCCAGTATTATTAGCCTCCATAAGAAATATTATATTTACTTTATTTTTTGATTGTCTACACAACAAACTAGTTATACAATAACTTGACTAATTATTCCAACTTTCCTACTTAACTAGTCTTTAAATTACACTTTAATCTAAATTAAAGACTACAGAATACTTAAAGGGACTTTGTCTGAAAACAACTTGCAAAATAACTAAAATATTATGCACTTACTGTCACCATGGGAAAGATAAAAAAAAGTAGTTATTAGAAATTAAAATATTATGATTAAAAACGTGTTGTAAATAAACATGTGTTTGAAGACTTTTGCTTGATGTCACAACTGAAAACAAAAATGAATGAAGGCAAAACTAAATGAGTTGAATATTATACCTTTACATGAGCGTGACTGAAAACTAAATTTGATCAATGTGTTACATCTGTTCTTCGGCACTTGCTGACTGTTTGTAAATTCAAGACTGCATTTCTTAACATAAAACATTGTACACTCAATTTCTGATTAATTATAGCCTCTGCATAGCCAAGGACGTCCTATATTAAAGTGTTAAAATCGCTATTGAAAACAAAAGTCTAATATAATCAACAGTGGACATTTTGATAGTTTTTCACAACATGATCACGACTGAATCTTTTTGTTACCTGTCAATTTGGGCGTTAACTTTTGACGAATGCGGGGAACTGATTCGTGCAGCACGGTCTCTGACAGAGAGAGCGAGTGCGCGCGACACCGAGAGCCCGCGAGAGTGGCCTCAGTCAGTGTTGCCAGATTGGGCGGTTTTGACTTCGATTGCATGCATGTATGTGCATTTCGGCGGGTTTTGGATAGTTTTTGGGCTGGAATCAGTCAGCTACATCTGGCAACACTGGCCTCAGTCATATCTCCGCAGTCTGCCACCGATGGCTGATCTCGCTTCTCCGTGGCATTTTGACACAAAAATACGCGTGTTATTATTGAAATTTAGAACCCCCTCTAGAACCGCCACTGAGAGTACCAGCACTTACATACTATACCCAGCACAACAGTGTTTTAAATGTAATTTTGTGATTACTTGAAATTGCTGCATACAAACAAACAAAAGTTAAGTGAAATCATTCAGTTCAGACAATAAATAAATTGTGTAATTATTATTTAAAAAAAATCTCTCAACAATTAAATATTGGAGACTTCCGGTTATGGCACCTTGCTGAAGGGATGCATAAGTTAGCTCAGCTGTAATATATTTAAAAAATCCTAAATTTACCCAGTTATATTTAACATTCTATCTCAGCTTACTCAAGACTGAACACTGCTTAAGGTGTCACCTAAACCAGCAAAGCAAAAGGCGTAAAAAAAAAGAAACTACAGAGATTATATCTGACTTCGAAAGCATAATCGCGAAGTAATGGCAGAGAAAACTTGTCTGCGATTTGGGGTGGTCAAGCTGGCGATTTACACGCTGATACAAGTGCCATTATACAAGCAATAAACTCTATGAAATTCGACATGGCCTCTAAGTTTAAAACTGTCCTCTCAGCGGTAAAGGATATCAAAAACCATGTTGCAAAATGTTTCAGAAGACAAACGCAGGCAGAGGAACGCATCTCACAAACTGTAGATTCTGTCTCCACTCTTCAATCAACGACTATCGCTCTAAAAAAGAAACTTACCCCATTAACTTGGAAAATCGATGATTTGGAAAAACCGTAGTCGATGCTCCAATTTAAAGATTCTTGGTTTACCAGAAAAATCAGAAGGCAATGATGTATGTACATTCTTAGAAAGCTGGTTACCTGAAGCGCTGGACATGGAACCACTTCGGAAACCACTAGCCATAAAAAAGAGCCCTCAGGATCTGTTATATGCAGAAAACTGCAGCTGACACGAAAGCAACTCAGAGAGTGATGATAGCGAAGTTTCTGGATTACAGAGACAAGGGGCCCTATCATACACCCAGCGCAAGGCGCGATGCAATTGTTGTTTTCTAGTTTCAGCTCGACGCAAGAGTCAGTTTGACGTTTTGCATCACGCTGTTTAAATAGCAAATGAATTTGCTCTCATATGTGCGCCCAGAGGCAGTCTGGTCTAAAAAAGGTGTGTTGAGGCGTATTGCTGGCACATTGCTATTTTGAGAAACTAGAATAGACTGTTTAATAGACCAGCTAAGAGGAGGTCTAAAGTCCAGCGCAGAGTGCGTTAGTTATGCGCCTCGCTTAAACATTGCTTAATACACACAGGATGTAGAGCAATAAGCAAATATCTTTACAAATAAAAAAGATTTAAAGGATTAAAATATTACAAAAATGATTACTTTCTAGCCTACATAAATATAAAAACTACTGCCTTCATGCCTTCTTCATCTTGGGGTTTTATTTTCAGTTTATTTATGACAAATTGCTTTTGTATAATGTTATTATTATTAGCAGTATTAAATCATTATATACATATTTATATTTGTTTTATTAAAAACAAGCTTAGATTTGCTCACCTGTAAGCTTTTAGACCATGGGTGACCAACCCTGTTCCTGGCGATCGACCTTCCTGCAGATTTCAGCTCCAACTCTGATCAAACACACCTGAACCAATTAATTAGAACCTGAGGAGCACTTAATAATTACAGGCAGGTGTGTTTGATATGGGCTGCAACTGAAAACTGCAGGAAGGTCGATCTCCAGGAATAGGGTTGAGCACCCCTGTTTTAGACCATATGGGGCATAGCATGTGTATTTGGATATAACTTAGTTTTTTGACCACACTTCGTTATTATTGTTAATTTATTCATTTGCTGGAAATTAGAATTAATTTAGAAATATGTTTTGAAAAAAATCTTTGCGCTTAACAAACGAAATTAATTATGTTGGCTAATGGATGTCTGTGCGTACACTTTCCTTATCCACGAGAATGAAAGTAAAGAATAAGGAGACTCATTCTTGCGCTGTAGATGCTCTGTTTAACTGTTTTCTCGCTAGTGTTCAGTTTTTCCACTTACAAATTGGCCATGTAAATAGCAATAGTGCTATGACGTGATGCAACTGACTCTTAAAGGGAATGGGAGATGAGACTCTGATTGGTTTATTCTCAAAACACACCTATAACTCATTAAGAGAATATGCTCAACCCTGTTAGATTCTGACACGCCCTTAATGCTTTTGCGCCCTGCACTTTGGACTCTGTGTCTAGATCGTTAAAATAGGGCTCAAGTAGCACGTGATGTGTGCGGCCAAAGCAAAGAAAGATGTACTATTCCAGAATCAGAATTATGTTCTTTCCGGACCTTTCTGCTGAAGTAAACAAACAAAGGAGGCAGTTTGACAAAGTAAAGAAGAAGCTGCGAGCTAAGGGACTGATCTATGGATTCATTTTTCTAGCACGCGTCTGTGTAAGCATTGATGGACAAGCTCATGTCTTTCAAAATGTTAAGTATGTTATGGTTCTTTTCCCCAAAGTTAAATTGGGTTGATCCAGTTAATGAAGTTAGAAGCAAAGAAGAGTCTGGATTTGCTAGTAGTTCTTGGCAATTCACAGCTGTGGTGTATAAGTATATATTTTTTCTTTTCTATTTAAAATTGGAAGATGTTTATGTTGTTGTTTTTTTAGTTTGTTTTATGACTCATCTTTATATGGTACAGGTTATTTTACGTTTTAAAATATAGAAGAGGCTTGGATCATTTTACTATATAGAAGGATATGACAGATTATTGAGGTAAAAATTGTTTCTTGGAATTGTAGGGGTGTACATACTTTACATACAAATCGAACAAGTTATGTCTAGACTAAAACAACGAAAGTGTAAAATTGTTTTTCTTCAGGAAACACACTCAATGCCCAAAGACATAAGTAGAATAAGTAATAGATGACCAGGTCAAATATTTGCAGCATCATTTAGTTGTCAAGAGGGGTAATTACAATGGTCCACAAATCAACTCCATTTCAGACAGATACAATAATACAGGACCCTTTAGGTCCTTATTATCTAATTGAATCTTATTAATGTCTATGGCCCTAATAATGACATCCCCAAACTTTCTAGTAACCCTTTTTAACCTTATGCACTTTTTCTGGATATTATATAATGGCAGGGGATTTCAAGAAAGAATTGACAGATCTAGATGCTAAAATTAAACTTACAGAAAAAAACTTATCAAGCAAATATGACAACAGAAGCAATCTGAAAGAACAGTAAATTCCATTGAAGATAATTGTGATAAGGCTAGGGTTACAGCAACATTTAAAATGTATGACCCCTTTATGAATCGTGGTGGCAATGGAGCAGACGAACAACCAATTATGCCTCAATATTTATTTTACAAGGTTAATAAATGGTAACAAAGTATATACAAAAAAGAATACAAAATAAAAGAAATTATACATATTCATTGTCCATCTAGTAACACAAATGATACAAGGCATAAGGAGAAAAAAACAGAACATAAACGAAATAACAAATAGTTAAAGAAAACAAAATAAGAAAATATAATTATATATCAAAAGAAATAAAACAAATATATCAAACTATACTTAGATCATTAAAAAAATGTTACATAGGCGTACCAAAAGGGATCTGATAACCTAAAGATAATGATTATAATGATAATATTATTTTTTTCATCAGTTCAGTTGTTTTAGCAGCTTTCTTATTTTGCGATAGGCAGACATATTCATAATAAAGTTTTAAGTCAATACAAAATGTTCTAAAATTAGGCAAACATTGAATAACTCTACATTTGTGAAGATGGAAAAGGCCACAAAGAGTTAAAATTTTTAACATATTGTCCATTTCCTTACAATCTGACTCCCAAATCAAAAACAATAAAGTCATTGTCTTAAAGTCAAAAAGTTTTTTGTAAGCTGAGAAGACAAGCCAAGATATTTCTGTCCAAAATTTTTCTACAAAATTGCATTCTAAAAATAAATGCGCTATTGTTTCCAGATTAGAATTACAGAAAGTGCATAGCGAAGAATTGTTTATACTAAATTTAGACAGTAAAGAATTACAGGGATAGTAATTATGAAGAATTTTAAATAAAAGTTCTTTCATCTTATTAGGCAGTAAAAACGTATTAATACCAGACCAAATTTTAATGGTGGACAGAACCGGGTAATTTAATTTCCATTTACAAAAAGCTTTCGGGTACAAGCTAGACTTATTAACAAGATTTCTTCTAATGTACCAATTATTACATTTAATATCTGTCATTTCCACCCCAATAGCTAATATAGGCATTTCACATTTTAAGTCTGTATAAGCACATGTTCTAGTCAGATGTAAAAGTTTTGGAGAAATAGATTTTATGACCCAATCATAACCTCTGGGTGAAATATCCCTTCCATAAATTGCAGAAAACTCAAAGTAAGAGTAAATGTTACCATCCTTTTTTAATAATTCTAAAATAAAAACTATTCCTCTATCCACCAGTTTGATAAAAATTGATTTTTACTCCGCAGCACATTCTGATTATTCCATATTATAGATTTGTGAGGGGAAAAATTGTGGCAGAATGCAAGTTTACTTTCTTCCAAAGCTTGTTTGTGAAAATTGGCAAGTTTGATAGGGAGTTTATTACAGCTAAAATCACAGGCTAATAAAAAATTTAGACCTCCACATTTATCAAATATAAATTTTGGAATGTAAAACCATAACAAATTAGGGTCAGCATTCAGGTAACGTTTAATCCACCCAATTTTGAAAACCTCATTAAGAGTAGTAAAGTCCAAAGCATTTACCCCTCCCTCTAAAATATTTCTTACCAATGTCTTTCTTTTAACGTATTCAGTCTTGTTCTTCCACAAGAATTTAAATAACATAGAATCGATAGATGAACATGTTTTCCGTTCAATATATAAAGAGAGAGCTGGGTAAACAATCCTAGAAATACCGTCTGCTTTCGACAATTACACACGACCATGAATAGTTAAATTTCCTTGTAGCCAGCAATAAAAATGTTCCTGGACTTCTGAATTCATTTCGAAAAGTTATTGGTAATTCTATCAGAGTTACTTTTCTTTATTACAATGCCAAGATATCTTACTGAACTTTTTAAATCAATACCTTCTATTTTATCCTTATCCAGACTGTGAACAGGCAATATTTCACTCTTATTACAATTTACTGAAAGGCCTGAAGCTTTAGAAAATAAATTCAAAGCATCCAAAATAACTGAAACCTGATTCTCATCTTTTAAAAACAAACAGGTGTCATTCACCAGCTGACTAATTAAAAGAGTGTGTTCTGCTACTTGAATACCCTGAACATCTAAGCAACGAGTAATATAGATATTAAGAAACTCGGCCACCAGTAGAAACAAAAAGAGTAAGATGGGACATCCTTGTCTTATACCCCTAGTTATAACGAAACGAGGAGAAACCCCATTTACCAAAGACACATTACTATTAATAATATTCTGGTAAAAGGTTCGAACTACCTTAATAAAGAAAGAACCAAAGCCAAACCTGCGCAAAGATTCAAACATAAACTCGTGCTCAACTGTATCAAAAGCCTTATAAAAGTCTAAAAATAAAATTATTGCTTTTTCATTTATCAATTCCCTGTAATCTAAAATGTCTAACACCAACCGGATATTATTCGAAATATGCCTGCCTTTCATAAAACCTGATTGAGAAACAGAAATGATATCTTCTAAGCATGGTTTCAGCCTATTTGAATAAAGGGAAGCTAATAATTTATAATCTGAGTTAAGTAATGTGATTGGTCGCCAATTATCTAAATATAAGGAGTCTTTATTGGGTTTTGGAATTAAGGTTATTAATCCCTGCTTCATGGATTCTGTGAGTTCACCTTTTTGTACACAGTCTTTCAACACTCTTAAAATAATCTCTTTTATATCTTGCCAAAAGGTACAGTATAATTCAAAAGGCAGTCCATCTGGACCTGGATTTTATTGAGCGGAGCTTTGTGAATAATTGCATCTAATTCTTTCAAAGTTGGATCTAGCTCACACAAAGATATGTTTTTCTGACTTATACAGGGTGTAAATGCTTGGACCTTGTCAAAGAATTTTGTCTGAAAATTGTGGCGTGAATGCAGAAGTATACAGTTGTGAGAAAAAGTTAGAGACAAAATTAGAGACCCTGGCTTCATCTGTAACTAAAGTTCCCCTGATATACAAAAAGTTTATTCTTTTGGACTTATCTCTTTTCTTTTCTAAATTAAACAAAAAATTTGGAATTCTTCTCCCCAAATTCTAACCATTTTACCCTAAACCTAATAAAAGCCCCTTTAGACTTTTCTTTATAAATATTATCTAACTTTTCTTTTAGGTTGTGCAAATTCACTTTATGATCTTCATTTATTTGTTGTTTTCCTATTATTTGATTCATCTCATTTAAAATAGACGTATAGCTCAAAGATTTAGCCTTAGCCATCTGTTCACTAAATTGAATAGAATATTTTCTGCACTCATATTTAAACAATTCCCAATTAGTAGATATTGAATCTAGTGGTTTACTTTTGAATTTTTCTATAATATTTTTAATGCCTAAACAATAGAAGGAAGTCGTAATAGGGAACAGTTTAATTTCCAATATACAGGGTGCCTGTAACAACCATCTCCGGAATCAAATAAAGTAAGATCTATAAAAGCATGATCTGTTAGAGGGGCCGGGCAAATATTACTTGACTTAATATAAGCAGAGCAAAAGTCAGATATAAGCCAGTAATCAATACGCGATTTCCTAAAAAGATCCACGCTAAACCAAGTATATGAATAAATGTCTGCATGCATTAATCTGTAGGGATCCAATAGAGAAAGAGAATTACAAATCTTATTAATGATATTATTACATCTGTGCAATTCTTGTTTTGGAGGAAATCGATCCAAATATAAATCGAGAGCTTCCTTAAAATCTCTCCCCACTATTATTGCAGCTAAAGTATATTTATTCTTTAAATCATTCAATTTTGAAGATAAATACTGAAGAAAAAAGCTGTTTTGTGTATGATTATTAAAGCAGTAAATATTGGCTAAAATAAATAAAAAATCTCCCACAAGAATGACAATAATGATCCATCTGCCTTCGGAAGAATAAAAAGACTGAAGAAGAGAGCCGCTAAAATTACGTTTAAACAGAATCAAAACTCCTGCTGAATGGTTAGCTTCATGACTAAATAAAGCTGTACCACCCCATTGGTTACGCCAAAAAGTTTCATCTTTCAAAGAGGAGAATGCATTTCCTGAAGAAAATAAATATCCCTTTTCTGTGACATACAAAATAAAAACAGTGCCTTTCTTTTATATAAGTCTCGAATCCCCAGTACATTTAAAGAAAAACAAGAAAGTTTAATTGACATAGAACTGTAACAGAACACTAAAAACCACAAATATCACAACAATAAGAAGTGTACTAAAGAGTACAGAGATAAACTCGAGTACAAAACTTGAATCCCGAACATACCCCAGATATATAGCGCAGGTTATTTTACTCTCCGGCCGCTTACCTTTGTTTACCAGTGTCTGCTGGCTATAGCCATCACCAATAGTTAACCCTGCAAGGTTTTCGTAATCCACACAACAAACCTTATTAGAGCATTAAACTATCAGTGTACATTAGAGGTCAGATATCGTCCACACAAATCTTTTTTCCATCTATAATGGCAAGGGCACACTTGAACCCAGCACGATGACCTTCTCTTTGCGCTTTCTCCACCGAAGGCCACAGCTTGTTCCTGGCTTCCTTTGTTCGTTGTGTTAAGTCTTCCGTTATCCCTATTTTCTTCTGCTTAAGGACTTCTGATCTCTTGGCATCAGCCCAGATCCGATCGCGATGTGAGCGGGATAGAAACTGCACAATTGTCGTACGAGGTCGTGTATTGTCCAACTTAGGGCCAAGCCTGTGAGCAACATCTATAGAAGTTTGCAGAACATCAGACAAACTGGGGGATACCTGACGGAAAATGTCCATAACGGTCATCTTGACATTCTCTCCCTCTGCTTCCGGAACACCTGAAATCCTCAAATTCCATCGTCTCTTGTACGCTTCCAGCTCATCTACTTTATCCCATAAACGCTTGTTTTCTGCTTCCAGAGTAGACAGCTGAGAGTCAGCTTTTTTAGATTCAGCAGCTGTGTCCTCTGAAAGTTTAGTAACAGTGTCAATTCTTGTAGTGAGATCAGAGATGAGGGAGGAATTTGACGTGACGGATTTCTCAATTTCCAAAAGTTTCTCCATAAAGTCATCCTGTTTCTTGCCTAGTCTCTCAATAGCCTCAAGTAACACAGCATTTGAGGGGTTTGAGGTAGGACGTCGCATTTTCGGCAAGGGACTTGCTCCGGGAGAATCATCCAAGAAGTCCCTATCATTAGCCGGTTTTGTATAGTGCAAAAATTATTTTAATGCTCTCAGACTTCGGGATGTCATCCACCTCCATCTTGATCGTTATGGTACAAGCTAACTCTCAAAATATCAAAAGTCACTTATCCTTATGCATCAGCAACACAGAGAGTATGAAGGCATTGCATACAATTAGCGCATGAGGCCAAATTTAGTTCTTAAAGGGGCACAGAAGTCCAGTTTTGCACAAAGTTATAACGAGCCGAAAAAATCACCACCTACACCGACGCCATCTTGAGGCGATCTCCTCTAATCTAGTGTTCATAATACATTTTTGCAGATCCAATGTGTAGCAGCATGTAGGTCACATGACATCTACCCTGTCCTCGAAATCCCATTGATGTTGTGGATCTGGCGATCAGAAAGAATACATAATTAGAAAAACACTTGTATGGTAGATTCCAGCACAAATGATGACAGAACACACATAACACAATAAACTGTCAAACAACCCAGCAAAACACACAACAGTGAGCAAACAAAAGCAAGCTAGCGATCTTCTTTTTCTTGTGATTTTTATGTTGGTTGGTAACCAGCTTTTTGGAGCATTACCACCACCATTTGGATTGCAGTGTGGATCAGCAGTTAACTAATCTATGTATGTCTTATAGTAAGAAAAAAAGAAAACAATTAAGGAAATAAACCAAAATACAAAAAAAAACAAAAAAAACTTTCCTTCTGCATATTATACCTATTTTATGATAGATAATGACTCTACTAACTACTAAATTCTATTATTTAACCCTGTGTCTTGTAATAAATTATATACATTGCTAAAACACACATCACTTGTGCTCAACTTTAAACTGTCCTTTATATTAGGTTCCACTTGTTTTTCCTGTAACTGTGTGTATAGTCTATTTCTTTCTGTGTGATATATTGGGCAGTGCATCAATGTTCTATACTGTCCTGGTTGTTATTACATTTACACATCCCATCTGCATGTTTAATGATCATGTGTAATGTACTAATGAGTGCTGTGTGATTAAATCTCATTCTTGTTTGCTTTTCCTTGTTTCCCTACCACTTCCGACTTTGTTCAGTATGGTGTAATATTGACATCCTGTGCTCCCATTATTCCATATATGTTGCCATTTTCCCAATACTTTAGTTTTAACAATACGTTTGATTTCTGACTTGGGGTATTTGATGTCCATGTCTATCGTAGTTTGCTGTGCTGCTTGTTTTGCCAACTTGTCTGCCATTTCATTCCCACTGACCCCTATGAGTGCTGGTATCCACAAAAGTTAAATGATGATTCCTGATTTTCTGAGATTATTTTCCAACTGCGCTATTTCATAAATTATGAATTTATTATGAATTTTTTATACTTACAAGTGCCAAGCTTGAATCAGATGCAATGACTGCTTTAATTGGTTTATTATTTTCAACCCACTTTAGAGCTAACCATATCACCACCAGTTCTGCTGTATAAACTGCTAAGTTATTGCAACTTTTAACTTTGGAATACTGTATGCCACTCCTATCTTTGGTCCAATTCTTGATGCATCTGTGTATATTTTGGTTGTTTCATTGTATTTTTCCCTTTTATAATTTTCCACTCATTTACTGTCAATCTCATTTTTTTGTTTTTCTTTCATTATTTAAAAAACAACTTCCAAATCACTAAGCAGCCGTGTGGGAACTACTGGAAATACTACAGTAGGAAAAATTGTTAGTGTGTCTAATTCCATATCATTTATTTTATGTCATATTATCCATCCATAACTTTTAACATCCTGTTTCTCTCTTGGCACTGCATCAGAACTGTTTGTGCTATGTGATTATCACTATGACCTCTCAAGTAAGCCCAGTATACTGCAGCCAGTTGATCTCTCCTAAGGCGTAAAGGCATCTCGCCCATCTCAACTTTAAATGCTGCTACCGGTGTGGTTTTCATTGCTCCACAATATACTCTTAGTGCTCTTTTGGATTCTATCCAACTGTTTTAATGTCTTAGCAGCTGATCTATACACCATACCACCATAGTCAATTTGTAACTGAATGAGAATCAGTGTGTTTCTTATTTAATTATTTTATACACTTCATTCAAGACTTTTAATTTAAAATTAGAAAGTAAAGAGTTGTATAGGGTTGAAACTTTTATTTTGAAAACTACACAGAGCAGCCAGGAAGACAAAATGGCTGCACCGCATGGCAAGTTGAAGCAGAATTTGTGTTTCCCTGCTTTGATTGTGTTCATCTAGATTCAAGAAGCATAACAAGATGCAAAAGGAAGTTCCTCTGTTTGTAATAGGCAGCCAATGAAGTAAGTTCACTCATATTATATGTGTTGTTTGTGAATTTTGTTGTTATATAGCAGAAAACATGTATGTGACAGTGCATGTGCAAAACTCAAGTTGGTAAAGTTTACTTTACTCTGTTTCAAGGATTTACGAAGAGAATGTATATTTTTATGTATTTATGTTTTTTGTATTCTGTTTACTTTTGTGTGTATTCAGTTCTCACTGCATTTCGAGTTGGTTGTTCATATTCATGGTGAACAAGTCAATAAATCGCTAGTCATCAGAGAATCTTTTGTGCTCGTGAAATTACTGGGGGGAGCTACAGTGAGAATTCATCTGCTCTTCCCGAGTGGATGAAGAGAAGGACCAAGGAGCAGTTCTGTAAGCTACGTGTCAAGTTGAAGTTGCATCCTTCATGATGAACTGCTGCTTACACCGGTAACTAAGAACAGGATGAAGGCATTGTCAAGTTAAGACTAACAAGAAAAAAGGGCACACAAGTACAAGTTAAGGTGCTTAAAGTGGACTTATTCTTGATTTTTGCTGAAAGAAAAAAAGGACTCTAAAAGTGTTCCGTTCAGTAGTTAAAGAACTGCTGTTGTGTATGCTTTTTATTCAGTTTAAGTCATCTTGGTGCAGATAATAAGCTTAAATAAGAAGATTACGGTTTCCTGAATGGTTACAAAATTCTATGTTCACTACAATTTATGCTGTATGCACACCTAAAATAGACAGTGTTACAAAGAGATATAAAAATGGCAGAAGGTGGTTCATCTACAGGTAGCAAAGAAAATATAACTGAGATCATGCAATCACAGCAGCAATTAAAATCCAAGGAATGTGTAGACCCACAAGAATCAATAGCTGTTGATGATAAAACAAATCCTGAGGTTAGAAAAAGTAATAGGACACGCACATTTACCGAGAAAGGTAAAGAACTACATGAAGAAAAGCTGGCTAAATTGAAGAGTCGCTTTCAAAGCTATTATGAGAAATGGAAAGCTCTGGCTAGAGACTATAGACAAAAGCTAATGGGACGTCTCTCTAACGACATGCTGCATGCTCTTATTGGCACAATAAGTTCTGCTTCAAAAGATTTAAATGTTGCTTATGAAGAGTTGAGACAAAATGTGAGTCCAAACAGCGATACTCGTTGAAGAATGGATACTTGTTGTGCAGTTACTAAGACGATAGTTGAGTCTGCATGGAGTCGCATAGGAGAAGTAGTAGAGAGTCAAGATCCTTTTATGCAAGAGGGATGCCATACTGATGTAGGTTCAGTGTTTTCATCTATATCCTCTAAGTCAAGTCATAGACATTCAAGGTCTTCTTCTCAATCTGCAAACAACTCAAGTGTCAGTTCCAGAAATTCAAGTTTGTCCTCTGTTAAGAAACAGGAAGCTGCTGCAGAAATTGCTGCAACGGAGGCAACTTTAGAGATATTACAGCAACAAGAACTTGGAATGGAAGAACTCCAAAGACTTGAGGCTGAAGATAAGAAAAGTATAGCAGAACAAGAAGCAGAAGCTTGTAAACGGCAATTAGAAAAAGAAGAAGAGGCAGCTAGACTGCGTGTAAAGTTTAAAGCTGAAAATGCAGCCAGACGGAAGGCATTGGAAGAAAAACGAAGAGAGTTAGAGCGATTGGAAACACTCAAAAGGTTAAATGCTGCAAAAGCACGGCTGCAAATTTATGAGCAGACAGAAGCCACAAAAGTAGAAACAAGAGAGTTACTCCATGACTGTGCACCTATGCAGAGAAACCACCTGCTTAACTCAAGCAACTCATTGTTTCAACACACACCTCCACAAATGGTTGTGACAAAATCACATCAGCACTTCAGACCTTGTTAGGATGTTAGCAGAATCAATCAGCTCAAGTCGTCTTCCTATACCAGAACCTCCAACATTTTATGGAGATCCACTTAAATTTAGTGACTGGAAAATTTCCTTTCAAACTTTAATTGACAGAAAAAACATACCAGTATGTGAGAAAATTTACTACTTACGAAAGTACGTTGAAGTACCAGCAAAGAAAGCCATTGAAAGTTACTTCCTATTGGGGACAGAAGCAGCTTATCAGTCAGCATGGGTTATTCTGGAAGAAAGGTATGGAAGTCCATTTGTTATGGCCAAAGCATTTAGGGACAAGCTTAATTCATGGCCCAAGATAGGACCTAAAGACAGTGTTGAGCTGAGAGATTTTACTGATTTCCTCAGAGGCTGTGAAGCGGCTATGGCTCAGATTAAAAGCCTTCAAGTCCTCAATGATTGTAATGAAAACCAGAAGATCCTTTCCAAACTTCCTGACTGGTTAGCTTCGAGGTGGAATCGTCAGGTAATAGAAATTGAAGAACAAACTAAGGTGTTTCCTACCTTTAGTCAGTTTGTGGAGTTTCTTGCAAAAGAAGCCAAAATTGCTTGCCATCCAGTGACATCCCTACATGCTTTGAAGTGGCATGAAGTTGGAAAAGGAAAGGTTTTAAGAAATCAAGACACCAGAGTTAAGGTGTTAGCAGTTCAGTGCAGTGAGAAGGCAGATGCTGCAAACTGTGCTTTCTGTGAAAAACCAGGACATGCTCTGCACAAATGTTGTAGGTTTAAGGAGAAAAATACAGCTGAACGGATTAAGTTTGTTCAAATGAATAAGCTATGTTTTGGCTGTTTGAAATCTGGTCATTGGTCAAAAAACTGTGATGACAGAAGCACATGTGAGATATGTCAGAAGAAACACCCAACATGTCTACATGAAGATCGCACAAAAGAAGCAAAGAAAACTTCAAAATTAGAACAAACAACAGAGAAGTTGAAGGAAAGAAAGCAAGAGCTCACACAAAATAAAGAGATAACAGGTGATGCAACATCCAATCGAGTTGTACAGGATGTGAACAATACTCAAACCTCTACAGTTGTACCAGTTTGGATTTCAACTACCAATGAGCCCACACATGAAGTCCTTGTTTACGCACTTCTTGATACTCAGAGTGACACTACCTTCATCCTTGAAGAGATAGCACAATCTCTTGATACACCAAAAGAATCGGTGCAACTGAAACTCAACGATGGTATCCAAAAGCACAGTTGTTCCATGTCAGAAGTTAACTGGACTGAAAGTGAGAGGATTTTATTCAGAAAAGAAAATCTCCTTGCCAGTAACTTATTCAAGAAAGTTCATTCCTGCAAACAGAACTCACATTCCTACACCTAAAACTGCAAAAGTGTGGCCACATTTAGTGCACATAGCAGAAAAAATTGCACCTCAACAAGTTTGTGAAATAGGCCTTCTAATTGGTTACAATTGTCCTCAAGCTCTCCTTCCCAGGGAAATTGTATCTGGCAAAGAAAATCAGCCCTTTGCTCAAAGGACAGATTTAGGTTGGAGCATTGTTGGAGGTGGCAAGTCCTGCGTAGACTACGGTGATGCTATTGGAGTGAGCCATCGCGTCATAGTGAAGCAAGTGATGCCAAGTTTGCTATCTTCTTTCAATCTTACAAATGAAGTTAAGTATATCTGTAGAACACAGATCAAGGAAATAGTCACTCCACCAAATGTCATCAAGGCGCTTGAGTCTGACTTCAATGAAAAAGCATCTAAGCATTGTCAAGTTTCTCAAGAAGACCTGCTTTTTCTGTCAAAATTGAAAGCAGGCATCAAGCTCAAGGACAATGGTCATTATGAAATGCCTTTGCCTTTTAAGGAAGTCAGACCAATGCTGCCCAACAACAAGGAATGTGCCATGCACCGCCTCAGATGTTTAGAAAAAAGGCTAAAAAGAGATGAAAACTACTATAAGTATTATGTGGCTTTTATGGATGAGACAATCGCTAGAGGTGATGCTGAGAAGGTCCAAGCTGAAGAAATTGATAAAGTCCCTGCTTGGTATATTCCCCACCACGGGGTTTATCATCTTCAAAAGCCTGGGAAAATCCGGGTAGTCTTTGATTGCTCTGGAAAATTCCATGGCACAACCCTGCTGAAAAAACCAGCTTAAACCAGCCTAAGCTGGTCAGCTGGTTTTATCTGGTTGACCAGCCTAGTTTTAGAGGGGTTTTGGCCATTTCCAGGCTGGTTTTCAGCCATTTCCAGCCTGGTCTTAGCTGGTCAGGCTGGAAAATGACCAGCTTAAACCAGCTAAAACCAGCTTGACCAGCCTGGTTTAAGCTGGACATAGCTGGTTTTGGCTGGTCAAGCTGGTTTTAGCTGGTCAACTCCCAGCCTGACCAGGCTGGAAATGGCTGGAAACCAGCCTGGAAACGGCCAAAACCCCTCTAAAACCAGGCTGGTCGACCAGCTAAAACCAGCCAACCAGCTTAGGCTGGTTTAAGCTGGATTTTTCAGCAGGGATGCCTTAATGACCATCTTTTAATTGGCCCAGAGTTAACAAACACCCTTGTAGGTGTTCTCTGTCGATTTCGGGTGGGACCAGTAGCAGTCATGTGCACCATTGAGCGCATGTTTCATCAATTCCAAGTTAAGCCTGAAGACCAAGACTATTTACGGTTCCTTTGGTGGGAGAATGGAGATCTAGAATCTCAACCACAGGTATATAGAATGAGGGTACATTTGTTTGGCGCAGCCTCATCTCCTGGATGTGCCAATTATGGGCTCAAACATCTTGCTGCTCAGGGACGAGGAAGTTTCAGTGAAACATCTGTTCGATTCATAGAAAGAAATTTCTATGTCGATGATGGACTGATAAGTGTTTCATCAGTGAGTGAAGCTATCCAGTTGATTAAAGAGGCAAGAGCACTCTGCAGCACAGGAAAACTTTGTTTACACAAATTTGTGTCAAACAGCTGTAAGGCCACGTCTAGAGGCCTTACAGCTGAAGAACTCATATCCTCCAATTGGTTTACAGGACCACAGTTCTTGTGGAAAAATGAACTTCCCAAAGATGTTGAGCTGGAAGATATCAGAGTTGATGATCCTGAACTCCGAAAAGCACAGGTTTATAATACTCACACAAATGAGGAAAGATCATTACTTGATCGGCTCAACAAATTTTCTGATTGGACACGAGCTGTGAAAGCAATTGCAAGACTTAAGAGACGAGCCAGGGAAGTCAAAGGTCTCATTGCAAGAGGCAATGAAGCGTCAACTATTGAAGAGAGAAGGGAATCAGAATTCACCATTATAAAAATGGTTCAACAATCAGCCTTTGATGATGTGATACAGAGTGTCAAAAATCAGAAAGAGATTAAATTCAAGAACACATTGCATCAGCTAAATCCTTTCGTAGACGAGGCTGGAATCCTCAGGGTGGGAGGTCGCCTAAAACACGCTGCATTACATCCACATGTTCGACATCCTGCAGTTCTCCCAAAGGACAGTAAGATATCCAACTTACTCATTAAACATTATCATGAAAAAGAACATCACCAAGGTAGAGGGATGACTATGAATGAATTGCGTTCAAATGGCATCTGGATCTTGGGTTGTAGCAAGGCAGTTTCTTCACATATCTACAAATGCACTACATGGAGGAAATTTAGAAGACCCACTGAAGAACAAAGGATAGCAGATCTTCCGCAGGAACGTGTGGAAACAACTCCTCCTTTTACATACTGGGGAATGGACTGCTTTGGCCCATTCTACATCAAGGAAGGTAGAAAGGAGTTAAAGCGTTATGGGCTTCTATTTACCTGTATGTGCTCAAGAGCTGTGCATGTAGAAATGCTGGATGATTTGTCCACTGACACATTCAATAATGCATTACGTGCCTTCATTGCCATACGTGGACCTGTACGTCAACTCAGGTCAGACCAAGGCACTAATTTTGTAGGTGCAAGACGAGAATTTGCTGAAGCACTAAAGGAAATGAATCCAGAATGCCTAAAGGAGTTAGGTTGTGAGTTCAAAATGAACACACCATCTGCCAGTCACACAGGTGGCATTTGGGAGAGGCAAATTCGGACAATAAGAAGTGTCTTGACCTCCATTCTGGATCAGTCAGCTCAACGACTCGATGGTGCTTCTCTAAGAACATTTCTCTATGAGGTCATGGCAATTATAAACAGCCGGCCATTAACCACAGGGCACCTAAATGATGCATCTGGTCCACAACCTCTTACGCCTAACCATATATTGACGATGAAATCTTCAATAATTCTACCACCACCTGGAGAATTTGTTGATGAAGATGTTTATCTACGCAAGAGATGGCGAAAAGTGCAATTTTTAGCAAATGTGTTCTGGTCGCATTGGAGAAAAGAATATCTTATGAACCTTAAACAAAGGAAAAAATGGCACCAGCGTTGCAGAAATGCAAAGGTCAATGATATTGTCATTCTAAAAGAAGACACAGCTCCACGCAGTCATTGGAAGTTAGCAAAGGTGATTGAAGTCCACACAGGCACAGATGACTGTGTCAGAACTGTGAAGTTACTGATTAGTGATTCTACACTGAATAGAAGCGGCAAACATGTTACTAAACCAGTTTACCTTGAAAGGCCTATCCAGAAAATCGTTACCCTGATTGAAGCAGAATAAGAACTTACGATTGTTTACCATTCCTTGGGTCGATTTATGATAGTCCTGAATAAGGGTCATATCAGTAAAGTTTAAAAAGCACAAGAAAGTGCTTTGGTGGGAGTGTAACTGACTGAGAATCAGTGTGTTTCTTATTTAATTATTTTATACACTTCATTCAAGACTTTTAATTTAAAATTAGAAAGTAAAGAGTTGTATAGGGTTGAAACTTTTATTTTGAAAACTACACAGAGCAGCCAGGAAGACAAAATGGCTGCACCGCATGGCAAGTGAAGCAGAGTTTGTGTTTCCCTGCTTTGATTGTGTTCATCTAGATTCAAGAAGCATAACAAGATGCAAAAGGAAGTTCCTCTGTTTGTAATAGGCAGCCAATGAAGTAAGTTCACTCATATTATATGTGGTTTGTGAATTTTGTTGTTATATAGCAGAAAACATGTATGTGACAGTGCATGTGCAAAACTCAAGTTGGTAAAGTTTACTTTACTCTGTTTCAAGGATTTACGAAGAGAATGTATATTTTTATGTATTTATGTTCTTTGTATTCTGTTTACTTTTGTGTGTATTCAGTTATCACGACATTTCGAGTTGGTTGGTCATATTCATGGTGAACCAGTCAATAAATCGCCAGTCATCAGAGAATCTTTTGTGCTCGTGAAATTACTGGGGGGAGCTACACAATTACTGATCTTATCAGCCCTGTGTAAATTGTTTTTATTGGTATTCTACTTGCACCCCTGTCTACTCCACACAGGCACCTCATTACCAGGGCCAGACGGAATCTGCGGACATTTTTTGCTATTTCTGCGGAGAATTTTGGTAAAAATCTGCGGATTTCTGCGGAATTATTTTAGGAGTATCATAACTAAAACCTTAAAATGTGAAATAAAAAATAATATCTTTTTAACTTGTATTTAATGTTTAAAATGCACATCCAATTAGATTAACAGTAAATTCTTAACTGTAAGTAAATAAACAAAATTATTGATGGGCTAAAATCTGCGGAAATCTGCGTGTGCAGATTCCGTGTGGGCCTACTCATTACATTTAACACTCTCTTACATTTGTTGATCATCTTTCTAATGTGTGTTCCATGTGAGCCTCCAAACAGATCATTAGACACGGACATAACAGAAGAAGAAATAATAGAAGCCATTAACAGTTTAACAGCAGGTCGAACACCTGGACCTGATGGCCTTAATGTGGATTTTTACAAGAAATAAAAAAAAATTAAAAAAACTCACCAGACCCATTTATATGTTTAAAGAATCCTTTTCAAATGGTATACTCCCTGAATCTTTAAGACATGCACTTATTATGCTAATACCCAAACCTAATAAATTAATTACAAAATGTGATTTATTTCAACTAATTTCATTACTTAATACAGATGTCAAAATACTAAGTAAAATTATAGCAAGGAGGTTGAAGACCCTTCTACCTGAGAAAATACACAGACCAAAATGGGTTCATTAAAGGCACACAGCAAAATATGGGATCCAAAACAACTCTAAGGTAGTTAATTTCAACACTTTGAAAGTGTCTCATGGGGTCCGCCCCCCACAAGGGATAGATCAACACTTTCAAAAGTGTTGGCACATTGACACTGATATTAGGGTTAATTTTAACTCTGGGCAGAGTTAAAAAATGTAACTATATTTAACACCGCCCCGTGTAAAATACATTTTATGTTGGTGTTCGGTGTAATTTTCTACTTCAATATATTGTTAGTTTATTCAACTCTCCTGAGTGTAAATATGGTAAAGATAAAAAAGACTGTAAATTAGAAAAAAACATTTTATTTGAAAACGTTCACCACTTCAACAATTCATTCAGTTTTTAAAATGCAACAATATGCCAAATATGCTTTATCATTTGTATTAGTACAGATAGTATCAACAAAATATGTATGACCAGTGTCAAAAGGCTGTTCCAGTCCTTTGGTCCACACATAGACAGAGCTGGCATATCTACTGATGTTTTGACAATTGAACTTGATGTTTCATCAGAGCAGTTTGAAAAAGTTCAATATAGTGTCACTCATAGTTTTCTTCTGAACACAAAGTTTTCTTCTGAAATTAAATTTTAAACTCAAAAGAACAATTTGGATTGCAAATCTTTCACTTCTGGTGTTTCCTTGGTCATCAATATCAAAGACAGCCATCTGAATGAAGTTCTAAATGCTGTAAACTTGTATGAAAACAAACTGGACCTAGGAAATCTCATCAAGCATGTGCTGTGGATAATATGCTTTCCAGCCACAGGATGACCTTTTTATCCATGACGATGTAGTAGCTGCTTATCGCTCGTCTGGTGGTTCCTGATGCAAGGGTATAGGGTAGCTGATGCTCATCTAGGAACTCCCCAGATAGCAAGAACATTTGGCCCAAATGTGGGTGATAGCCGGCACATGTGGCGTAGGTATGGCATGGCTGAACAGATATGGGCCGGATTATTACCATATATGTTTTGCCATACATTCAGAATAGGCGGGAATGTTCTTCTGGTTCACAGTTCCTTTTGCAGTATGTGGGCCAGATAACAAAATAACACATCAGATCCTAGTAAGGTTCAGCTATGGCTGACATCGGTAAATATCAACTTCTGGCTGACTTTGGGATTGCATTTGGAAAACACGCGAAACTGAACACAGGTGTATTGTCAGCAGACATCTGCCACGCCACACTTTGTAGCCAAGATATCTGTGCGAGTTTGACATCTTCCTCCCTGTCATTTGCTTCAGATAAGTGATAATTTGGCATTTAAAGTGAGTTTACTTAAATATTTAATACTAAATATAAAAGTTAGAACTCATTGAGTGGTTAGTTAATCATTTAATTAAGAAATGCGTTGAGTTAAATAGCATTTTCCTCTCTGAACGTGGTGTTTACATAATGTTAGTGCTCCGACAGTTTGCTGTTTAAATTATTGTTAGCATTAAAGTTATAGCCAATTTCCAATTATGACAGAATACAGTTTATTTATTATAGATAAATATCAATTTGTGTAAATGTTCAGTCACACTTCACTGTGGTTTAGTAAGTTTTAAAATAAAAGCGATCCCATTAGGCCTAACATGATAGTGGAAGCCAATAGAAAAAAATGTCTTATAATTGTAAAATAAATTAACAATATGGGTATATTGTTTCTGTATAATATAGAGCCGAAACTCAACAACAAACATTTATGAATCAACAAATTTTTGTTGTCTAATGGTCATTTGATATCACAAAATAATTTATTTTGAAGAAACCTGAAAACCTGTGACAACTGACTTCAGTAGTATTTGTTTTTCCTACTATGTAAGTCACTGGTTACAGGTTTTCAACTTTCTTCAAAATATCATCTTTTGTGTTTAGCTAAGGAAAGAGACTCATAAAGGTTTGGAACTATGTGAACTTTATTACATATTCAGCTATAACAGTGCTAATGCGAAACACAAAGGCAACATAAGTGTTTGGCGAATTGGGATTTTTTAAATTTATTTATGTATTTTATTTATCATTTAATTATAGTCAATACACTATAAAAATGCCTTTCTTATTTTGTCCTTGTTTCTAGTCCAAATATAAAAACCCTGCCACTTTATTTAAAAAATCTGTAGGCAATGTGGGCTGAAAATTTGTCAAGTGCAGGCCAGAAGATAATGACCTAGTAACTAGAGCTTGTGTTAATGTTCACAAAGCTGGAACACTTTAGATTTGCAGAAATTTTTAAACAGATTTTAAACTTAACTGGGATATTTATCATTAACAATTTATTGCAATTGTTTAAATAATGTGTAATCTGTAAAAAACAAGGAGTTTGAAAATGGTCAATATTTGAAAATATATAATATTTGAATGAATATTTAAAAATGTAACAGATTACATGTATCTGGTTTCACCACACAGTTTAGCATTTTAATTTGTATTGTATTTTTGCAGCTGTACCTCCAGGCAGTATTGCTGATCATATTATTTAAATTCTTCACTGCAGGTGCTGTCAGACAGAATCCCCTCACTTCCCTCATTGAGCGTAAAACAAAATATTTCTGTGAAATGCAGTCTATGAAGAATTTTTGACTGTTTTTAACTCGACCAGCAACTTGTTCAAGCACTTGAACAGAAAGCATTCTACGACAAAACTTGTCACCAAGCAGGAC
Organism: Danio kyathit; assembly: GCA_903798195.1. NCBI lineage: Eukaryota > Metazoa > Chordata > Actinopteri > Cypriniformes > Danionidae > Danio > Danio kyathit. The sequence goes on from LR812542.1 coordinate 14,793,749, forward strand.
ACCGGCACCCAGAAACACGGCAGCCCAACTCAGCCTAAACAGGCTAAATTGGACTTTTATGCAGGATCGGGAGTGAAGGTATCTTCTGAATGTGAAGAGAAGTGTAGCTGCTTATGGGGCCGTTTACATATTGCATCTTGGAATATACATACGGAATATACATGTCTGTAGACTAATTACCTCAAACAAACACAGAACACTCAAACACTGCAGTGCTTTTGCATACTATGGATGTCAATGGTTATAGGTATCCAGTTTTCTTCTAAATGACTTATTTTGTGTTTAAAAAAAAAAAGACAAACAGGTTTGGAGCAAGTGAATGATGAGAGAATTTTAAGTTTTGAGTGAACTCTTTATGTCTTTTGAATATGTCAAGCTGCTGTGATCAACCCATTGAAATGTTTTTAGTGAAAATTAAATTACAGAAAGAGCTGCAGTTTATTCAGTATTTTTATAGGTATATTTAAAATGTTTTAAAAGTAACTTCAAAGTAAAGTAATTAGTAATCTAATTTTTACACAAAGTAATCTATTACTAATCTATTTACTTTTTACATCTGTAATCTATTACTTTTTAAAGTAACTTACCCAACACTGTATATTTATATACACTACCAGTCAAAAGTTTGGGGTCAGTTTTTTTTTTTTTTTCATGTTTTTTTAAAATAAAATTATTCTGTTCATCAAGGCAGCATTTATTAAACATAAAAAAGAAAATCTTAAATTGTTAAATATTTATTCAAATTGTAAATAACTGCTTTCTTATTGTATGTAGTTTCAAATGAAATGATTACTCCAGTCATTACTGCTTTTATTACTATTACCATTAATAATAATAATAACAATAATAATAATTAATATTAGAGTGATTTCTGAAGGATCATGTGACTCTGAGGACTAGAGAAATAAAGCTAAGAATTAATCAATAAAATCACTGGAATAAAGGATTCATTTAAATTAAAAACTACTTTAGAACAGTTATTTTATAGTGCAATAACATTTCACAATTTGTATTTAATGAAATAAATGTAGCCTTGGTGAGCAGGAAAAGCTTATTTTAAAACATTTAACAATCATACTGACCCCAAACCTTTGACCAATATATATATATATATATATATATATATATATATATATATATATATATATATAATTTCTTTTTAAACCTATGTACATTAATATGTATGTAGTTATAACGTAGATTGATTTCTTACACAATGTGGTTGAAAACGTGAAATTAGGGTTGTGCAGGTCTGAAAAATCGTTAGTCTAATGCTTGTAATTTACAGTAGGCCATTTAGTAAGAAAAGAAAATCATACTTAATAGGCTAATAATAATAATTATAACAATAATTATAAAATGTATTATTATTGTTTTTATTATTATTATTAGGATATTGTTTATTTTTTAAATGCCTACTTAAAATTTGAATCAAACCACTGCAAAAATGTTCTAACCAACAGGCCCATGTCATATAGATACATTTCTTAATAAATAACCAACTATAAATTAAAAGCATTAACTTATGCTATACATTTTTGCTTTCACAAGCTTTGGAGATTTGAACGTAAATTCCGCTTTTAAATAATAGATCACCTATAGCTTTTGTCATGAGCCATGACTGTGTTCAAAATGGCATAAATGTTTTCAAAGTGCACTATGAAGGGAACGCAACTGTCAATATGAAGATTGCTAAAACTAAACTGTAAAAAGAGTTTGAAAGCAAAATCACACCTAAAAGAGATGACTTAATTTTTTTTTTATCATTCCAAATTTAAATGTTGGAACATTAAATGAATAGGGCATGTGAGAATAACTGGGAATAAAACACAACCATATGCTGCAGGTAAACGGACCAAGTTTGCAATGCAGTTTGCGAATGTTCATTCGAACATAACCTTAGTTGGCTAACGATGGTTTTCGGAAACGCACCCCTGCTTTGTTAAATAAAATTATGTAAATAAAATAAAAGTTAAATATTCATTCATTCATTTTCTATTCGGCCTAATCCCTTTATTAATCTGGGGTCACCACAGCGGAATGAACCGCCAGTAAAATATTCGAATAATGTTCAAAAATAAAAGTAATCTGTCATGGAGATTGAAAGGGTTATTGACAATTAATCGATTATCGAGTAGCCTAATCATTAACTAATTAACAAATCATCTTTTGTTAAATACAATAAATAAGTACATAAATTGTATTTAGTATTATTGTAGCAAAACTGAACACCCATGGCAGTGAAAATTCTATACAATATATTAGTAAAGTCATGAACAAAATGTTTTGGAAGTTTGGAAGTAAACTTTTATTTTGATTCTTTCTTTCTCACAAACACAACAGTCATACATTCCATGAGTTGCACAAATCACAATTTTAGAAAAATCACAGACTATTTTTTTAATTAAATTTTTTTGTAGACATTTTGGGTATGCATATTTTGTATGATTTTGCACACAATATTTGCTATAATATGTGCTATAATCTACAGTGTTTGCCCATACAATGTAACATGAATGTTAAGATTGATTAAGGTCATAAAAAAAGAATAAACAAATAAATAACAAAAATTATCTATTGAAACTAATGCAAAAAAATGCTAACTGTTTTGCAAAAGAATGTTTAAAAATGGGGCAACCCAGTGGCGCAGTAGGTAGTGCTGTTGCCTCACAGCAAGAACGTCGCTGGGTCGCAGGTTCGAACCTCGGCTGGGCTGGGTCAGTTGGCGTTTCTGTGTGGAGTTTGCATGTTCTCCCTGGGTTCGCGTGGGTTTCCTCCGGGTGCTCCGGTTTCCCCCACAGTCCAAAGACATGCAGTACAGGTGAATTGGGTAAGCTAAATTGTCCATAGTGTATGAGTGTGAATGTGTGTGTGTGGAAGTTCCCAGAGATGGGTTGCGGCTGGAAGGGCATCCGCTGCGTAAAATCGTGCTGGATAAGTTGGCGGTTCATTCCGCTGTGGCGACCCCGCAAGGGACAAAGCCGACAAGAAAATGAATGAATGAATGTTTAAAAATGAGGGCGTCACAGTGGCGCAGTGGCACGATCGTCTCACAACAAGAAGGTCACTGGTTCGAGCCTTGGCTGGGTCAGTTGGCGTTTCTGTGTGGAGTTTGCATGTTCTCCCCGTGTTTGAGTGGGTTTCCTCTGGGTGTTCTGGTTCCCTCACAAGTCCAAAGACATGCGGTATAGGTGAATGGTATAAACTAAATTGCATGTGTGTGAATGAGTGTGTATGGATGTTTCCCAGTGATAGGTTGCGGCTGGAAGGGCATCCGCTGCGTAAAACATATGCATAAGTGCATAAGTGGGTGGTTCATTCCGCTGTGGCGACCCCTGATGAATAAAGGGACTAAGCCAAAAAGAAAATGAATGAATGAATGAATGTTCAAAAATGACAGTGAAGCCTCAATATAGTTAAGACACAGTGAAGAAAAAGTAACTTCTAGTACTAATAACTGTAGGACAGATCTGAAAAATTTTTTGATTCCCATGATATATATATATACATTTATTCATTCATGCATTCATTCATTTTCCTTCGGCTTAGTCCCTTTATTCATCAGGGGTCGCCACAGCAGAATGAACTGCCAAATTATCCAGCACGTTTTACATAGTGGACGGTGAGGGAAACTGGAGCATCCGAAGGAAACCCATGCCAAAACGGCGAGAACATGCAAAGTCCACACAGAAACACCAACTGACCCAGCCGGGACTCGAACCAGGGACCTTCTTGCTGTGAGGCGACAGTGCTTACCATATTTATTTATTTATTTTATTTTGAAAGGAATGCCATGAAATAATGAATACTGGCAGTAAAAATACAACTAATTCATTGTAATACAAAATGGAGGAAGTAAGTATTGAACACATTGCCATGTTTTTTCCTGGGAATAATATTTATAAAGCAGCTGTTGACATGGAATTGAACATTTTTTTTGGCAAAATCCCAACAATACAAACATACAAAATAAAAAATATATATTATAATGCTAAATAAAATTGTAAACATCATTTGTAATAATAATGGAATGACACAAGAAGAAAGTGCTGAACTACTGAAATGTATTTATTACTTAATTTAAAAGGCTTTTTTGGTGATGACAGCTTAAAGACACCACTCAAATGGAGAATGAAGTCACATGCATTGCCCAGGTGGGATATTTTTTCACAGACTTCAAAAGAGTGTAAAAATCTTGATGGTCCTGTTGGTCTTGTCTATCAAATCTGAGCTTTATTTTGTATTTTTTATTGGATTGCAGTCAGGTGATTGGCTGGGCCATTCTACAGCTTGATTTTCTTTCTCTGAAAGCATTTGAGAGTCTCCTTGGCTGTGTTTTGGATCATTGTCATGCTGAAATGTCCACTTTGGTTTCATCTTCATCCTCATGCTAATGTAGATGTTGGACTGAAGCATCTGATCTTCATTTACACTGAGGAAGGGCAGAGGGTTGCTGAAGAACTACTGAGAGATAGATTTCAGCTGCTATCTGGACTTTCACTAGCTTTCTACACCTCCCATCATGTGTCATTTCATTTTATTACACATAACTTTATTTGTAAACTAATTTGTTTTGTTTTCTTTGCATATTTGGATTTCTTTGGTTGGTTGTTACCAACATTCAGGGCAAATGTCAAGTCAACAGCATCTTTAGAAATATATTTTCTGAAAAAAAAAAAAAAATGGTGACATGTTCAATGCTAATTTCGCCCACTCTACTGTATGTATACAGTCGAAGTCAGAATTATTAGCCCCCTGAATTAACCCCCCTGTTTATTTTTTCCCCCATTTTCTGTTTAACAGAGATATTTTTTTCAACACATTTCTAAACATAAAGTTTTATTAACTAATTTCTAATAACTGATTTCTTTTAGCTTTGCCATGATGACAGTACATAATATTTGACTAGATATTCTTCAAGATACTAGTATTCAGCTTAAAATGACATTTAAAGGTTTAACTCGCTTAATTAGGTTAACTAGGCAGGTTAGGGTAATTAGGCAAATCATTATTTTTGTTCATTAGTTTGTTCTGCAGACAATCGAAAAAATATATATAGCTTAAAGGGGCTAATAATTTTGACCTTGAAAAATTAAAAACTGCTTTTATTCTAGCTAAAATAAAACAAATAGGACTTTCACCAGAAGAAAAAATATTATCGGACATACGGTGATTCCTTTTCCTTGCTCTGTTAAACATCATTTGGGAAATATTGTAAAAAGAAAAGAAAATTCAATGGGGGGCTAATAATTCTGACTTGTATATGTAAACCCGCAAACTCTTTTTAAATACTTAGAGGTGAGCATCACAAGCCCTGGTGATCATCCTCTCATTATTGTGCTCTGTATGTTTTCAGCTGCGTTTTTTATCTTATGAGACCATTTTTTTCTCAATTCTGCTGCTTCTCGATTATAACAATACTGTCTACTGCCACAAGTAGGCCTGCACAATATTGGAAATTATGCTATATGTGATATTGTTGTTAAACAATGCAATAACTATATTTCTTGCAATAACATTTCCCTAGTAGAGTCTCTAGATAAAGGCTCTGATTGAAATATTAAAATTATTTTTAATATAAATGCAATAAAATTATGCCATTCATTATGGTGAAAGGTTAACAAGAGAAAAGTAATTCTGGATTAACTATTTTAACAAGCTATTGATGAAAATATAATAACGTTGTTGCCTACTATATGCAAAAATTCATTTTAAATCATTGTTCTTAAGAATTTGCAGTTAAAATGTAAAACGAAATAAAGCAGGTTTTAATTTTAATTGTTGCCTTATGTTAGTTCAGACTTATTATATGGTTGAGTTCACTCAAAAATGAAAATTCTGTCATCACTTAATCACCTTTCACGTCACAAAATCTGGATTAGATTCTTTCTGCTGTTAAACACAAAACATGTAACCATTAACATTGTTTTTCCTAGAATGGATGTCAATGGATACTGGTTTTCATCTTTCTTTAAAATATCTTCCTTTGTGTTCAAAAGAAGAAAGACTTTATAAGGGCTTATAACCACTTGATGTGAGTAAATACACTGTAAAAATATATATGTTAATTAACAGTTTCTGAATTTTGTGTTTATTTATGGTTGTGTAGTGCATTATGGGATCTTAATCTCTGCTCTGTAAACTTTTGATGTTGAAAATTCAACTCATCAGTTTATGCAAAATTGGGTAACGCTTTCTTTTACAACCCACAAAGTACTGCGTAAGTACAGTGAAATAACAGTGTACTTTTCTGTACTTATAGTATAAGTATAATGAAAGTATGTGTAGGTATAAGGGAACAAACTGTAATGCTTGGGTAATAAGGGGGTAACAACCAGATATTCAACACGCAAAGTACCGTGTAAGTATATTGAATTTACGGTGTACTTTTCTATAAATTGCAAAGGAACAAACCATAGTGTTTGGGTAATAAGGGGGTAACAATAATATACTAAACACGCAAAGTATCATCCAAGTATATTGACTTTACAAAGTACTTTTCTATAAATTGCAAAGGAACAAACCATAGTGTTTGGGTAATAAGGGGGTAACAATAATATACTAAACACGCATAGTACCGTGTAAGTATATTGAATTTACGATGTACTTTCCTTTAAGTATTGTATACATATAAAGAATTGTACAAGGGTGGTGACAACCTAATGCAACCTGCAAACACCTGCGTAAGCGCAGTAATAATAGTACCCTTATTTTGGGGTTTTATATGGGGTGTTTAATGAATAAAAGGTTTACAACCCGTGAAATTATGAAAACTTATTGGTAACACTTTATAATAACTGTAGTATAGATGATTTGTAGCTGCAGTTATAAACTGCTTACTAACGCTTATTAATGTAGAGTTAAAGGTGCAGTATGTAAGTTTGACACCCAGTGGTTGAACTGGGTATTGCACTCCTAGATCAAAATAAACACAACCGTGGGATGCCAGAGATTGAGTACAGGAGCGAGTGATTTAAACCGTGTTCTAAATAAAATCAACGACATGCGATAGAAGGAATTATGTTCCATATTAAAAGGAGTTTTAGTTCTAACCAACACCTCGAATTGAGATATTAGAAACGGTTTCTATTTCTCACAGCTCAACATGTGAAACCTATGACAGTGCACCTCAGGTAAGCCTCGTGTGTTTTATTCAGTGCTAAATGCTAACAATGTGAGTTTGAATGGATTCTAAACCTTACCGTTTCGTGAGTGAGTGCTTATTCTGTGCTTCTGAAAGGCTTTGTCATGTTTCGTCTGGTGCAAAGAGTCAAACTGCTGTTTGCGTGTTGTTAGGACACGAGATTACAATGTAACCTGCTCACCTAATGTTTACGTTCGTAATATTTATATCATTTGCTAATTAATAACCTCATGTGGAACTGAATCTGTCTCATTTCGACGTCTGATACTGTCTATTTCGGTCACGGGCGCATGCTTTCAGAGCCTTTCTGAATGAATGAATGAAATACGCTGTTTTCCAACAAGGCAACCCGGAGTGCTGAATTATAATTGGCTAAACTGGCATTCTGCAGGTTAACTTTACCTAACAAAGACAGCGTTCCGGCACGGAAAAACCATTTTCAAAGCAGAATATCTGACTTCAGCATTGTTTTTCAGTTAAACAAGTATGTTCACTTGGGATGTTTCTTAAATATCTGCAAACATATTGTGGTATTTTTATGCTTTAGAAGAATCAAAAACTTACATACAGCACCTTTAATGATTAACAGATAAAGAATTCACTAGATGCTAATGCTTAGTAAATGATTGATAGTGTGTAGTTATTATAAAGTGTTACCAACTTATTATATACTGTATGTATTTTAAATCTGCAATTCAATGTAAAAATATGTTTTCATACACAACTTACCTTATGAATGTTTCCTCGTCGAGCTCACCACGGCCAGCAATGTCTCAACATCTCTATCAACAAATAACTTTGCATGATATAGCTAGGCCTACCATTAGGGTTCAGTGCGGATTAAAACAGGCTAGCATTACTGCTGTTTGCAGGAGGGGGAGGGTTGTGCATTGAAGTCCAGCTTCTTTCCTCCTTGTTCCCTGTGTTTAATGGTAAATACAGTATTTGTTCCCCCCTTGTTCCCTGTAGTTAAAGGGTAAATACCGCATTTGCGGGTTGTAAATTAAAATGAAGCATTGTTCCCACCTTGTTCCCCCCTTGTTCCCTGTACTTAAAGGGTAAATACAGCATTTGTTCCTCCCTTTTTCCCTGTAGTTTACAGGGTAACTCTTGAAGGTAGTGAAATAAATATACAAACACACAATATATTTATTTACTTTGTAACCTTTATTTTACTAAATAGGGATTTTAAAACACTTCATCCTAATCAAACATGGTCTCGTCTATCCTTGCCTATACTCATTCATTCATTTTCTTTTCGGCTTAGTCCCTTTATTAATCTGGGGTTGCCACAGCGGAATGAACCGCCAACTTGTTGTTTTATGCAGAGGATGCCCTTCCAGCTGCAACCCATCACTGGGAAACTTCCATACACACTCATTCACACACATACACTACGGACAATTTTAGCTTACCCAATGTCACCACATGTTTTTGGACTTGTGGGGGAAACTGGAGCATCCCAAGGAAACCCACGCTAACACAGGGACAACATGCAAACTCCACACAGAAATGCCAACTGACCCAGCTGGGGCTCGAACCAGCAACCTTCTTGCTGTGAGGCAATTGTGCTACCCACTGTGCCACCGTGCTGCCCTGCCTATACTCAAACAACAAAATAACACATTAATTCCTTCCCTCCTTTTTCTGGCATCTCTTGCTTGGCTTCTTTTTTTCTGCTCTTCTTCGTAGCTTCCACTGAGGACTCTGATGGTGAGTGGCTGATGGAATCCCATGGGTCTTGCTGCTCTGCATTTAATATAAAAAATATGAATAGATATAACGGCTTTTAGCAAGCTATACATGTTCCGTTTGCTGTTTAATATATTAGTGTGTGTTGGTCGTCTTACAATTTCACACACTAAACATTTAGAGATACCATATGGATACTATACATTTCTATTAAACAAAACTACTATCATCAGACCATATGGGAAATTGTGATATATTATAGTGATGATAATTAAAGTGCAGAGGGGAAAAGTTTAAATGTACAGTAGGCTACTGTGCAAGTCTTAGGCTACTAGTAATTTCAGGGTAAAAAATAGGATCAAAGTTGGTTATTTCTATATTTTTCTGTAGCATGTCAGTTTGAAATATCAATTTACATTTCCAAATATTATTTCATTAGCTGTAATTAACGTATACAGTGAGATTATTGTCTGCACACTGAGTCTGACAACAGCCAGTGCTCCACACACACAGAGATCTGATTTGATCATCATCCAGTCTGTCTGGAATGACATAAAGAAACTGAGACAAACTAAATCCAGAAGAACTTTGGCAACATCTCTAAGATGTAACTTTATTTGGTAAAGGCCCTTTGTGTTTGATGTCAAACTGTAGATCTCAGAACTCAGGAAACATTGATGGAAATGATAAAACTGTATCTGCAAATAGTAGTTAATTACAGAGGCTCATTGAGTTTTTGATAACAGTAAATTAAGTTTTATCTTCAGCGCGTGAGCACGGATGCTCCCTCCCTGAGCGTGAACAACCAGGAAGAAGAGAGGTATGGCCTCGCTCAGTAGCCGCGACTATTGGTCAGTCATGGAGTAGGCTGGCTTAAGTCCTGCCCACTATAAAACCCTCGACTTGCAAAGTTTAAGGGCTTTCGCTTGGTTTTCACGAGGGGTTTCAACGCACAAACTTTGCGTTGCACGCTTCCCGCCTTTACAACACGCCGCTGGACAGTGCTCTCGGAAGAATCACCCCGTAAGACCTGCGTCTGTCCGCCGTTACATCACCACGGCAATGAGACCCGTTCACAGGAGCACATGCTGCTTCTGTGTACGTTCGCAACTCGCATGAACTCAGTCTGACCCTGTCCTGCTCGTATAACTGCTTTCCCGTGAACACGCGGACGCCGTCTCATCAAGCAGTACGGTCAGTCACTCAACTTCTCTGAACTCTTGATTTCCTAAGTCATTCAAGGATCAAGCCACTGGAGGAATTCCCTTTGAACGAACTTCCCGCTTGCTGACGTCAAACTATCCGTCACCGGGACCACGAGTCCCACGCTCCAGAAGACGAAGGAAAATCCCTCTCCAACAAAAGACATCCCAACGACGTCAACGCACGGCAACCAATCGACTGCGCCGAAGTTCCCCTCAATAAGCTGATGAGTGAGACTGGTCATCTAAACGCAAGTAAACACAAACCAAACTTTCGTTCCTGGCTGAAGCTGGTGTTAAGTTTAACAGTAAATCCTAGTCAGATTCTCTGCTTGGTGGTTTTCTAAGGTTGCAATGCTAAGAACTTATCACGTGCGAGACGTTTGGGACTCTTAGTGGTTCATTCTCAGTCATTCAACTCATTCCAGAACTGTGTGTGTGCATCTTTGTGTTTGTTTGTTTTACATTAGAGTAGTTTACTGTGTGTGTAGCTTAATAAACTTGTGTTTCATTTTAAGATCCTTGTCTGAGTTTTTATGTGTTTTTAAGTTACTGCCTCAGCTATATGGTCTAGCTACCTTGCTTGTGAAACTCTGTTCTTGTTATTTTGGCCAAGTAATAATATAACATAGATTTACTAAAGATAAAGTTACGTTGCTTACTTCTATTAGGGTGGACCAATAGATGACGTAAGCGTGGTAACCTAATTTTGACTGTGAGCCAGTCGTTTGAATCTTTTGATTCAATCCCCGAGAATTAATATAAATAAATTTGAATTTATGAGCTAATTCTTAAAGTACCGGACATATTAGATGGTCCAGGCACTACACAATGATAGACGAGACCATGTTTGATTAGGATGAAATGTTTTAAAATCCCTATTTAGTAAAATAAAGGTTACAAAGTAAATAAATATATTGTGTGTTTGTATATTTATTTCACTACCTTCAAGAGTTACCCGTTAAACTACAGGGAAAAGGGGAGGAACAAATGCTGTATTTACCCTTTAAGTACAAGGAACAAGGGGGGAACAAGGTGGGAACAATGCTTCACTTTAATTTACAACCCGCAAATGTGGTATTTACCCTTTAACTACAGGGAACAAGGGGGGAACAAGAAGGGAACAATGCTTCACTTTAATTTACAAACCGCAAATGCGGTATTTACCCTTTAGGTACAGGGAACAAGGGGGGAACAAGAAGGGAACAATGCTTCACTTTAATTTACAACCCGCAAATGTGGTATTTACCCTTTAGGTACAGAGAACAAGGGGGGAACAAGAAGGGAACAATGCTTCACTTTAATTTACAACCCGCAAATGTGGTATTTACCCTTTAACTACAGGGAACAAGGGGGGAACAAGGTGGGAACAATGCTTCACTTTATTTTACAACCCGCAAATGTGGTATTTACCCTTTAACTACAGGGAACAAGGGGGGAACAAGGTGGGAACAATGCTTAACTTTAATTTACAACCCGCAAATGCGGTATTTACCCTTTAGGTGCAGGGAACAAGGGGGGAACAAGAAGGGAACAATGCTTCACTTTAATTTACAACCCGCAAATGTGGTATTTACCCTTTAGGTACAGGGAACAAGGGGGGAACAAGAAGGGAACAATGCTTCACTTTAATTTACAACCCGCAAATGTGGTATTTACCCTTTAACTACAGGGAACAAGGGGGGAACAAGAAGGGAACAATGCTTCACTTTAATTTACAACCCGCAAATGCGGTATTTACCCTTTAACTACAAGGTCTCATACTGCGATTCAAAAGCCTAATAATTGGGGAAAAATAGAAATCAATCACCACAAAATATAGAAAACTTCTAATTTACTGATATGTTTGTATTGAGTACATTTTTCATCTTTGAGTGAACTATGCATATAATGATGATGCCTTTTTCACCAAGTCTCCTATCTCATAATTGTGAATCTAGGACTATTTATCACCTTGCAGCTCAATGTTCCAATTAACTTGTGGTCTTTAAAATGCATTTTTAACTTGAGCAGGGCTCAGTAATCAGAATGGCCCAGAATGGCCCAGGGCAAGATGCTCAGGACAGTTTGACACTTAAGTTTAAAATTTGCCTCTGAACATTTTTCAAAATGCATGCAAATGTGATCATATAATCGAGAAGCAGCATGACTGACAAAAATAAGTGTTCAGATGAGAAAAAGCAGGAGAATGAGAGGATGATCGCACACGCATAAGACACAGGTTATTACCACTCACAAGGGTTTTGTGCTGCACACACAGGTGATGTGATGCACACTGCCATGTGTTTAAAAAGAGCTTGTGGGCTACCAATTCCTCATGCGCAGATTTGTTGTCCTCTTGTGAAAGCAAACTAGAAAAGGAAAAGTAAACATAATAAATTTGCACATGATGTTATTAATGACGTGGAAAATTCACACAGAGGGCAGGAAGTGATTCTTCTACTTAGTAATCGCTATCAGAACATTACAAATTGTTTAAATCAGCCAAAATGAGAAATGCTTAGTTTTTGTAGAGTTCAAAACATTTTTGAAAGCGATAATTCATTTGAGAGCTTTTAAAGAGCTAATAAAGAGATATTACATATATTTATTCCATCAGAATAAAGTAAACAACCATAATGAGATGTGCAGCAGCGTTGGATGTTTGTGGCTGGTTCCTCAACAGAACAAAAAAGAAAGACTACCCTTGCGAGCAAATCTAGACTGTTGTTATTGTGGAGCACTAGTGTTTGCCCCTCAACTACCAAAAAACAAACAAACAAACCAATAATAACAATGAAATTAATAATTTAGGAAAAATGGTTTTATGCCTTCATCTGTTTTTTTTTTTTTTGTTTTTTTATAAGGATCTCTGGAAGATAACATTATTCACATGAAAATAAATAAACATATATATATATATATATATATATATATATATATATATATATATACACATACATATATATACACAATTATATATATATATATATATATATATATATATATATATATATATATATATATATATATATATATATATATATATATAGTAATAAACACTGTTTTTGAACCACATAATAGTAAACTGTCAGGGCTCGGATAGAAGACAGAGAGGTTGCTGTTCAAACAGAGAGTTTATTCAATATAATGATGAACAAAGGCAGCTGCCGGTCTTCGACCATCTGTGGGAGAATGCAGGTTGGTAGACGGGCAACAGAAAATCCGCCTCGGCTCCCTCGGAGCAGAGCGAGGGCTGGAGCTGGTGAGCGCAGGTGAGGAGCTGGATAACAACAGTGAGGAGACTGCACAGATATCAGGTAAGCATAAATAAAGATAAATAAGAAACACAAATAACGGGACTGTACTAGACTGGAGATAGTAAGTGGTAATTCTTGTATTGAGGGAGCGTCCGTAGCTTTAATGAACACAATCATCTGACAAAGTGTGATAAGATAAGACAGGTATAAGTAGAGAGGCGAATCAGATCCAAAATAGAAACAGGTGATCAATGCATGTGCGCTAATGCTGATAGTAAGAGGGAACAGCTGAAGTGAACAGAAAATGATTAGATCAAACCTGACTCATGACAGTACCCCTCCCCCGAGGAGCGCCCCCTGGCCCCCAGAGAGAGAGGCTGTGTAGAGTGAGAGAAGTCCTCGATCAGCGAGCGGTCCAAGATGTCCCGGGCCGCCACCCAGCTCCTCTCCTCCGGACCGTATCCCTCCCAATCGACTAGATACTGAAAACCCCTGCCACGGGGACGTGCGGCAAGAATCTTTTTGACAGTGAAGATGGGGGCATCTTTGACAAGAGCGGGATGGGAGGAGGTGGAAGGTTTGGAGGGAGCGCGAATAACGGGTTTGATACACGAGACGTGGAAAACGGGATGAACGCGCTGTAAAGAGCGGGGTAATCGGAGGCGAACAGCCGTTGGATTGATTATCTTGGATATAGAAAAGGGACCTATGAATCTTTGAGTGAGTTTACGAGAAGACTGTAAAGGAAGATTACGAGTAGAAAGCCAGACTTTCTGGCCGCAGACATAGCGCGGAGCCTTGACGCGATGCTGATTAGCATTGCGGCGTGTTCGTTCGCGAGACTTGAGTAATGACTTGCGCGCTCTCTGCCAAGTGCGTTGGCAGCGTCTAATGAAAGCTTGTACTGAGGGTACCGACGCTTCGGATTCTTGCGATGAGAATAGGGGAGGTTGATACCCCAAGCAACAGTGGAAGGGGGAGAGGGCCGTAGATGATGTGGGCAGTGAGTTATAAGCGTATTCAGCCCATCCCAACTGCTCGCACCATGAGGCTGGATTGTGGGCGACTAATGTGCGGAGAAGACGGCCAAGAATCTGGTTAACGCGTTCGGCCTGCCCGTTAGTTTGAGGGTGAAACCCAGACGATAAACTAACCGTAGCCCCAATCTGTCGGCAGAATTCCTTCCAGAATTGAGAAGCGAACTGGGGTCCGCGATCGGAAACAACGTCAGAGGGTAAGCCGTGGATCTTGAATACATTATCGAACACAATTCGAGCTGTCTCTTTCGCCGATGGGAGTTTGGGTAGAGGGATGAAGTGCGCGGCTTTAGAGAAACGATCGACTACTGTGAGAACGACTGTATTACCGGCCGAAGGAGGTAATACCGTGACGAAGTCTAAAGCAATATTAGACCACGGACGTGAAGGAATGGGAAGAGGTCGCAAAAGACCGGCAGGAGGGGAGTTGCTAGATTTAGCTTGAGCGCATACGGGACAGGACAAGACAAATCGGCGAATGTCGTGGGCCATGGATGGCCACCAAAAGCGTTGCGAAGCGGCGGCAAGAGTGCCTTTAATGTCGGGATGGGCAACAAGTTTGGAGGAATGAGTCCAACGCAGGACCGCAGGGCGTACGGATCTGGGAACGAACAATTTTCCCTCCGGACAGTCGTGAGGAATAACCGCGCGAGTTAATGCCTTTTTGACCTGGCGCTCTATGTTGCAAATAACCGCGCCTATTACTCTCCCTTCGGGGAGAATGGTTTCGGTAGGTTGCTCGTCTTCGGTGGTAATAAATTGACGAGATAGTGCGTCCGGTTTAACGTTCTTACTACCGGGTCTATAAGAGATAGCGAAATCAAAACGGCTAAAGAAAAGAGCCCATCGCGCTTGTCTGGCATCGAGTCGTTTGGCAGATCGAATGTAGGTCAAATTTCGGTGGTCAGTCCACACTACGAATGGTGCGGATGATCCCTCTAACCATTGTCGCCGTTCTCCGATGGCCAAGCAAACCGCAAGGAGTTTGCGGTCTCCTACGTCATAATTGCGCTCAGCGGGGGAAAGGCGATGGGAGAAAAAGGCACACGGATGAACTCGATCATCCTCTGCCCGTTGCGAGAGTACAGCTCCAACCCCTACGCTAGACGCGTCTACTTCGAGGATAAATTGGCGTGAGGGGTCGGGGTTTACGAGGATGGGAGCGAAGGAGAATAGCTCCTTAAGGCGTTCGAAAGCAGCTTGGGCCGCCGGGTTCAACGAGAACTGGGACTTAGTGGAAGTTAAAGCGGTTAACGGAGAGGCAACTTGACTAAAGTTTCGGATGAAACGGCGATAGAAATTAGCGAAACCGAGGAATCGCTGTAACGCTGTTTGGGAGTCGGGCACGGGTCATTCTATTACCGCACGGACTTTAGAAGGATCCATACTGACCCCTTCTGCAGAGATTACGGACCCCAAGAAGGTGACTGATTTGGCATGAAATTCACATTTCTCGGCCTTAACAAAATGGTGATTTTCTAGCTAGCGCTGTAGGACGCGACGGACGTGCTGGACATGAACGGAGAGGTTAGGGGAGAAGATAAGGATATCGTCTAGGTAAACGAATACAAAGATATTGAGCATGTCCCGAAGAACATCGTTAACCAGAGCTTGGAATACGGACGGAGCGTTAACTAGGCAGAAGGGAAGAACCCTATATTCAAAGTGGCCGAGCGGGGTATTGAACCCAGTCTTCCACTTGTGCCCTTGTTTAATCCGCACTAAGTGACAAGCGTTACGTAAATCCAATTTGGTGAAAATCTTTGCGCCCTGCAGGACATCGAAGGCTGATGCCATGAGAGGTAATGGGTAGCGGTTCTTGATGGTAATGCTATTTAACCCTCTATAATCTATGCAGGGGTGCAAGGATCCGTCTTTCTTCTTTTTGAAGAAAAACCCTGCTCCAGCCAGAGAGGTGGACGGAACGATGGTTCCCGCTGTGAGCGATTCTGTAAGATACGACTCGAGTGCTTTGCATTCGGGAGCGGATAAAGAATAGAGCTTACGGACGATGCGGAGGGAGAGAGGCGGCCCGGGAACGGCTAAACACCGATCGCAGATCGTGGTACTCTGGAACACCGGATAGATCTCCGGGCTCCTCCTGTAACACAGAAACAGAAGACACAGCAGGTACAGCAGAAACGAGGCATTTGACATGACAAGGAAAACACCATGATAAAATTGTCCCTTTGGACTATCTATGTGGGGGTGATGTTAAATGAGCCAAGGATGACCCAGAACTAAAGGAGTGAAAGGAGAGCGAAATAACTTAAATGTGATTGTCTCTTTGTGATTGCCAGAGACGGTGAGACTCACAGGAAGAGTGACAAAGTCGATCCTGGTGAGAGGTTATCCGTCGAGAGAGTACATGGTGAGAGGAGGGTCGAGTGTCTGTAAAGGTATCTTATTGTCTTTGGCCCATTTCTCATCCATATAGTTCCCCTCTGCGCCAGAATCGACGAACGCTGTGCAGGAAACGGACGAATCCATTGTGTGTAACGTGACTTTCAGCGACGAACAGGACAGGAGTGATGGGGAGAAAGTTGATGCGCTCGCCAGTAATCCCTTATCTACTGACGAGCGAGGCCTCCACAGTACATACATAGTCTCCCCGCAAGCGGCGCTGTCGCTCCGCGTGTGAGAGATGTTCGGCACCCAGTTGCATGGGCTCAGTGACGGAGAAGGACGTCAGCGGTGCAGGACCCGGACGAGGAAGGGAAAGCGTTGGAGCAGAACTCCGGAAACGGTTGCGTCGATCGAGGCGTCTGTCCACTCTGTGAGCCAGTTCAACCAGAGGATCGAACAGAGTGGGAAGATCATGAACCAGCAACTCGTCCTTAACCTCAGCGTTGAGGCCTTCCAGAAAACGGGCTGTGAGAGCGGGCTCGTTCCAGTCGCAGGTGGCAGCCAGAGTGCGGAACTCGATTGCATAGTCCGCTGCAGATCTTCCTCCCTGGCGAAGAGTGGAGAGGCGACGCGAAGCCTCGCGTCCATAAACTGAGCGGTCGAACACCTTTATCATCTCCTGCTTGAAACTGGGGAAGTGATTACAACAATCAGAATTAGCCTCCCATAGAGCCGTTCCCCAGTCTCTGGCTCGCCCGGTTAGCAGGGAAATTACAAACGCCACTCTGGCGCGATCATTAGAGTAGGTGTTGGGTTAGAGGGATAAAACCACCTCGCACTGAATCAAGAAGGCCCGACACTCAGTGGACTGACCTGAGTAGTGCGGGGGATTGTTGATCCGTGGTTCTGGAGGATGATGAAAAGCAGATGCCGGGGTGGTACCGCTACGTAGACCCCGCAGCTGGGCGGTGAGCATGATGACCCGAGCAGATAAGCTCCCAACGGCGTGCTTTGCGGCTACCAGCTCCAGCTCATGCCGACCCAGCATAATACCATGTATCTTCGCGATGGAGAGTACGGGGGACTCCGTTGGTGGTTCCATACCGGGAGGTTTTGTGGTCAGATGATTCTGTCAGGGCTCGGATAGAAGACAGAGAGGTTGCTGTTCAAACAGAGAGTTTATTCAATATAATGATGAACAAAGGCAGCTGCCGGTCTTCGACCTTCCGTGGGAGAATGCAGGTTGGTAGACGGGCAACAGAAAATCCGCCTCGGTTCCCTCGGAGCAGAGCGAGGGCTGGAGCTGGCGAGCGCAGGTGAGGAGCTGGATAACAACAGTGAGGAGCATAAATAAAGATAAATAAGAAACACAAATAACGGGACTGTACTTGACTGGAGATATTAAGTGGTAATTCTTGTATTGAGGGAGCGTCCGTAGCTTTAATGAACACAATCATCTGACAAAGTGTGATAAGATAAGACAGGTATAAGTAGAGAGGCGAATCAGATCCAAAATAGAAACAGGTGATCAATGCATGTGCGCTAATGCTGATAGTAAGAGGGAACAGCTGAAGTGAACAGAAAATGATTAGATCAAACCTGACTCATGACATAAAGTGTATAATGTATAGTACATCTTCGTTAATGAATGCCACAGCATACTGTAGTATAGTAAACTGACTGTGTAAACAATTTAAGCAATTAACTATAGTATGGTTCATTCAAAATCATTATAGTTTTTACTACAGATTTGTTTTTTTTTCATTTGAGTAGCTTACAGTATTTACTGCCTCAATGGCAGGAAAATATATTTTATTTCAGTAGAAAACGGTCCTCTTCATAATATTTCCATTTATTTCTTCTTGGTAATATGGAATGAATTTAAAAAATACAGACTTTCCTTTATGTCTCCTATTCAGTTTTTTTTACTTCCTGCTCTCCATCTTAATTTCAATTTTAAATTCCACACCAGGCCAGTAAAAAAATCCTTAGTGTTGAGCCCTGTTGAGTAATTCTCCTTCTCATTAAAACTCAAATGTGCATTGTGTTGTGACAATTACTTAAGATTTTTGTAACTGTAACCCTCTTCGTTGGTGTGCTTCCCCAAAATGTCTCTGCGTTGTGTATGTGTGATAGGATGAACAAGAAGGACACCAAGACACAATCAAACCTAAAACAACATAAAATGTGCTCTGCCGCATGAAAACATCCAAAATATCAAAAATATACATCAATCTATCAAAAATAAGCACATCTACACATTAGTTTATGCCCTAACTATAACATATCTCTTAAAATAACATGGATGGCAAATATTATTGACAAAATTAAACAGATTCTGTGCAGAGCAGAAACAATCCTCCTTACCTTTTCCACAAGGAAACACAACTGAGGCCAAACAACAACCCATCTCACTATCACAACACACAGCTCCCCCCGGAGGAAAGGAAGAGATATAACATCTTCCCTACATAACAATAAAAATGTATTTAATACAACCATAAAAATGCTAAAAGATTGTCAGTACACTGTACTATAGGCACAACCAGTCATTTGGTGAGTTTGTGTGAGAGAGGGAAAAACCATTTCCAACTCGTAAAAAAAAAAAAAAAAAAAAAACTTTCTCAGACTTCAAATATACTGGTCACTAACAGAAACTTCAGTCATTGGTGCTGTTGTTTTGCTCCAGTAATACCTTCAGAGAACATAATAGCCAGTGATCCATACATAGGCAGAGAGATTAGTGTGGTGTAGGCAGAACTGGAATAGACGTCGGTCCAGGCTGACACAGGTTAAAGATCTTGATGTCTTCAACTGGAGATTCCAGAGAAACTGCCATTAAAAAAAAAAACAAGAAAAAAAAACATGTTACTCAGTAGGGAAATCTCACCAGGTACAGTATCTACTATTACAAAGTATATACAATTCCAAGGTAAATATTAAGTTCAATCCACAGTATCGGTACCATAAAATTCCCACAATTTTTGACTCCTCACACAGAATATAAAGTTAACATGGTATTTTGAAATTAAATGATCTTAGATTTCATTTTTTTGTGAAATTCTAAAAAGCTTAATGATATAAAATATTTTTAAAAATAAATGCGTTTACAAACGTTTGTTTAGATACTTGTACAAGTAAACTGCAGTAACCTCAAGAGAGAAGCATGTAGACAAAATAAATTAACAAACAGGAAAAAAAAAATGCACACCAGAACATAGCACAACAATCAGAAAAAAACACAGACAAGCATGGTTTGTGAACAAAGGAAATCAGGAACAGAACCAAAGAAACCACAAAGAACTAACATAACTTGACTGTGGCAACAGATCGAGTGGGCAACTTACGAAATGGCAAAGCTTTTCCCATTCAATGCTGTGGAGCGTCTCTGGTGAGGAGTTCATCACTAAATGTAGAAAAAAAGAAATAGAGCAACAAAACAGTAAACTGACAGCGATTCACTTTGTTAGCGTAATACGTGTTAAATCTCGTTTAACGTTAGCTCGATGATACGTAATGTTATTTGCGAACCGTTTCTCATAACTAATTTAGCCTATGCGTTAGCTGGAGCAACATATTAACTTGCATATGTTTTTTTATGCTCATTCCAAATCAATTTGACAGATCATCTTATATTTTTACACAGGTTAGAAAGCATTGAAGTCATAAAGTGAAGTTAATCTGTTACGTTCAAGTACTCAAATAGGATCCAATATTGCAAGTGATAAAGTTTATTTGACAAGGTCAAGATAAACTGGGACAGGGTGATCAAACTATAATCAAACAAGGAAAACTGGGTAGGGAAGGCAGGAAACAGAAGGACGAAACGGGGTCCAACAGCAACTCCTCTCAGTCCTGAGCACATACAGAAAGACGTAAGCAAATACAACGAACTGACAAACAAACATAGAAACGTAGTCCATATATAGGCGAGATAATAAGTCTCAGCTGGCAGGCTAATCAGAACAGCTGAGTCGCGTCATGACATGTGACATAACGAATACATGTGACAATAACAAATACACATGGACGACCAAAACAAACTCACGTGACAAAACAGACACTCCAGATGACGCACAAACCTGCAACAGTGACAGTACCCCTCCTCCTAGGAGCACCTCCTGGTGCTCCCTGAAGAGCTAACCTGGCGATTGTAATCATCGATAAGAGAGTGATCCAATATATCCCTAGCCGGAACCCAACTTCTCTCCTCTGGACCGTAACCTTCCCAGTCCACCAAATACTGGAATCCTCGCCCCCTCCGTCTCGAGTCCAGGATGCGTTTAACCGAATAGGAAGTCTCCCCGTCTACGAGACGCGGCAGGGGGGGGGGACCGGCATGGGCGGATTAATGGCCGCATGAAAAACGGGCTTTAATTTGGAAACATGAAACACGGGATGTATTCTCCTGTACGTTGGAGGAAGTTTGAGGCGGACTGCCACCGGACTAATGATCTTGATGACAGTGAATGGGCCAATAAATTTAGGTGCAAGTTTATTACATACGGAGCGCAAAGGAATATTCTTGGTTGAAAGCCACACTTTTTGACCGACGACGTAAACGGGAGGCTTAGACCGGTGGCGATCGGCTTTCGCCTTGGTGCGCGCACCCACTTGGAGGAGGGTCTGTCTGGCCCTGTTCCAAGTGCGTCGACACCTCTGGACAAAGGCGTGAGCAGAGGGAACCGCGCTTTCAGATTCCAGACTGGGAAAAACTGGTGGCTGGTAACCTAAACTACACTGAAACGGAGAAAGGCCCGTGGCAGACACTGGTAATGAATTGTGTGCGTACTCCACCCATGGGAGCTGCTGACTCCAAGAGGCGGGATTCTAGGAAACCAAACAACGTAACACACGTTCGAGATCTTGGTTGGCCCTCTCTGTTTGTCCGTTACTCTGAGGATGAAAACCAGAAGAAAGACTTACAGTCGCCCCCAATAAATGACAGAATTCTCTCCAAAATTTAGAGACAAACTGAGGCCCCCTGTCAGAAACCACGTCTGTCGGGAGGCCATGAATGCGAAAGACGTGATTGATGACAGCAACCGCTGTCTCTCTGGCTGAAGGTAATTTGGGCAGAGGGATAAAATGAGTAGCCTTCGAAAACCGGTCCACAACGGTCAAAACAGCCGTATTGCCACCAGATGGCGGGAGACCTGTGACAAAATCTAGCGAAATGTGCGACCAGGGTCTCGAAGGCACTGACAGAGGCTGGAGGAGCCCAGCGGGAGGACGATTGGAAGTCTTGGAAACAGCACAAACAGAACAGGCCAAAACAAACCCACGTATGTCCCGTGCCATAGTTGGCCACCAAAATCGCTGTTTAACCAAAAATAAGGTACGACTTACCCCCGGATGACAAGCCACTTTAGAAGAGTGTCCCCATCGAATGACGTCAGATCGAATCTCCACCGGCACAAATAAACGACTGGGTGGGCATCCGGGCGGGGGCGTTACCCCTTCCAAGGCTGTGCGAACCCTGCTCTCGATCTCCCATGTCATCGCAGAAATGCAAATTTTCTGAGGGACGATGGGTTCGAGGGACGTATTGCGCTCGGAAAAATCAAAAAGGCGGGATAACGCATCGGGTTTGATGTTCTTGGAACCCGGTCGATAAGAGATGGTAAAATCAAACCGTCTGAAAAATAATGCCCACCGAGCCTGCCTGGAGCTAAGTCGTTTGGCTGACTTGATGTATTCAAGGTTCTTATGATCGGTCCAAACGATAAAGGGAACCCCCGAACCCTCCAACCAATGACGCCACTCCTCCAAAGCGAGTTTGACAGCCAACAACTCCCTGTAACCAATGTCGTAATTACGCTCTGTGGGAAATAATCGGTGTGAAAAAAACGCGCAAGGATGAATTCTGTCGTCCGAAGCTGCGCGCTGGGACAGGATAGCGCCCACCCCCACCTCTGACGCGTCAACCTCCACCACAAACTGCCGGGAAGGATCAGGAGTCACCAGAATAGGGGCTGAAACAAAGCGTCCTTTAATTTTGTGAATGCTGCTTGTGCCGCACTCGACCACCTGAAAGTAGTCTTGGAGGAGGTTAAGGACGTCAGAGGAGCAGCGAGCTGGCTGAAATTGCGAATAAAACGCCGGTAAAAATTGGCAAAGCCCAGAAATCTCTGCAGGGCCTTACGAGACTCCGGATTTGGCCATTTACCACAGCCTGGATCTTCTCTGGATCCATGCGCACCCCCTCGACTGACACAATGTGTCCTAGGAAGGGAACAGACTGTGGCTGGAACACGCATTTCTCCGCCTTGACAAAAAGCCCATTCTCTAGCAGCCTCTGAAGCACTCGCCTGACGTGTTGTACATGTTCCTGGAGAGAACGGGAAAAAATCAGAATGTCATCCAGGTAAACATAAATAAACTGATCTATCATATCTCGCAACACATCAATCACGAGTGCTTGGAAAACTGCGGGGGCATTGGAAAGCCCAAAGGGAAGAACACAATATTCAAAATGCCCCCTGGGGCTATTAAACGCCGTTTTCCATTCATGGCCCTCCTTGATGCGAACCAAATGATAAGCATTGCGGAGGTCTAATTTCGTGAAACAAGATGCCCCCTGTAGACGCTCGAATGCCGAAGACATCAACGGTAAAGGATACGTATTCCTTACCGTGATGTTATTCAGCCCTCGATAATCTATACAGGGTCGAAGAGAGCCATCTTTCTTTTTCACGAAAAAAAAGCCCGCCCCCGCCGGTGAAGAAGAAGGGCGGATGATCTTGGCCGCTAGAGAATCAGAAATATATTTCTCCATGGCCTCCCTCTCGGGAATGGAAAGAGAGTATAACTTGCCTTTAGGCGGAGGCGTACCTGGCAGTAAGTCTATAGCACAGTCATAGGGACGATGAGGAGGAAGAGAAGCAGCCCGAGACTTACTGAACACTCTCTTCAGGTCGAGGTACTCACTGGGCACGTTTGACAGGTCCATACACTCCTCCTGAAACACAGAACAAGACACAGCAGAATGAGCAGACGAAAGACAAGACTCATGACATTTCTCACTCCACGAAAATATTGTGCTGAGACCCCAATTAATATGAGGTTTATGGAGAACTAACCAAGGATGACCTAAAACCACCGGTGTGTTAGAACAGTCAGTTAAAAAAAATGAAATGTGTTCAACATGATTTCCAGACGTAATAAGTTTTATGGGAGTAGTGGAGTGAGTAACTGTGGGAAGAGAAAGCCCGCTGAGGGCGCGTACTGCAATGGGTTGGGAAAGAGCGATAACCGGAAGTTTAAAACTGAAAGCAAAACTAGAGTCAATGAAATTCCCCTCTGCCCCGGAATCAATAAGAGCGTGGGTGTCTTTAGTTCCGCCTCCCCATGACAGCGTAACCGGCAGTAAAGTAGCCGCCATAGAGGGTTTCTTCAGATTGATTTCACCCATCAGTAACCTCTTACCTACTCATGGGCGTTGTCTTTTACAGGACAAGAATTCACGCGGTGCCCCGCGCCCCCACAGTAAAGGCAGAGCCCCTCATTTCTCCGTCGGCGCTTCTCCTGCAGGGACAAGCGAGATCTGCCCACCTGCATAGGTTCCGGGTCACCATCACTAGCTTCCGCCACCATAGCCAAAACAGGAGGATTATGAACTGGAGCCGCAAACCTCTCCTGCTGCGTGCGGCTAATTCTACGACACAGCCTGGTGTCCACACGAATTGCCAGATCCACAAGCTCATCCAGAGTTTTGGGAAGGTCCAATGTATATATCTCGTCTTGCAAGCGGTCCGACAACCCGTGCAGGAACATATCCCACTGAGCCTCCGCGTTCCAACCGCATTCGGCAGCCAAAGTCCGGAACTCGATGGAGTAATCTGCTACGCTCCGATTCCCCTGATGGAGCTCTGCGAGGATACGAGCGGCCTCTCTCCCGGAAGCAGCACGGTCAAACACCTTTTTGAGCTCCTTAGAAAATAGCTCAAACATGGAACAGCAAGGCAGCTTTTGTTCCCAAGCTGTAGTTCCCCACAGAGCCGCTCTCCCTGAAAGGAGCGTGATGGCAAAGGCGACCTTCGACTGTTCTGTGGGAAATAAGGATGGTTGCAGAGTAATATATAGGGAACATTTCGACAAGAAGGACCGACACAAGTGAGGCTCTCCATCATAACAGGTCGGTGGAGGAAGGTGAGGCTCAACAGGGCGGCTAGTAACGACCGGTGCTGGCGACACCTCTGGAGCTGGTGCGGATGCATTCCGTACTGTTCCAGTTGCCAGCTGTTGAACTTGGGCGGTGAGAAGAGAAACCTGGCCGACCAGAGTCTGAATGGCCTGGGCGGTGGTAGTCAATGCCTCATCCTGCCGATCCATTCTGGCGCCGCTGAGTGTCATGAACTCTGAGATCTGTGAAGCACTCGCTGGATCCATAATGCAGGTCAGTTTGTTTTGTTACGTTTAAGTACTCAAATAGGATCCAATATTGCAAGTGATAAAGTTTATTTGACAAGGTCAAGATAAACTGGAACAGGGTGATCAAACTATAATCAAACAAGGAAAACTGGGTAGGGAAGGCAGGAAACAGAAGGACGAAACGGGGTCCAACAGCCACTCCTCTCAGTCCTGAGCACATACAGAAAGACGTAAGCAAATACAACGAACTGACAAAGAAACATAGAAACGTAGTCCATATATAGGCGAGATAATAAGTCTCAGCTGGCAGGCTAATCAGAACAGCTGAGTCGCGTCATGACATGTGACATAATGAATACATGTGACAATAACAAATACACATGGACGACCAAAAAAAAACAAACTCACGTGACAAAACAGACACTCCAGATGACGCACAAACCTGCAACCGTGACATAATCTTGTTTAAATCGCCAATTAAATAACCAAAACAGCTTTTTATTTACATTAATGTTACCTTTATAGATTAGCTGCAGTCAATGGCCTGGGTACGTACAGGGCGACATGTAGGTGTAACCAGAGGGATGTGACACTGACAACAGGGGTGCGGATCCACATGCAGGTTTATTAGCAGGATGGTCAGGCAAGCAATGATCAGAACAGGAGCAAATAGATGTATAAGGGCAATCCAGAGTCATAGTCAGAAAGCAGGCAAATGGTCAAAGGCAGGCAGCAGACAGGATTAACAGACAGAAGAGGAAAAGATCAAAACCAGGCAAAAACAAGACAAAGTAAACGCATTGAAATGTCACTGAAAACAGACAACAAGACTCAGCAATAGTGTTAGTGTTTGTGCTCCTCATGTAGTGCAATGAATCAGTCCTTAAGTGGCTTCAACTGTAGGTTTGCAATCAGTGGTGACTTACATCAGGTGTGTGTGGCATAACTGTGTTGGGAGTCAACAGATCTTTCAAGAACTGAACAAATCACACACCACATTATTCTTAGAAGATTGAACGTGTCTGAGCTATGATTTCAATTTCAAAGCAACCCACAGGCACTCGATCAGCAAGGCAATCCACAGGACCACTTGCCAGTTGCGATCACAAACACAAGCTAATTAACTTTACCTTTTGGTTCACAACGTGACCTGCGTCTGCGAGGGAATAAACATCCTTAGAAATGTGGACACACAAATGATCCAAATCTTCCAAAGTTTAAACAGACATTCAAGAGAAACTGTGTTTATTTGAGTAATGTATGCTTATTTTACGTTTCTGTAGGTTTTTGTGTGTACATGTTACATGTGTTTAACGTAACCATTATGAAGAGGTAATGAGTTAAAGCCGCTGCTTTTGCATGAAATCTACAGAATGTTTGTGAAACATATCATATTTAGTGTTCATTGAAAGCTTAAAACATTTTAAATGCATTGGTTTATATGAAGAAACCATACTAGTAAAAATGTCCATGTTATAAAACTTTATTGTTATAGCTTTCGATTAAAGGCAGGTAATGCATGATTCTTACATGAAGTGCTAACCCAACCTCCTAGAGGAGGGAATGGGGGTGTGATCCCACCCCACAGCTTCTCTTATTGGACAACCCCTGTGTAAGCCACACCTATACTCAAGCCTATAAACTTTGAACCAGGAAACTCTCTTAGTCGTCTTTTTGCCGGGTCTTTGCCTCTCATCACCGTCGTTGCTCTTCTAGTGCTGGCCATACACCGCCTTGCCGGAAGCCTCGTCAAAGCACGGAGCAAACCGCGACGTTCACTCGCTGCCCGCTGACCCCCGATCTGCTTGCGCAACCACTTCAACAACAAGCCATCGGGTCAACTAATCAGAACTGACAGAAACACTGCCATAACTACAGAATTCTGCAGAGAGCCGAAACTCCAGGAAGGACTCCACGAGACCGAAACTTGAAACCGCCTCGGCCAACATCTGTATCCCTAGCAACCGACTCCAAACTTCCCTGAAAGTAAGGAAACCCCTCGCCACCGACGAGAGAATTCCAGCACGTCACTGAAGTTGCTACGCTGACCAATCAGCTCCGCCGGGATCTCCCTTTAGACCAGCCGAGGAGACCGAAATTCCATCAGAGTCGCAAGTAACACAAACAATGTTTCTATCCATTGCTGAACTGGTGTGAAAAATATTTAAGTAGTAAAGAATAGCGAAATTCTCTGCTTTTATGGTTTCCCTCAGGTTGCAATGCTTAGAATGAGCAAATGCTAGAAGTTGAATCCTTACTCGCTCTCCGTCATAACTCTCCCCAAACTGCTTGTGTGTATGTATGTGCGTTTGTTTGTTTTATGTAGATTAGTATGTTGTGTTATAGAGTAGCAATAAACTTGTGTTTCGTTTTTAAGATCCGTGTTGGTGTATTCTGTGCTTTATAAGTTAATGTCTCAGCTTCAGATACTGTTACTTTGCTTATTAAATAATTAGAGACTGTTTTTATATTGTTATTGTGGGCCACAAAATAATATAATACAGGATTGCTTTACACTGACCGTTCTATTTGCTGGACAAATGACAAGGTTAAGTGTAAGCTTTAAATAATTCTATGTAAATCATGTTCGAATCTTTAGATTCAAACCCCTAGAGTTTAAATGTGATTTAAATCTAAGAGCCGATTCCTTACAACTGAATATGTAGTCCTTGAACATGGCCGATTTGTAGTCCTATGTGTTTGTGAATGTTTTCCAGCGATCTATAATGTTTTAGATCGCTTGTGATCATGACAGAGCCCCCCCTCTAAGGAGCGAATTCCAGACACTCCTAACACAGTTCAGGCGGGAGGTGGAGCGGAGGCGGAACAGGGGGAGGGATGGAGGACCATGCAACGGAGGTATACCTGGGCCGTGGAACTTTGGAGGACCTGGAGCATGGAGCTGCGGAGGGCCTGGAGCGTGGAGCTGCGTTATGTCTGGAGGCTTTGGTTCAGCAGGCATAGACGGGTTATACACCCACAGAGGGTCAAGTACACTGGCAGTTCTTTTAACCTCAGTGGGTCCAGAGGCTTTGGTTCAGGAGGCACTGGCAGTTTATTCAACCCCAGTGGGTCAGGAGGCTTCGGCTCAGGAAGCACTGGCAGTTTTTTAAACCCCAGTGGGTCAGGAGGCTTCGGCTCAGGAAGCACTGGCAGTTCTTTAAACCCCAGTGGGTCAGAAGGCTTAGGTTCAGGATGCACTGGCAGTTCTTTAAACCCCAGTGGGTCAGGAGGCTTAGGTTCTGGCAAGTCTCACGGCTCTGGCAGCCATTCAGGAAGCTCAGGCAGCTGCCATTCAGGAAGCTCAGGCGGCGGCCATTCAGTAAGCTCAGGCGGCTGACATTCAGGGAACTCAGACGGCAGCGGCCATTCAGGAAGCTCAGGCAGCGGCGGCCATTCAGGAAGCTCAGGCGGTGGCCATTCGGGGAATTCGAGAGGATCTGGCGCCCCTGGCCATTCTGGGAATTCGAGAGAATCTGGCGCCCCTGGCCATTCAGGGAATTCGAGAGGATCTGGCGTCCCTGGTAATTTGGTGGATTCGAGAGGATCTGGCGCCCCTGGCTGTTCGGTTAACATGAGAGGATCTGGCGACTGCCATTCGGGGAATTCAGGAGGATTTGGCATCCGCCATTCAGGGGATTCAAGAGGATCTGGCGCCCCCCATACAGGGAATTCATGGGGATCTGGCGCCCGCCATTCAAGGGATTCAAGAGGATCTGGCGCCCACCATTCGGGGAATTCAACAAGATCTGACGCCCGCTATTCGGGGAATTCAAGAGGATCTGGCGGCGTCAGTGGCTCCTGCAGCGGCGGCAGCAGCAGCTCTGGCGGTGGCGGTAGCTCTGGCGGCAGCGGCAGCAGCTCTGGCGGCGCTGGCAGCAGCTCTGGCAGCGGTGGCACCAGCTCTGGCAGCTCTGGCAGTGACTGAGGATCTGGCAGTTCTGAATTCGAATTGCTGATAATACAGTCTCTTACTGCACTGACCATAAGGCAAAGTAGCACCAACTTGCATTAAATTCTAAGCTTATGCTAGTTTTGTTGAATAAAATAAGCAAACAATGTCATGAAATATGACAAGAAGACACTGAGCTGCCAGAAACTTGTATTATTGTCAGCTAAGTGAACGAGTCGTTCATAACGGAGATTCATTCACAAACGACTCGCTCCCTCCATCAGAATGAGAAGTGAAAGCTGGAGAGGGGGTGTGTTTCAGGACATGGATTAGATCAAATTAAACAGGGAAGGAGGGTAATGCATTTCTATGCACACAAACACTCTTTGTCAGGACTCAGGAATGCCCATGCGGTCACATCCATCAATGTAGAAAAGTGATGTAAAATTATAATATTTCGTAATTTAAAAAAATATTTCCATACTGACCACCGGGGAAAACTCCCGATCATAGATATATGTGTATATGTGTATATCTCTGGCTTTGGATGGCCACAGTCCTCCACTTCACCTTAGTCCTGCATTCATTTCAAAGGAGCGCTACCCTGTACTAAAATGGCGACTCTATTGACGCATTCCTTCTAATAGACGACAGTAGGGTAGGCGACATTTTATGTATATATCTATGGCTGGTGATCATGACAGTAGGCTTACTAAAAAACGTATAGGAAGTGGTAAAGTGTTAATTTACACATCTAAAATGTTACATTTTAACATAAATTCTTGGGAAAACGTTAAATAAAACATGTGAAATGTCGAATATAATATACTTACCTTTAGATTACAGTTTCGTCCGTTGCCTTCTGTTCGTTAGTTGATTCAAATGATGAGCACGTGCACGTCACGCTGACTCGTGCAGAAGAACCAACTCCGAGTCCTCCAATCAAGTTTCAACATCGAACCAATGTTATGATTTCGACCAGACGCGTCGGGTAGCCTATATGTTGTAGAGTCAACTTCATTTCGACATTGAATCAATGTTTTATTCTCGATGTAATAACCTTCTGACGTACCAACCAAATAAAGAATGTTGATTCAATGTCGAAATTTGATCAACTACTGATACTGAAGCTTAAAACTAATAATCGACATTGATTCAATGTCGGCTTGCTATCTGGATTGAAACTGTGTCAGTCCAGTTTTCAGAGTTTAAGTTCAGTTTAGTTCAGTTCTGTGTGGTTTAATTTCCACAGCTGAAAGTCCAAACACTGAAAAGCAAATCCCAGTGGCGACAGTGGTGAGGAACAAACTTCACTTATTGACGAAAGTGAAGGAAAAGAAACATTGAGAGAAACCAGGCTCAGTTGGGCACGACTATTTCTCCTCTGGCCTAACTTTTTGTGCAGAGCTGCAGTCTAGGCACCAAAGGCTGGAGAACTCTGGACATCCATCATGGAGAAGCTGCAGGTGGGAGAGTTCACTGGCTGGTGTAAAGGCTGGCCCTTTAGGAACAATGCGAAGACTCGTCTGTCACTCCTCCATGATCACCACAGCAGCTGCTCAGAATATGGCCTGGTCCAGGATTATGGAAACCTCGGGAATAATGAAAACAGACTAACATAAGCGCAGATGCTGTTCAAATTATAATGTCTTTTGGGAAGTGTTCCTAGCTCCAGTTGCCCTAAATCATGCAGACTAACAATCCTTTAGAGGATTTGGATTTCAAAAGCATTTGTGTTTTATGTGTATGCTAATTGAAAGAGATGTGTCTTTAATCTAGTAACTGACAGAGTGTGTCTGCTTCCCGAACTGTGCTAGGAAGGCTGTTCCAGAGTTCAGGTGCCAGATATGAGAAAGATCTACCGCCTACAGTTGATTTTGATATTCTGGGAATAATCAATTGTTCATAATTAATTGAGCGTAGTGAAGGGCTAATTGAGCGACGGTAATTGAGCGACGTGAAGGGCTATAATACACCAGGATTCCTCAAATACCAGTGAGCTAAGCCTTTCAGGGCTTTATAGGTAATACATTTTTTTAGTTTATACGATATTTAATAGGGAGGCAATGCAATGCCTATGCCAATGCAATGATGAAAGAATTGGAGTAATCTGATCATATTGCATATGATAATTTCTTTGTTCTAGAAATATGATCATATTACTCCAGTTCTTTCATCATTGCATTGGCTCCCTATTAAATATTGTATACAACGTACAACAGATAAATACCTCAACAATGGATAATTGTCACTCTGTTTAATGTTTGATTCTACAAGTTTGGGTTACTGCGTTTGAATCTGATCTCAGAACAAACTTTAAAATTGCACATTATTGTCATTTTCCATTTTTATTTTCTGCACTCGCAGTCGGTTTGTACTATTGCCGTCTGGCGGGGGGGTGGGGGTTCTGGATGGTACACAAACCAAACCAGCAGACCTACCGTAGATGCTGCCATGTTATTTTTATGACATATTTGATTGTTATCAGGGCTTATAACACCTGCCAAATGCAAGTAAATGTCATTAGATGTCGCCTACTGTTGTCTGCTGTTGTCTGTTGGAAGGAACGCGTCAATAGAGCCGCCATTTTAGTACAGGGTAGGGCTCCTTTGAAATGAATGCGGGACCAAGGTGCAGTGGAGGACTGTGGCCATCCAGAGCCAGAGATAAACACATATACACATACATCTATGATCGAGTTTTCCCCGGTGCTCTGTATGCAATTTTTTTTTGATTACGAAAATTATAATTTTACATCACTTTTTTACATTAATGGATGAGTGATCGCACGTGCATTCCTGACAAAAAGCATGTGTTTGTGTGTATGGAAATGTACTATCCTCCCTCCCTGTTACATTTGATCTAATCCGTGTCCTGAAGCACACCCCCTCTCCTGCTTTCACTTCTCATTCTGACGGAGGGAGCGATTAATTTGTGAATGAATCCCTGTTATGAACGACTCGTTCGCTTAGCTGCCAATAATACAAGTTTCTGGCACCGCAGCGTCTCGTTGTCATATTTCTTTTGCACTGTTTGCTTTTTTTATTCAACAAAACTAGCATAAGCCTGGTATTGAGTGCGAGTTGGGGCTACTTTGCCTTATGGTCACTGCAGTAAGTGACTGTATTATCATCAATAACATTACTTGATGAGCACAAAAGTTTATAACATACAAAAACGTAAAAAACGAAATCTTACCTATGAAATGTTCTGCCTTTGTGCTTTGTTTTCTCTCTTTGCTCATTACTACACCCGTACACAGCGCTAAAAGTCCAGCATCTTCACGTTGTCACACTGTCTTGACTAATGCGGTTGAATGACATTTGTGCTGGCCAATGTGGCGGCGCTATTGACGCATGCTCAGGGTCCCTATGCGATATCTAGTGTATATATCTATGAGCTGTGGCAAGTTAGACAGCCGCTCCTACTATAGCCACTTTGGCAGGTTGAATATCTCTGCAACCCAGTGTTTGCTCATGCGTGCTTAAGCAGCCACACACAACATAAAATGAATGAGCATGCACAACCTAAAGCAACTCATGGGGTTAAATTTAAACGATCTAGGTGCAAAGTCTAAGGCGCAAAAGCATTAAGGGGTATCTGAATCCACTTTTGCTATTTTAAGGACAGAAAATATGCATGGTCTAACAGGGTTGTGCTTATTTTCTTAATGAGATATGGGTGTGTTTTGAGCATAACATGCATTAAACCAATCAAGAGTCATGCCATGGCGCATTTGCTATTTACATGGCGGACTTTGTAAGTGGAAAAACTGAATGCTTCATTAGCGAGAAAACAGTTAAACAAGCAATCTGCAGCATGAGGATAAAGAACGAGCCTTCCTCATTTGGCCTCTTTACTTTCTCTTTACTTTACTTTTACTTTACTCCTTTACTTTTGTGGATAAGGAAACGGTGTTGTGCGCACTCCACTGAAGACATCCATTAACCTACATATTTAATTTAGTTTGCTAAGCACAAATATTTGTTTCAAAACTATTTCCAAATTCAGTTCTAATTTCCAGCAAACGAATAAATGAACAATAATAATGAAATGTGGTCACAAACTGAGTTATATCCAAACACACGTCCTATTCTTATGCCCCATTTAGTGAAGCATACGTCTCCAAAACCCATCAGGTAGACAAATCTATACTAGTTTTCACTCTAGTTTTCATCTATACTAGTGTTTAATTTCCTCTGTGTCGAGTTTCTTCGCTGGTGTTTTGTTTTTTCTGAACGCTACCTTTTTTTTTTTTTTTTTTTTATTAGAATATGCAAAATGTGTGTAAAAAGTGTGTGTATGTAAAGGTAACATGGTGGACAAATTAGGGTACATATATAAGGGTCAATAACAATCAATAAATGAAGCAAGTATCGTAGATATAAATAAACAAATAGAAAGAGATCAGTCAGTGGTAAGGAGTGACAACAATGCTAGTAATGTATGATAGTAATAATGACAGAAAAGAGAAAGGACAATAGTAATAACTGACAACAACAATAATAATAATAATAATAATAAAAAAAGAAAAAAAAGAAAATCACCACTACACCAACTACTACTACAGAGCATACACTCAGTGCAGTACATAGCGGTATGACGCATGATGTGCCCCACACATGATTTTGGTTCTCGTTTATATGCACTATGAACAGCAGCTACGTTAATTATTCTCCTTATTCTGTATTTCCACCTGGGGGTACTCATCTCGAGGCCCTCAGACAATGCAGTGCCACTGACACGATCCGAAACCAGCGACGAGATGATCCCAAGGTTTTCTGGACCAGGCCGTATCCTGAGCAGCTGCTGTGGTGGTCTTCATGGAGTGAGAGCATGACTGACTCCTGTGATGCTCCAAGGACAGACGAGTCTTCGCTGAGGTCCAGCTTCCTGAGCCTAGACTGCAGCTCTGCACAAGACGTTTGGCCATAGGGGAAATGGTCGTGCCCAACTGAGCCAGGTTTCTCTCGAGGTTTTTTAAAATCTTCGCTTTCGCCAATTGGTGAAGTTTTTTCCTCGCCGCTGTTGCCACTGGCTTGCATAGTTCAGGATCTGTAGAGCTGCGCATCGATGGATTGCTATTCAGTGTTTGGACTAGGGATGCACCGATACCATTTTTTCCCAACCGATCCGATCTCGATACCAAAATTCTGAATATCGATCGATACCGATCCGATCCCGATACTGTGCCGTTTTTTTGTTGTCCCCAATGCTTTTTTGCGTTGAGACTGATAGGTGCATCTTTTGCATGGTTTACTAATGTTTTGCCATTGCGCGCTATGTGCTCTCGAGCGGAAAAAGCGTGTTACGTCAGTCTCGTCTTTTTTATTCTTCAATCAAATGAAAGCAGAGGCGGGTTGGGTTTTCTTTGAGGTGACAGCAGTGTTTGTGTTGTCAAGACGACTTCGGCGAGCTTTTAATGATGGAGGAGAGACTTGTGGTCGCTGTTTCAAGTCATTCAAAGCTGTATGACTTTACAAATTTTGAATATCATAATGCAATTAAAAATTACAATTACTTACAGGAACACTCGCGCACAATATGGCTCAGCTGATTCAGTCGTTTCCTAGTGACATAAAAAGAGCACCGCGCTCCTTTTTATCTTGTCATCAATAAAGGCAGTGCGGTGCGCCTCGCGTTTTTGGAATGGAAAAGCGCGTGCAGTCACAGTAACGTGCAACCACACGTGCCTACATATTTTGTCAAAGAAGCAAAATGAAAGAAGGATATTTCTGCTCACAGTTTGACACAGAATTGTTGACAAACCAGCCAGCGATGACGTGGATCGCCTCTGTGTTGCCAGAGCCGTGTCATAAACTCAATAAATAGGCTATTGGTGATTTAGTGTTCAACTAACAAACCAACCTTTTTTCCATTTGGAAAATTACAGTTATTAATAGTTCTTATATAATATAATTTTCTAAATAGCCTACATAGCCTAATCTACCAAACAAATCTAAAGTTTTTTGTTTTTTTGCATATGGCTAATGGACCTCGCACCAAACTGAGGCTTTCATTTTACAACTTAACAAAACATGTAAGCAAATAATGCAATATCATATGTAAACAACAAAATTGTTATATGCTATGTAGTAGCCAATACTTTACAAAAAGTCAACATAGAGCCTTTAGGTTCATTGTCTTTCATTACACGCAGCGCGCGCACATGAACCGCGAATGAGACAGAGGAAATAAGTCATAATCGTAATTAAAGACATAATCTTTAAACTAATGAATTCTATTAAACATGTTGACAGGAGATTTGTAATATTTAACATTAATTAATTAACATTAATTAAATGCATATTTTGGAGCGATCTATTTGAGTTAGCCTGATATTTTTATTTGATGGAAGAAAAAAACATGATTGGACAAACAGCCTGCCGGTTCTTAAAAAGTATTCAGTCAGTGTTTTCGTTTTGTAATTTAAATTTGTCATTTAAGGAAAAGATCTAGAGCAGGATTTATTTTATTCTTTTTGTTTAGTTTCTGTTTTTCTATATGCTGCTAAAAACACAGCAGGTGAAGATGCTATATTATGTTCTGTATGCTGTTTGCATTTAAAATAAATAAGTATTTTAAAATGCAATATTTAATGTGTCATACAAAATATAGGCACGTCAATTTTTTTTTTTATTAATATTTTAATATTAATCTGTTAGCGGTTGACATTCGGTTAACGAGCCATGAGCAGTTTCTATAGCTCTGGTGCTAAACTGAAATCATCTTCTTTAGTAAAAAATAACAGACCTATAGGTATACATGACAGACGGCACAATCTAACTAAACATGCTTGCTGTAAAACTAGGCTACATTATTTGAGCATTCCTTGTGATATTGTCCTTTCCTTTTTAATATTAAGATTTTTCTTTGAAATCTGCAATAGGCTATTGACATCGTTGGTAAAATAATCAGCCTTTTATTAAATTTATTAATTATATTAAATTACAGCCAGATATTTTCCTGCAGGTTTGATGCAGATTAATCTAAAGCGTCTGATGCCAGTTTTACTTAATAATTCCTCTCCAAATCTCGCCGTGAGTGAGACGGAGAAAGTTCAAAAGGTCCACTTATATGCTTCAGCGCCAAAACACAAACTGGTCTGTTAAATCAAATATTAATATATAAAATTACAGTGAAATATTCACAGTTTTAGAATAGCCTATATTAGGCTAAATCATTTTCTGTTAATAACAATCCATATTGCGCCCGTCAGTTTCACCTTTAATTTATTTAATAAACTACCTTTACCACAATGGGCCAGGCTTTAAAACTATTCGCAGCAATTAAAGTATTCACCTTAGAAAAATAAACTCAATCTGAAGGATGGGAGAACAAACTAATTGTAAGAATAATCTTATACGGAGCGCCGCACCTCGCCTCTGCGCATGCAGCCGGCACGTGAATGAAAGCGCTTGATGCATCGGAGACAGCGCGCAGCGCTCCGGTATCTGCAGACATTTGCAAAACAGCAGCTCAAATGGAAGAAATAAGTGCGTTGAGGATCTGTTCAATGCATTATTGAGGCTTTCTAAACATTTCAGGCAGGCCTACTTTGTGTGTGAAGAGCAGGTAATAACCGTCTCCATTCCAGTATTGCGAATGCGATCTGATCTAACACACACAGCAGCGCAAACATGATGAAATGAACTCCTGCTGCAGGTCAAAATGAAGCCATTTAATGCAAAACTAAATGCATATCTCCACTAATTATTTAGACTAAAAGGAACAAATCGTCTTAGAGAAAGTTTTTCCTGTCGTCAAATGCGACAAGCAGACTGAATTGTGAATGAATGGAGAATGATTGACGGGCGCAGCCGCGCAGCGGCGGGAAGGGCTGAACTGAACATGAATTTAAACACTTTAATATTCATCTGTACTTCACATTAAACTGTAGAATGGCTTCAGAACATTTCGGATATAGCGGGCCTACATGACAATGTTCTAGTGCCTTAAAATAGGCTTCATTTAGCCTATTAGTTGGCTTATAAACACAGAATATAGCGCACGCGCAAGATCGGATTTGGATCGGTACCAGCTGGCCGATACCCGATCCAGCATAAATATGCGATATCGAACCGATATCCGATCCAAGTATCGGCATCGGTGCATCCCTAGTTTGGACTCTCAGTAGTGATTATTAACCCACACTGAACTGAGCTAAACTGAACTGAACTTAAACTCTGAAAACTGAACTGACACTGTTTCAATTCACTATAATCTTCTATGTGAAGCTGCTTTGACACAATCTACATTGTATAAGCGCTATACAAATAAAGATTAATTGAACTGAATTGAATACAGAGAGTTACTAATATTACGACTACTACTGCAGCTGCTACTACAGCCACAACCACTACTACTTCTAGTGTCTACTGCTACTGATACTACTACAACATCTACTACAACTGATACTACTACAACAACGTCTACTACTGATACTACTACAACATCTTCTACAACTGATACTACTACAACAACGTCTACTACTGATACTACTACAACATCTTCTACAACTGATACTGCTACAACAACATCTACTACTGATACTACTACAACGTCTTCTACAACTGATACTACTACAACAACGTCTACTACTGATACTACTACAACATCTTCTACAACTTCTACTACGTCAACAACGTCTACCACTACTACTGATACTACTACAGCAATCGCTGCTACTACAACATCTACATCGACAACATCTACTACTTCTGATACAACAACGTATCCTACTACTACTGGTACTATTACAGTAATCACTACTACTATAATATCTACATCAACAACATCTACTACTTCTGATACTACTACACCAACTACTACTATTACTACAACAACACCTTTACAACTTCTGGTACCACTAATCCAATGACATCTACTACTACAGAAACTACTACTTCAATAATCCCAACTACAAATACAATCGTTACTTCCACAATGACTACTACTACTACTACTTCTACTACAACAACTACAGCAACCTAAATAATGACAAGGCTAGAAATACTTGTAATAATGATAATGAGGAGATAACAGGAGGACAGGTCAGAATAGCAATAATAAAAGTAATGGTAACAAAAGTAAAAGTAATACTATTAATGATAATATTGAGGAGGTGAGGGGAGGTTGGGAAATCAGAAAGAGGACAAAAAATTATAATAATAATAATAATAATAATAAGTAGATGACATAAAGGGAGAAAAAATAAATAGATAGATAAATAAATAAATAAATAAATAAATAAATAAATAAATAAACAGGAAGGGAAAAGGGAAAGTGGAAAAAAAAAAGTAGAAAAATGAAGTGCTGCAAACAGAACAATGAGAATAATAATAAACGTTACTATAATAATAATAATAATAATATACAAATAATAAACACCAAAAGTAAAGAATAATATTAAAAAGGAGAATTTAACTACCAATATGATGAACTATTAATAATAATATAATGATAATAATAGTGATAAGAATAGTAGTAATAATAATAATAGATCAAGAGGTGGGCAGGGAAACGCGATATCCACAATACACTCGCGCCGACAAAAACAACAGCACCAATAATAATAATGAAAAGTAAAAAAAAAAAATAAAACCTTTAACAATAATTTAAGGGGGTGAATGTTATGTGATCAGTTTTTACCTTGTAGTCAGTGTTGCCAACTTAGCGACTTTGTCGCTAGATTTAGCGACTTTTCAGACCCCCCTAGCGACAAATTTTCAAAAAAGCGACTAGCGACAAATCTAGCGACTTTTTTGTTTGTTACTGGAGATGTTTATAGACTGTTATTTGTCCATAACTGTACCGTCCCTACTCTTCTCAACGAGCTGCGGGTGATGCCCCTCCCCTGCCTCAGAGCACTGACAGGCGACCCAGTACTCGTAAAGCAGTCTCACTCCCACCTGCAGCCTGACAGCAGATCACTCTTCTGCGTACCGACGCCAAATGAATTAGCACTGGCAGTGTGAAGGTATTTCCCTTGTACAGTCAAACCGATCTGCTTCTCCTTTATTTTAACAATTTATTTTGACCATTTATTCTTTTCTTGTTCACAATCACAGATATTTTAAGTGAGTTTCAGAACTTGTCTGAGTATATTACGTCTGAGAGATTACTGCAAATTCACTACACATCTATAATGATATACTGTATTCAAACAGCAATAAATTTAGTTAAGTTGACATGCATAACGTTACATAAAGCGTAGTCTAAATATAAATACCCCTTTATTGACCATAGCCTGTTAAATAAACAGAAACGGTAGAACGTGATGACGTCAGTAATATGCAAATTAGCGTATGATGTAATCTAGCGACTTTTAGCGACTTTTCGGGCAGAGCTTAGCGCCTTTTCGTTGAAAATAGTTGGCAACAGTGCTTGTAGTATACAGTGTTTGTCAGTTGCTTTTTGATGCATTAAAAAAGTATGACGTGCAGCATGGACCAGTCCAGTGCAATGCCCAGGCTGCCATGCCCACGTCACACTTAACCTGTGAGCGTAGTATATGTAAGTATGTGCAAGTAGGTTTTTATTTATTTTATTTATTTATTTTCCATTTTTTTTTTCCTTCCTTTTCTCTCAATGCCTGTTATTTTTTTAATCAGTTGTTAGCCAGGGAATTATCAATACTATTACTATTATCAGCGCGAGTACACCAGTCACCACACCCTCCCACCCACCTCCCGATCCCTTTCTCTCCCAGATCTTGAGGGAGAGGAAAAAAATAAAAAAATAAATAAAATAATAATGATGA
The DNA here is from genome assembly GCA_903798195.1 of Danio kyathit. Classification (NCBI taxonomy): domain Eukaryota; kingdom Metazoa; phylum Chordata; class Actinopteri; order Cypriniformes; family Danionidae; genus Danio; species Danio kyathit. The sequence goes on from LR812542.1 coordinate 14,833,436, forward strand.
TGATGATAATAAATAATAATAATAAAATGAATAAATAGATTTGAGAGAGACAGAAAAGGAAAACAAATAGTACAAAAGAGGGAGAAGTATGTAAAGACCGAATTTTAATGTGGGAAAGAATTTATGAAATTTATAATAAATGTTTTTTTTCCTTTTCCTTCTTCCCCTTTTCTCTCACTTTCCCTTTTTTGATTTATTTTATTTTAAATTAGATGTAATATGAGAAACAGTCTTTACCTCTACCTGACCCCCTCTCCCCCCTCCCCTCCTGTCTGTGTACTGATGAAGGTGTTGTTGGGGAGTGGCTTCAGGCAAAGAGGATCTTCAATGGAGATGTATTCTGTTAATAAGTTTTTCCAGGATGAAATGTGAATAGTATTTCTGGATTTCCAGTTCATGAGGCTAGTTTTCCTGGCAATAGTTAGGGCCACCAGCAGTAACTGACCATTTGTATTATTTATATTGATTGTATATATATTATATATATATATATATATATATATATATATATATATATATATATATATATATATATATATATATATATATATATATGTCCTTGGAATTGTCGGTGAAACTGGAGCACCCGGAGGAAACCCACATGAACATGGGGAGAACATGCAAAGATGTGCCAGCTGACCAAGACAGCAACCTTCTTGCTTATAGAAGAACATTTGTTCCTCCTACTATGGAAGTCAGTGGTTACAGGTTTTCAGATTTCTTCAAAATATATTTTGTGTTTAAAAGAATAATAAAACTCAAAAAAGATATTTCAGCCACTTTTTCTTTTTCAGAAATTTTTTTTCAGCCACTTAAGAGTAAGTAGTAAGTAAATTTACATTTTTGGGTGAACTATCCCCTTTACGAAATCTGTTACTAGAAACATGTCTTTTCCCTAAAGCTACTTTGAAATAAAACTTAATTCTGAACAAATAAACATTAATTAAATTGAACAGAAAGCTTTAATAAAAAGTTTTCACACTTCACAGTTTTAACAGAGATTAAAAATGACATGAAGTTTTGGTCAAATAAACTGGTCAGAGAAAATCAGCAAGATATTTTTTTTTTTTTTTTTGTCAAATAAATTTTATTAAAGACACAGATTCAGAAAGACATGTTTTGTCCACATATAACATAGGTAAAGCAAATAAGAAAAAAATAATTAATTATTTAATTAAAAAAGGAAAAACAACATGAAAATTATAATAAAAAAAAAACACCCACATAATAAGCAAACTTGATACAAAGCCCTGTTTGAACAACAGAGTGATGACAAAGCATATTAAAACATTACAGAAATGATGCATTATTATGAGAGTTTTTTCAAGGTAACTAATAAAAGGATTTTGTCAAATTGTTCAAGTTTTCTTTTCAAATAGTATCTAATTCGTTCCAAATGTAACAAAGAGGCAGTTTCTCCAAGCCACAGTTTACATGTGGGGGATTCCTTTTTTTTTCTGAAAAGAGTAGCAGTAGCTTCTTGGCAGTAGTTAAGCAGTATGAGAGCAATTTAAAAGCATTGGATTTGGTTGTAATTGCAACTTCAACACCTCGGAAAACACTTCAAAAATTTTATTCCAATAATTCGGTACCTTAGAACAAAAATAAAACTGAGGTAGATCCGCATCTGATGAATTACATTTGTCACAAAGAGGTGAAATATTTTGGAAGATTCTATGTAATTTTTTCTTTGACATTTCTTCTGAAATTTCCACTCAATTCTTTCTCCCACTCTTTTTTACTACCTTTACACCAATCTAGGCATTTGTCAATGATTGAAGGGGATGTACTATACAATGAAGATGGATGGGCATGTATGTAGTTCCTAATCTGTAAAAATCTGAAAAAAAATTATTCTGAGGGAATTAAAATTTCTGCTGTAATTGGTTAAATGAAGCTAGATTTTTATCAGCAAAAAGATCCCCTACAGTATGTGTACACCCATTTCCTTCCATTGCGTAAAAGTCCCATCTAATGTTGATGGAACAAATGATGGATTCTTAGCAATGGGAGTTAGAAGAGAAAGTGACTTTATGTTAAAATGGTGTTTCATCTGTTTCCAGATGCGATGCATATTCCGAATTATTATTCCGAATATTGCTGTTAAAAATTGAACCTTCTAAAATTACAGGTGAGAGAATTACTTCCCCTAGGTTATATGGATGGCACTGATCACACATTAGTTGGAGCCATGTTGGTGGGGCTTCATGGTCATCCAAGCATATTGAAATTAGACTTAATAATATTAATAATAATAAATGATATTATTAAATAATAATAATAAATAAATTCGAAAGTCTGGAAGTGCCAGACCTTCTTCCTGTTTAGACTTGCAGAGATGTTGTTAAATTCATGTTTTCCCAGCAGTAGGTTTGTTGCAGCTAACTGGGAATCCATAATCAAAACATGTCAATCTATAGTTGAGCGTTTCCAAACTCACAAGACCTTCAGCAAACAAGGAGGTCAAGACCAACCTGACTTTGTAAGTTCCAATTCCCTCAAGCATGTCATGCATAATGTCTGGGGCCTCATTGTCCTCAACACCAAAGTACTTTAAATCATCCAATTCACATTTTTGTTTGAGTCCTGTTTCTGATTGTTTGTTGGATGACAAGTCCTCAGCATAATTCTGAGCATTGCGCAGCATCTTTGTGTCCTCAACAGTCTGCCTCCACAAATCTTCTTTGTTCACTTTACACCAGCAACAGCAGTGGTTAGCTTTGAAACTTTCTGAGAAGCCAAGGAGTGAATTCAGTCCTAGGTTGTCACCAGTAACTTGCGCCACACTGACCTTAACACTGCCACAATATTCTATATTGTCAATAAGGAGTCCCCAACTTCCAAGTCAATAATATCATCAGTTGCTTGCTGCAGAACATAATTGATGCCATATGTTTTAGCATCATCTGATTTATACACAGCTAACAGAAAGCATGAAGACAGGGAAGATAACAGCATGTGGAGCAAACACTTGATCTGAAAGTATATCAGTCCTAATTTGTGTACCATACGTTTTGGAGCCCAAGGGGTTAAAGATTTTCTACAATTTAAGCAGAATTAGATTAAAGAGAACTTTATTCGGCCTAGTGCGCTGATTTCTGTGTGCATCACGCTTGCCATTACCGAGCACTCTTCCCTTTTTAAATATTTCACAGATTTGTGAATGCATAAAATATTATGCAAACAGTTGGCAACACCGAGTAGCCTATTATGCAATATTTATATGTGTGATATGTAGTTGGACCCTTGGGCTATTGTACAGGCTTATAGCACTTAAACTTCGTTTGGTTCAGCTCTCAAATGAGTATAGCTGGAGATGTGGCTCTTTTTTAGACTATTCATTGCACAGCCACCGACCACATTGTATTTTATTTAAACCCGCTTATTTAAAATATTCTGCTTAGCCTGATATGAGCTATATATATATATATATATATATATATATATATATATATATATATATATATATATATATATATATATATATATATATATATTCATTCATTCATTCATTTTTCGGCTTAGTCCCTTTATTATTTCGGGGTCGCCACAGCGGAATGAACCGCCAACTTATCCAGCATGTTTTTACGCAGCGGATGCCCTTCCAGCCACAACCCATCTCTGGGAAACATCCACACACACACACACACACACTCATTCATACTCATACACTACGGACAACGCGAATGCAGGGAGAACATGCAAACTCCACACAGAAACGCCAACTGACCCAGCCGAGGCTCGAACCAGCAACCTTCTTGCTGTGAGGTGACAGCACTACCTACTGCGCCACTGCGTCACCCCTCTCTCTCTCTCTCTCTCTCTCTCTCTCTCTCTCTTTATATTATTCAATAAAAAAACACTAAATAAATAATAATTATTATTATTATTACTATAAGCCTATGATTATTATTCATCCATCCATTCATTCATTCATTTAGTCCCTTTATTGTTATTTTAAATTTTTTTTTTTTTTTTTTTTTTTTTTTTATAGGTCTACAGTAGCTCTGAAAACATGCAAGCCAGGTGCTGCTCGAAAATGGCTATCTTTGCTCAGCATCAGGTGCACAGCAGCAAGACGTTTGGTAGCTAACTCATTCATTCATTTTCTTTTTGGTTTAGTCCATTTATTAATCTGGGGTCACCACAGCGGAATAAACCGCCAACTTATCCAGCATTTGTTTTACGCAGCGAATGCCCTTACAGCTGCAACCCATCACTGGGAAACCTTCATACACACTCATTCACACACATACACTACGGACAATTTAGCCATCCCAATTCACCTATAGCGCAGGTCCTTGGACTTGTGGGGGAAACCGGAGCACCCAGAGGAAACCCTTGCCAACACGGGGAGAACATGCAAACTCCACACAGAAACGCCAACTGACCCAGCCGAGGCTCAAACCAGCGACCTTCTTGCTGTGAGGTGAGCGTGCTACCCACTGCACCACCGTGCAGCCCTTGGCAGCGAACTATGACCTTATTTTAATGACAAGGTCTAATCTTATATTTATATATAATTATTTATATATCTATGATCTCTATATGCTAATTTACATTTTTATTTAATTTATGCATACACAATAAATGTAAACCTGATAGAATATGTAAACTTAGTTTATATATATATAATGAAATAATAATAATTCAAAGTCTGGGTGCTGATCATAGAGGGCTATCATTTTATTTCGATGTCACGCGCTCAGATTTAGTTGACCAATCAGAGGAAAATAGACGTTTCAGCACCACCTACGTGTTTAATGAATTTTAAAGTTGTTTATCCATTTTCAGTAAAGTAATATTTTCTGTCTTTTGGTAAATATATATTATATGAGAGACTTGCTTTATTTATCAATTTAGTGGATCTAATTGGATTTGCACTGTAAACATTAAATAAAAGTTAAAGGCTTTATTTTTTATTTCATATATTACGTTTTTAGTTGGCGACACAGCAAGAAGGTCGCTGTTTCGAGCCTCGGCTGTGTCAGTTGGCGTTTCTGTGTGGAGATTGCATGTTCTCCCCGCATTCGCGTGGGTCTCCTCAGGTGCTTCGGATTCCCCCAAAGTCCAAAGACATGCGGTACAGGTGAAATGGGTAGGCTAAATTGCCTGTAGTGTATGAGTGTAAATGAGTGTGTATGGATGTTTCCCAGAGATGGGTTGCAACTGGAAGGGCATCCGCAGTGTAAAACATGTGCTGGATAAGTTGGCCCAGATTAATAAAGGGACTAAGCCTAAAAGAAAATGAATGAATGAATGAATAAAGTTTTTAGTTATGATACTCCCAAAATCATTTCGCATAAATCTGCAGAATTCTTTCTGCGCAGAAATAGCTAAAACTACTCATCGCCAACGTAATTTACATCCGGTACGCTAGGTGGCGATAATGTTTTTAGTGAGTTTGTCTCCATAAAACAACAAGAAGAAGAGCGGTCCGTTTCCAAGCACCGACCAGAAGCACATCAAGACTTTTCTTGTTACAGTTCATTGCAAATATCCTGGGCTTTAAAATAGATCCTTCTGTTTTCATGACTTCTGATACTCGAAACATATGGTTATGAACTATTTTTTATTCTAGAGATTTTATTTTATCTTCTCTTCCCGAGTAAACTCCTCCGCGTCACACTACTGCAATGGTAAGTAGCTTAGCCAATTATGTTTTCTCACATACGCCTTATTTGTGAGCAGTAAACATGTGATATAGTAATTAAACTGTTCATGGAAGGAAACACGGTGAACTAACGTGACTAACACGATCTTTAAGATCAAATAAGATAATGCCAGGCATTAACGTTAAAGGCATTTCAAATCTGAATATGACTTTAATGTAGCATTATACCCATATGTTTTATTCACAGTACAAGGGAAATCAAATGCTATGCTGTTCAAAATTTAGTTCTAGTCCTATTTGTGCAGTTAATTCTAACACCGAATTCTGACAATCGTTCTCTATGAACCTAGGCGCTGTAGTCACTGTCTGGTTTGAACACACAAATGAGCGGACTGAGTGCATAGACAGGATAAAGTCAAGCATCGGTGAAATGGCATGTTAATAAAAACCCGTGCACATTGTATGAGCGCAAGAATACAGTTTGTTGTCATCCTGTCGAAATAGATGTTCAAAACCGGTTTTAAGAAAAAAAAATATCCAAAATGTTCATTCAACTTTTCATTTTATTAGATTAGATTTAACTTTATTGTCATTACATATGTACAAGTACAAGGCAACGAAATGCAGTTGAGGTTCAACCTGGAGTGCAATAGCAGCAGTGCAGGATCTAGGTATAAGTTATAAAGTGGAAATAAATAAAAACTATGGGTAATATTTACAGATGGATGTACGTTGTATACCTGTTTTGTTAACTATAATCAGATTTAATAGATGGATATATGTACAGGTTGCTATTAATAATCATAAGTATGCAGATATTTATGAAGATAATTACAAATGTATATGTGCATTGGGTGGGTATGTACAATTCAAGATAAATTAGTGCAACAAAGTGCAATGAATATGTACAATTTTTAAATGTACAAATATTAAATAGTGCAGTGATTATGGGGAGTATAAGTTTAAGTCTGACAAGGCGCTTTTATTTAGCCTCTAGTCTTTAGATTTTTTACATAATGTTCCATTACTTAAATTTTCTTTAATTTTTTTATTTATAGTTTATATATAAAATGAGTGCTAGCTTGTTTAGCCTCGCATTATGCAAGGATCATATTTCATATTCGGTTTATTCTTCTGCAGCTTAATAGATTTCTGGATTGTGCTGTAGGATATGCATCTGCATGTTGGTTATGTTGCCTGTCACTTGGGGAAGCTTCTTAAAGCACTTACAGCAAACTGTGTGGGTCTTGTCGACTACACGATTGCCATCTTTTATCTCCACCGGGTAGCCGAAATGTTGCCATACTGCTGACTTAAATGAGGAGGGAGGGTCCGCAATCTCTGGGTTGGTTGCCATGTTTCCTCACGTTTTTCTTTAACTAGCTCAACTTTTGCAGGCAGGCATCACATGATTGGAAAGGTAGTCACGGGGTGTGTCGCGATTCTCCATTATAACACACAGGATCGTGGATCTGAGTGTCTCGATTTCGGTTTCATATTGCGTATCGTTACAGCCCTAATGTGTGTATATGTTAGGGCTGTAATGATACACCAAACCTACGATTCGGTTCGTACCACGATTTTTGACCCACGATTCGGTTCGTATCACAATTTTATTTTGTGTGGGGTAAGAGAAAAAAAACGATATTTAAAACAATATTTTTTTAGATAACAATTGTAAAATCTTTATAAACTGAACACCAAATAATAAGATTAACTATGCAAATTATTAACAATATAAATAAACGTATATAAAATAAATAAATAGCCAAAGCTTTAACTCTTCTGTTTTCTTTGTAACAAAATACTGTTGAAAAACAAACCAAACTAAACTCCATTGTGGGGATGATTCGAGCTTGTTGAAAATTCTTCTTCAATTAAGTTCTCTTACATTTACAAAGTAAATTAAATGGCTACTGTTTCACACTGGGATCATCATCATCTCACAATGTTCAAAAATAAATAATCTTATTTTTTATTAAAACAAAGTGATTTAGCAATGCTGACAAGCCTTCTGCAGAGAAACAAAGCAACCATCGCGGCAACCGCAGTGATCACTTTTTCGCAAGTTCAGCTGTTCTTTTTTTTTTTGGAGCCGCTCTCTCCAAAACCAAAAGTTGCTTCGTCTGTCTGGCAATATTTCGACTTTTAATATATATATATATATATATATATATATATATATATATATATATATATATATATATATATATATATATATATATATATATATATTAGAGATGCCACAATTCTCAATACAATATTGAACCGTTCGGTACGACATCCACGGTTCAATACGCACTTGTGAATTGCGTTTTTTCCGGTTTTACGTTTAAATAGTTTGTGCGTTTTATTTCTCTCCGAATGTTTGTGTGTGCCTGTAAGTCTACGAGCTGAGATGAGGAAACTCCTCCCCGGGAGTAAATATTCAATCACTATGCTCTAAAGTTAGGGGGCGCTCCACCATCATTCCACACTTTAACATGGCGAGCGGCTAGGGGTGTGAACTAGGGATGTGCACGATTATTCGATCAATCGATTAATCGAACCCATCAGCGACGATCGAGCATGAAAACGATGATCGATTAACTCTAAAATTAAATTACTTTCAATCGTTCTGATTATTTATGCTGGTATTTGGGCGGTAGTTTGATATTTGATTTGGTTATGGCTGCAGGGAGTTGCGGTCTAGACAAGACCTGAGAGCAGATCTATAGGGGGTCACACACCAGAAGCGCTGCGCCACGCAGCGCATTTCAGAATTCTAAACATACACAGCGGTGCCCAGCACGACTCAGGACACTGTTCATTTTTCTGCCGCGTCACAGAGCGCCATCTGAATAGTTTCATTTTAAATACAATGCGAATGTGCGGGTCTGGTGTGTGATACTTTCAGCTGTCATGTGCGCGTCGTGTCTTAAACAATCTTTTCGGGGAGGACTAGCCTACGGCATGAGTAGGCTAATGTTTCACCGGATGACACCAAAATCAAAAGCTACTTCAGGGAGCCATGCATCTCTCTAAACCCGGATCCTTTATTGTGGTGCAAAGTAAATGAGTCTCGATATGCAAGGCTAAGCACCGTTGCCCATGGGTACCTGGCTGTTCCTGCAACTTCTGCTGAGCGCCTTTTTTTCTGCGCCGGTCTAATTGTAAATAAACTTCGCACTCGGCTTTCGTCGGAGCATGTAGACCGACTGATCTTTTTGAATAAAAACATGTAGTCCTTCCTTGTGTTAAGTTTTATTAGCCATGCATGGTAAAATATTCGGGCTGTATTTGTTTTAGTTTTAAGCAGCATAGTTAAATTAGGCCGGCTTTATTTTATTTACTTCCACCGACTGATCATTTTGAAAGAAATGTTATTTTACCTAATCTTTAGGTTTTATAGCTGTGGTAAAAATATTCAGGCTATTTTATTTTAAGTTTAAGCAGCCAAATTATTCTATAATTTTAGTTAGGCTATGCTACTTAACAGCTGTTTGGTTAGGCTAAGTTTTGGTGAAACTTTATTTTTGCGAACCTTTTACAATTAAAAAAAACCTTTTTGATCCACATCTGTTGTGATGCTGCTGAAGTAAAATATTGTTTTGGTAAAAATGTCAGTTGAATAAAATAACTGAACTGCAGAGTATCAAATGTGTGTTTATTGTTGTTGTCAACAATAGCCTATAGAAAAAGGTAAGTTATAGTTTTAAAAACGCATCCATATTTCTATATTTATAGAAATAATAAGACACATATTGAAGGGGATAATACTGTAAAATAACTGGATTCTCTTCTGCGTGGCTTCAGTTGCCCTTGTTTTAAAGCGCCCTGCGAACGGCATCCACTTTCTGGTTGGCATGTAGTTCAAGCTCACATGCATTTTGTGTAGATAAACACAATTTGTAATATAACATTTTCATATTGTGTCTCTAGGCTTTATGATTAATTTTATTTACAATGCGTCATGTAGCCTCACATCAGTGGCGGTTCTAGTTTAAATGCCACCCTGGGCGAACCACCTGCTTTAAGAAATGTACTTAGAAATAAATAAAATTATTATTATTAATAATAATAATAATAATAATAATAATAATATTTATATTATACAATTATTATTCTAAATAAATAACAGAAATCAATCCTAAATGTAACTGGAAAGCATTTAGACAACTGGAGTGATATGCTAAGATCTCTTAAGAAATCTTTTGCTTGAATATTAAAGACAATTAGAATACAAAAAATATATTTAATGTAATTATCTGTTGTCTTAGACCCGACTCATGGCTGAGAATTAATAGTATAAGTCTTACCTCCCTGATTCATCATCTCTCCTTTCTGCTTCATAGCCATATAGTCAAAATAAGATCATCATCATATTATAACTTTAGTTGTGTCGACTTGCAAAGCTCGCTGCGTGCCAACTGCCGACACCTCTGCATAAAAGTTACTCCGGTTTCACAGTACATAAATGGCATGTATTTTATCGGCGTACATGTACACCGGGAAAAGAGCAGCGCGTAAGGTGCGCGGGAATGGTTTTCTGCACGCATGCATGCGTCGGTTTGCTTTCACCACATTTTTTCGGTTGCACATAGACAATAACAAACTTGCACATGCAAAATACGCCAAATGTGAATGACCTCTAATGTCTTTATTCTGGGATTACTACTTTAAATTAATACACTTGCATAAAGTAAATCGTAACTCAAAGCTTTTACTGAGGCTCGTTTTTTTTCCGCACCGTCTTCCCGTGCCACCTAGATGCCACCCTGGGCATCGACCATATTGCCCATGACTAAATACGCCACTTGTTACACTTTTTTAAATGTTTACTGTGTTAACCAATATTGATGGTGATTTTTAATAACCCAACAGCGTTGATTTAATTGTTTCTGAATCCTGTCATAGTTTTATCAACAACATTTTTAACAGGGCTTTAAATATCTATCTATCTATCTATCTATCTATCTATCTATCTATCTATCTATCTATCTATCTATCTATATAATTTTTTTTATTGAATTAAAGCCCCGCCCCTTGCTTAAAGCCCCGCCTCTCTAGCTTAAGCCCCGCCCCCGATTAATTGAGTACTCGTTTGTCAAACCTGTGGATTAATCGAAATGAAGAATGGTCAGAAATGCCCATCCCTAGTGTAAACCTACACTGGTCTCACGGTTCGGTTCAGTTACGATTATCATGCCATCGATTCGGTTCAATTCGATATCTCGGTGCATCACGGTGCATTGACGATGCTTTCCATACATAATTAGATTTTTTCTTTACAACACAAGCAGTAATACAAGCAGTAATATATATGAACTGTACCTTTAATTTTACCTGCTCAAAAAAGAAAAAAACACTCTTTGTGAATCTAATACATGCACAGAAGACAGCACGAGCATTCATAACAAATAAACTAATGTAAATATGATCCAGCTTGCTTTTTTTTTTTTTTTTTTTTAATTAGAATATGCAAAATCGTACACAAATTGGGATCATACAAATACAAAAAAATTGAAAAAAACAACAACAAAAACAGAAAACAACAACAATACAGTAAGGTACTGGCATGTGCGTGTATGTGTGTGTGTGTGTGTGTGTGTGTGTGTGTGTGTGTGTGTGTGTGTGTGTGTGTGTGTGTACGTTTATGTAAAGGTAACATGGTGAACAAATCAGGGTACATATATAAGGGTCAATAACAATCAATAAATGAAGCAAGTATCATGGATATAACTACACAAATAGAAAGAGATCCGTCAGTGGTAAGAAGTGACAACAATGCTAGTAATGCATGATAGTAATAATGACAGAAAAGAGAAAGGACAATAGTAATAACTGACAACAATAATAATAATAATAATAATAATAAAAAACAGAAAAAAGAAAATCACCACTACACCATCTACTACTACAGAGAGTTATTAATATTACGACTACTACTGCAGCTGCTACTACAGCCACAACCTCTACTACTACTACTAGTGTCTACTACTACTGATACTACTACAACATCCACTACAACTGATACTACTACAATAACGTCTACCACTGATACTACTACAACATCTACTACAACTGATACTACTACAACAAAATCTACAACTGATACTACTACAACATCTTCTACAACTGATACTACTACAACAACATCTACTACTGATACTACTACATCTTCTACAACTTATACTACTACAACAATGTCTACTACTGATACTACTACAGCAATCGCTGCTACCACAACATCTACATCGACAACATCTACTACTTCTGATACAACTACAACCACGTATCCTACTACTACTGGTACTATTACAGTAATCACTACTACTATAATATCTATATCAACAACATCCACTACTTCTGATACTACTACACCCACTACTACTACTACTACTACAACACCTTTACAACTTCTGGTACCACTATTCCAACGACATCTACTACTACAGAAACTACTACTTCAACAATCCCAACTACAAATACAATTGTTACTTCCACAGTGACTACTACTACTTCTACTACAACAACTACAGCAACCTGAATAATGACAAGGGTAGAAATACTTGTAATAATGATAATGAGGAGATAACGGGAGGACAGGTCAGAATAGCAATAATAAAAGTAATGGTAAAAAAAGTAAAAGTAATTCTAATAATGATAATATTGAGGAGATGAGGGGAGGTTGGGAAATCAGGAAGAGGACAAAAAAATTATAATAATAAATAATGATAATAATAATAATAATAATAATAATAATAAGTAGATGACATAAAGGGAGAAAAAATAAATACATAAATAAATTTAATAAAATAAAACAGGAAGGGAAAAGGGAAAGGGGGAAAGTGGAGGAGAAAAAAAAAAAAATTGTGAAAGTGCTGCAATCAGAACAGTGAGAATAATAAGAGAAAAAAAAAAAACTTACTATATTAATAATAATATACAAATAATAAACACCAAAAGTAAAGAATAATATTAAAAAGGAGAATTTAACTACCAATATGATGAATATTAATAATAATATAATGATAATAATAGTGATAAGAATAGTAGTAATAATATTAATAATAATAAAAGATCAAGAGGTGGGCAGGGAAACGGGATAACCAGAATACACTCGCGCCGACAACAACAACAGCACCAACAATAGGAATAAAAAGTAACAAAAAAAAAAAAAAAAAAAACACTTTAACAATGATTTAATGGGGTGAATGTTATGTGATCAGTTTTTATCTTGTAGTATACAGTGTTTGTCAGTTGCTTTTTTGATGCATTAAAAAAGTATGACGTGGAGCATGGACCAGTCCAGTGCAATGCCCAGGCTGCCATGCCCACGTCACACTTACCCTGTGAGTGTAGTATATGTAAGTATGTGCAAGTAGGTTTTTATTTATTGTATTTTATTTTATTTTTATTTTATTTATTTTTTCCCCCTTTCTCTTAATGCGTGTTGTCTTTTTAATCAGTTGTTAGCCAGGGTATTATCAATGCTATTACTATTATCAGCGCGAGTGCACCTGTCACCACGCCCTCCCACCCACCTCCCGATCCCTTTCTCTCCCACCTCTTGAGGGAGAGGGAAAAAAATAAATAATAATAATAAATAAATAAAATAATAATTAATGATAATAAATAATAATAATAAAATGAATAAATAGATTTGAAAGAGACAGAAAAGAAAAACAAATAGTACAAAAGAGGGAGAAGTATGTAAAGACCGAATTTTAATGTGGGAAAGAATTTATGAAATTTATAATAAATGTTTTTTTTTTTTTTTTTTTCCCTTCTCTCCTCCCTCTTCCCCCCTCTCTCACTTTCCCCCTTTTGATCCATATTATTTTAAATTAGATGTAATATGAGAGACAGTTTTACCTCTACCAGACCCCCTCTCCCCCCTCCTCTCCTGTATGTGTATTGATGAAGGTGTTATTGGGGAGTGGCTTCAGGCAAAGAGGATCTTCAATGGAGATGTATTCTGTTAATAAGTTTTTCCAGGATGAAATGTGAATGGTATTTCTTGATTTCCAGTTCATGAGGATAGTTTTCTTGGCGATAGCTAGGGCCACCAGCAGTAACTGACCATTTGTATTATTATATTGATTGTGGATATGTCACCTAATATGCAGAGGGAAGGAGACAGTGGGATGTGACATCCCATTAAGTTGGAGAGTGAGTCAGTAACCTTTACCCAAAATGATTTAATTGAAGTGCAATGCCATAAGGCGTGAAGATACGTGTCTGGTGTGTTTTGTGTGCAATGTGAACATATTTCTGACGTGAAACCCATTTTAAATAATTTCTGCCCAGTTAAATGAGATCTGTGAAGTACTTTATACTGTATAAGTTGTAAGTTAGCATTTTTAGTCATGGAGAATGTGTTTTTGCACATTTGAGTCCAGAATGCAGCATTGAGAGTAATGGATAAGTCTGTTTCCCATTTAGCGGTTGGTAGAACTAATGCGTTGTCTGATTTTGAGATCATTTTGTATATTTGGGAGAGCAATTTTTTGGAGGAAGATATACTGATAAACTCTGAGATTTGAGGGGAAAGGTCTAGATTGATTGATTGGTTAAGTAATTTTGATTTAATTGACGATTTGATTTGTAAATATTCCAAAAAGCAATTACTCCCAATGCTGTATGTCTGGGCTATATGGGAAAATGGTGCCAGGTTATTATTATTAAAGATATGCTGAAGTTGTGTGATTCCCTTATCTGCCCATGTGTGAAAGTTAAGTGGCTTTTTGTTAGTTAGGAAATCAGGGTTATTCCAGATTGGAGTGTATTTAGATGGTGTGAGTGGGGAATTTGTGATCCCGCTTGCTTTTTGAGCGCTGGCAAGTTCTTACACCCCTATGATTGGTCATTGTCTTCACCCGCTCGGCTCAACAGAAAGGGCTGCGATTAGAAACGAAAGACCCCCATGAGTGACGTGGGAAAATCAGCCGCGGGTCAAGGCCGTCACACACCGGATGCGCCGCTCAGTGCCGTGACACGGCGCGCACATGACAATTGAAAGTATCGCACACCAGACGAGCACATTTGCAGGCTATTTAAAACGAAACTAATCAGATGGCGCTCTGTGGCGCGGCAGAATTATGAACAGTGTCCTGAGTCGTGGCTGGGTGCATTCAGAATTTCTGAAATGCGTGGCGCTGCGCGGCGCGTCGCTTCTGGCGTGCGACCTGCTTCAGTCTTTATGTGCATAATACATAATCGGGTAATCCGTAATAGAATAAATACAATACAGCAAAATCGCACCACAGGCACGCTTGTGTCTGGATCCACAAGTATCGGGATCCACAAGTATCTCTTTAACAGCCGACTCCGAGAGGAGAGGAAACTTTACCTCACGAACATGCCAATGGGTCAAATGCTCAAAGTTGTGTGTGTGTGTGTGTGTGTGGGAGAGAGAGAGAGAGAGAGAGAGGGGGGCAGTGTCTGTGAAAGATTTGCTTTTTATGTAGTAGGAGTGTTTTATTTACTCACCCTCGTCTCCTTCGCCATAGTATTCTACCGCGACATCGCGCATAGAGGATAAATGACGTCAGTGCGTAATAACCGGTTATGATCTATTACTGAACCGATATCGAATTGTCCTCATCTGCATCGCGGTGCACCGAAGAAACGATTAATTTTGACACCCCTACGAGCGGCAGTGAAGTGAGGGAGCAATAAGATGCCGGTGTCTTTCAAATCCGCGGTGTTGGGACATTTCGGTTACACGTATAGACTAATCGAATGGAAACACTTCCAACATGACTGCACGTCTGCAGCGCCATCAACCAGCATTATCCCTGTCTGAAGGCAGAATAGCAGAGAAGGTAATAAAGACCTCCATAAAACAGCAATCCCTCACTGAATCCTTCTAGCAAACATATCCAACTGGTTCCGAAAGACATATAAAAATAACAAAGGCAGTGTTAAGTTTAATTAGGATGGTTTATTTATATTTACTAAAGTACAAATGTGTTTATTTGAAATGGTCAATTTATGTTCATTAACTTCACATGCATGTTTATTTTTAAAATGTAGGAATTTATGTGTTGCCCAGTTTGTACATAGGTTACCAGCAGCTGTGAGATTTCAGTGTTAATTTTTTATTATTATACAATACACTAGGAACTAGTGTACCTTTCTTGGCTTTGAAGTAAAATAAAGGAGTATTGCAATAAATCGTTTTTATTTTTTTCCTCTTTCTTACTGTTCCTATTGCCTAAGCATAGAATAACAATAAAAAAAATAAACACTTGTGTGTTAAGCCATCAGATCCGAACCGAACAGAAAACCGTGTTAAAAAACCGAGGTATGTATTGAACCGTGAGCTAACTGTATTGTTACATCCCTAATATATATATATATATATATATATATATATATATATATATATATATATATATATACATACATACACGCACGCACGCACGCGCACACACACACACATATATATGTGTGTATATGTATATATATATATATATAATGTTGTATTTATGTATATATATATATATATATATGTATTTATGTGTGTGTGTGTGTGTGTGTGTGTGTATATATATATATATATATATATATATATATATATATATATATATATATATATATATATATATATATATATATATATATATATATATATATATATATATATATATAGGGCTCGCCAATAATTCGATATTGATAATTATCACAATAAATATTTTTTCGAGAAATTGATATTGACAGTTCGATAATTGTTCGATAATATTTATGCACTTCGTAATGCTGAGCAGGCATTTTGCAGCCTGCCCTTTCGGATGCCGCACACAGTACAAGCGTACAGCCATACAGTGTCAGTTACTTGGACATTGCTGACCAGAAACGACACTAAACATCAGTAGTTTGGAGCAATGTGCACTACAAACTGCGCAGACGACTCGTGTCATCAAAAGCATGCAACACTACAAACCTGTTTCATCATTTAAAACATTACCCCCCTTATGAAAATGCTAATAAAATTACAGACCCAAACAAGTGTTGGTAAACCAGCGCAACTACCCAGCAGAATTTCATGTAACGATACATTCAGAAAACCCCCCCGAAAAGAAAGACGAAAGATATGACAGACAACACAATCTCAAACACATCTCAATGAACACTTGATGCTTGCTGTAAACTACAAGCTGCATTATTTAAGGGCATTTGTTACGACATTGATAGGAACTTTTGTTGTCAAGCTTCTGTTTCCTTTATAATATTAAGATTTTGTTTTGTACTTTTTAATACATATTGTCCCTCATCGACGGTAAAAGATCCAGCCTTTATGAAGGACATAATCACCAAGGAGAAATGCTCAAGACATTTTTAAAATAATAAAATAGACGTTTACAACATCAGTGGATTATTAATTAAATCCCTATTTTCCACGCAGCGAAGCATCATCCACCCGGAGTTGTTTAAGGCGGGCACGAACTAAAAATATATACACTTTATATATATTTTTAAAAAAATGTTTTGCAACGTATTTTGCTATGTATAATGTGTAACTTAATTCTAATGTACAAGAAGAACGAATAACATCTGTGGTAAGGTGCTTCAAAACAATCCCGCTATAGCATATGCTTTAGTGCCAAAACAATCCATTAAACTGTTTTCACGGTTTCATTTTAATTCATTAACGAAGCACGGTTTGAGCAGCATGAGCTGGACAGTCTTTACAAGCTATTCGCAGCACTGATAGTTTTCTTAGGTTACCTCAGAAGAATAAACTCGGTCTGAAGGATAAGAGCAGAAACCGTTGAGTGAATGGAGAGGCTCCCCGCATGTCTCGCCGTGATGCACGATTTTATAAAATGAGAGTCTGCATAGGCCTATTCGTGCCAGTCTGTGAGGTAAAATTAAAACACCCTCAGATATAACCGAGATCTGGGCATAAGTTTTTTTTTATGTGTCCCGCAATATGCGATGTCAAGAGGGTGACTGCATAAGTAAGGTAAACTGCACACACTTGATGATGTAATGCGTTGTCGCGTCTCACAGCGCAAAGCATAACTAAACTTTTAATTTTCCATGCTTAATCAGTCATCGATAAGGTCTATCGATTAAAAGGTTATTGACAATCAATTGATTATCAAGTAATCGTTAGCATCCCTAAGTAAAATGGCCTATACATTAAAGGATATTATATCCTAAATTCACAATACTTGCCATTAAAAGGACAGTTCATGCAAAACTAAAAATTCTGTAGATGTCCAATTTTTTTAGGGGTAAATTTTGAAGCCCTTCCTCTTTACACTCGGTTTTAAGGGCCAAGGGGACGGGGAAGAGGCAGGTGTACAAAAATAGAATTGGGATTGGGCCTTATATGCCCTATGTTTTGATTCAGTATTGACCATAGGGCTGTTGCCCAAAAGCTAGATCAGAATCAGAAAGAGCTGTATTGCCAGGTATGTTCACACATACGAGGAATTTGTTTTCATGACAGAGCTTCTACAGTGCAACAGAATTACAGAGACAGAACAAAAAACAGATAATAAATATATTTAAAAAATAGAAGTAAGTAGTGAATGCAAATATACAAATTGACAAGTGTATGTACAGGTATATTACTATATACAACGTTATATAAAATGTATAAAAAGTGTATAGCAAGTAGTCATGTTTGTTTAATAATTACTATCATCATCAGTGTTTATGAGATTAATTGCCTTAGGGAAGAAACTGTTTCTGTGTCAGGCTGTACAGTTCTTGGAGAGTATGGAGGGTTGTACCAATGATTCGTTTAACAGGCCGAACTATTCAACGTAGTCTTCGGACGTCGCATTTGGAAGCTGAGCTAAACCAGACAGTTATTGATGTGCAGATGACTGATTGAATGATAGAGGTGTAGAACTATTTCACCAGCTTCTTTGGGAGGTTGAACTTCCTCAGCTGACGAAGAAAGTACAGCCTTTGTTGAGCTTTTTTGACAATGGAGTCAATGTGAGTGTACCACTTCAGGTCCTGAGAGATGGTGGTGCCCAGGGACCTGAATGACTCCTCTGCTGCCTACCACAATGCTGTCCATGATGCTCAGTGGGGGGAGAGCAGGGGGCTTTCTCCTGAAGTACACTATCATCTCCACTGTTTTGAGTGTGTTGAGCTCCAGGTTGTTGTGACTGCACCAGACAGCCAGCTCCTTAACCTCCAATCTGTAATAGGGTTGGGCCGATAGACAATGCCATCGTCCATCGCCGATGGCCGATAGACATCATGATGCTGAGCCGGCATCGCCGATCCTCCGCCCCGCCCCCGTTGCAAACCCGCTCGTAAAAAATACACACTCAGGCCACGTTTACACTAAAACAGTTTAGTTTTAAAATGTCATTTTAGAACGAAAATTATCCACATCCACACAGGCGTTTCATCTAGTGTTCCTGAACAGCCCTCCGTCCGCTGAAAATGCACATCACGTGACCACACACACACACACACAGACAGACACAGCCACACACACACACATATACACAACCACAGCCACATACACACTGTCATGCTCTTGTCTGAGCTTCAGAGAACATATATATCCACTCCCGAGCCCGCACCCGATCGACATAATAATTCTAATTCTTTGTTTTAAGCATGATGATAGGTTACTGTGGATCGTTCGTTATTAACAGCAGATTCAGCTTTTACATATAGAAAAAGATAACAAAAACGGTGTCACTTCAGCCTAAACAGCAGCTATGTTATGTTATGTTCATAGGCTATGTTATGTTTACTTGGTCTTTTTCTTTGCACTGTGCTTGGGCGTCTCATCTTCACATTCTGCGAAGTCCACTCTCTGTTTTTTGCTGGTCAACTGCTATGACCCACTCGCAATTAATCATAATGTATTTTTTTATTACCCGACCCGCGGATTATCTGCAGCGCCCGCGGATAGCCTTTACCGCCATCCGCGCATCACTGTGCTAGCCTACTTAACAGCCATTTGGTTAAGTTTTGGTGAAACTTTATTTTTGCAAACCTTTTACAAAAAAAAAAACCTTTTTGATCCACATGTGTTGTGATGCTGCTGAAGTAAAATATTGTTTTGGTAAAAATGTCAGTTGAATAAAATAACTGAAATGCAGAGTATCATGTGTTTTTATTGTTGTTGTCAACAATATAGAAAAAGGTAGATTATAGTTTTAAAAATGGATCCAAAATATTTATAGTAATAATAAGACACATATTGAAGGGGATAATACTGTAAAATAACTTTAGTTTCTTTTTTCTGCGCGGCTTCAGTTGCCGTTGTTTTAAAGCGCCCTGCAACGGGAGAACCGCATCCACTTTCTGGTTGGCATGTAGTTCAAGCTCACATGCATTTTGTGTAGATAAACACAATTTGTAATATAATATTTTCATATTGTGTCTCTAGGCTTTATGATTAATTTTATTTACAATGCCTCATGTAGAAAACCTACATGCTTCACGTCAGTGGCGGTTCGAATGGCACCCTGGGCGAACCACCTGCTTTTAGAAATGTAATTAGAAATAAATAAAATTATTATTATTATTATTATTATTAATATTGTACAATTATTATTCTAAATAAATAACAGAAATCAATCCTAAATGTAACTGGAAGAAATGTAGACACAGCTGAAGTGATAAGAAGCTAAGATCGCAAAAAATCTTTTGCTTGAATATTAAAGTAAATTCTATAGAATACAAAGAATATATATTTTATGTAATTATCTGTAGTCTTAGACCCGACTCATGGCTGAGAATTAATGTTATTAGGTCTTACCTCCCTGATTCATCATCTCTCCTTTCTGCTTCATAGCCATATAGTCAAAATAAGATCATCATCATATTATAACTTTAGTTGTGTCGACTTGCAAAGCTCGCTGCGCGCCGACACCTCTGCATTAAAGTTACTCCGGTTTCACAGTACATAAGCGGCGTGTATTTTACCGGCGTGCATGTAGCCTAAACAACCGGTAGGCCTATTCACACCGGGTGCAGAGCAGCGCGTGAGGCGCGCGGGAATGGTTTTCTGCACGCATGCATGCATCAGTTTGCTTTCACCACCTTTGTTTCGGTTGCACATAGACAATAACAAACTTGCACATGCAAAATACGCCAAATGTGAATGACCTCTAACGTCTTTATTCTGGGATTACTACTTTAAATTAATACACTTGCATAAAGTAAATCGTAACTCAAAGCTTGTTTTTTTCGCACCATCTCCCCGTGCCACCCAGATGCCGCTATTGGCATCGACCATATTGCCCATGACTAAATAAGCCACTTGTTACACTTCTTTAAATGTTTACTGTGTTAACCAATATTGATGGTGATTTTTAATAACCCAACAGCGTTGATTTAATTGTTTTCTGAATCCTGTCATAGTTTTATCAACAACATTTTTAACAGGGCTTTATATATATATATATATATATATATATATATATATATATATTTTTTTTTTTTTTTTTTTTTAATTCAATGTTATTTAGTTGTCGCTATGAGGCACACACGCCCCGCCTCTTGATTAAGCCCCACCCCTATGACGCACACACGCCCCGCCTCTTGATTAAGCCCCGCCCCGATTAATCGAGTACTCGTTTGTCAAACCTGTGGATTAATCGAAATGAAAAATGGTCAGAAATGCCCATCCCTAATATATATATATATATATATATATATATATATATATATATATATATATATATATATATATATATATAAAGCAGTTAACCCCGTAAAGCCCACTGTTGCAGAATTACATAACTTAACAATTTGAATAAAATCCAAGCAAATGTTTTTTGTTTTTTTTTATCAACCACATTTACATAATCAAATGGTCCTATTGTGTGTCCTCACGATGCAGTTGGACAGAAAAAGTGTTTATATAGGTCTGGTCATCCTGCCATGAACTTACTCTACCTACAAATTTTCTCATTGAGCTGATCTTTTTTTGCACGTGTGGATTTGTCAAGATTTAAGTAAGTAAAATTTCTTAAATATTTTTTGTGTTTTATTACAATGTTTAGAACATGTACGTATTTGATCCTTTTAGAAAACATTAGTCAAATTTTATTTGGAGCTTATTATGTTTAAATTTTTTTAAAAAAATTTTTATTTTACAATTTTTTTGTAATTAGTTTTTTTAATTGTAATTTTCAATTTTTTTTTCCCTTCGCATTTGTCAATTGGTGAAGTTTGTTCCTTGCCACTGGCTTGCATGGTTCGGGACTTATGGAGCTGCGCATTGATGGATTTGCTCTTCAGTGTTTGGACTTTTAGCAGTGAAAACTAAACCACACTGAACTGAACTAAACTGAACTTAAACTCTGAAAACTGGACTGACGCAGTTTCAATTTACTATAATCTTCTATGTTAAGCTGCTTTGACACAATCTACATTGTAAAAGCGCTATAGAAATACAGATGAGTTTAATTAAATTAATTTCACAAAGTTGGATCAGAGTGGTTGCATTGTTCAGGCATCGCACACCTCCACTAACTGCGCGCACACCTCGCAAAATGCATGAGGCTTTTATACTTGCTGCGTTCGCCATTTTGTTATTCTTTAAACCGACAGGGGGTAATCACAAGAAACTCACCGTAAAGTCAGACGGATAAACAGAGAAGTAGGAAGTTTCCAGAACTACGTCATATCATTAATATCATTCAATATTTTTTAAATAATTATTCTTATTATTTTTATAAATTATTTTAATGATTATAAGGATTTTTATAACCATTCAAGATTTTTTTTTAATCAAACTGATACATCACTTGCTTTTGTTCATATCTTGGACAGTTTTATCTATTAAAGTTTATTAAAATATTAATGACAACAGAACATGGGTTGCTCTACAAATATATTTTTTATTATGGCAAGAGTAAAAGCAAAAAAAAGTACACTTACTAAAAAATACAGATGTTTTTTTAGCTTTAGCCCGCTCCACAATTCACACATTACTGTCTGGCTAGTTTCTATCCTACACTTATTCTAAAAGGCAATAATGGTCCAACATTCCTGACCATTATCACCAATAAAGCCTAGAAAAACAGGCATCAGTATATTTTAAACTGTTAGGTTTCAAATATTCCTTTCCAGTTATCAAAGCAATAATTTGTTCCTTAATTATAGTTTTGTAACTACTAAATTGTTTTAAATTCAAAATTGTAATGTATACATCAATGTAATCCTATGACTGGTGGAAAAACATATTTCTGTAATTGTGTACCTGAGTCTCCACTTTTGCCATGTCCTCTTTTGGCTTTAACAAACTTATCCCTCAGGTTTTTTCAAACCTTTTAACAAAAACTTTCCTCCTTTCCCACGGCTGTTACTATTTCTAGCCAAGAATTATTGATCATCTGGTTATCTCTATGATCATGAATCATAAAGATGTCTGTACAGCATACCTGCCAACACTCCTGTTTTTCCCGGGAGTCTCCCGTATTTCAGACCCGTCTCCCGTATTGTTCTGTCTCCCGGTAAACTCCCGGATTTTCCCCCGCCCCCCGCTCCTCAGCATTTTGGTACAGTCCGGGCTGAAACTTGGCGCTTGTGCTCTTCCGGTCGCGCGCTACAGTTCGCGCGCCCCCATCTCCTCAAACCTCTCACTCCTCCCGCTCCCCGCTCTTCAGTTTGCGCCAGTGTTGCCAACTTAGCGACAAACTTTCAAAAAAGCGACTAGCGACAAATCTAGCGACTTTTTTGTGTGTTACTGGCGATTTTTATAGACTCGTTTGTCCATTACTGTACCGTCCCTACTCTTCTCAACGAGCCTCCCCTGCAGCGCGATGACGTCAGTAATATGCAAATTAGCGTATGACGTAATTACCCCCCCAAACTCCGCGATGACGTCACATTCGCCGCGCGCACTCAAGCGAACGCGTCGAGTATAAACCAGTCTTTAGTGCTCTGGGGAGATGTCCCACTTGGTATGATAAGTAGAGACCAGAAGAAATAGGCTGTTTAGACAGTATTGTTTGAATGTAGTGGAGTTTTGATTAGCATTTTCATTGAAATGGCATTGAAATTGTCTGCAAATTGTAAATCTGATACAATATGTTACAATATGTGCTATATGTGTTATGCACATATTTAATTACATTTTTTCAAACTTTTTCAGTTTCAGAATGCCATCAGTGCAGAAAAGCCATCTATTCAGTGTGCAGGATGTAATTGCTGCAGTCCAAAATGGAGCGAGCAATTTTGAAATGGATGCAAGTGACTCAGAGAATGAAGATGCAGGTTTCAATACTGATT
Source organism: Danio kyathit (assembly GCA_903798195.1). NCBI lineage: Eukaryota > Metazoa > Chordata > Actinopteri > Cypriniformes > Danionidae > Danio > Danio kyathit. Next base: position 14,857,266 of record LR812542.1, read on the forward strand.
TTTCTTGTGCAGAAATCACCAATGATGCCCCCTCACCCCACTAAAGTACATCCAAAAGTTTGTGACAGAAGACATGATTAAGGCTCAGACAAGAAACACAAACGAGTACAGCTTGCAAAAAATGGAGCATCTGTAAACACTAACAGTAAGGAAATGGAGAAGATGCTTGGCATGTACCCGTAAATGGGCCTAATGCAAATGTCTGGAGTCCGTATGTATTGGGAGACAGGCACACGGTACACCCGTTTCTGATGTGGTGTCCCGCAACAGATTCCAATCACTGTTGATTTCATTACACTTTATAAACAACTTGACTGTATCAGAGATGGAAAAGAAGAACAAACTCAGGAAACTCAGACCGTGGCTAAATTCATTTAGGAAGAGATGCCTGCAGGTGGTAACTGAAGAGCACAACTCTGTGGATGAAATGATGATTCCTTTCAAGGGGAGATTTAGTAACATTAAACAATATATGCGTGTCAAACCACACCCACAGGCCTTTAAACTGTGGGTGAGATCTAGAATCTGTGGCATGTTCGATGATTTTGATGTGTACCAAGGGAGTGTAAATGGAATACCACAAGCCAAATCAAAACTTGGTCTGTCAGGTGATGTTGAGATGAAGCTCGCCTCCACACTTCCAAAGGGTCAAAACTACAAGATCTACACAAACAACTACTTCACCTGTGTCACCTTTGCTTTTCAGATGAAAAGAACTGTCTTGGGGGCTATCACTGCAAGTAAACGGATTCAGTCCACACTGAATGTGACCAAATATTTTTATTAATAAATGTTTCTTCATAAAAAAATATTATTGTTGTGTGATTATTACTTATGATATATACTGCTTTGGGGCTAAGTAAGTGAATAACCCTGAAAATGAATGCTTAAATGCTCTGTGTACTTGTTCAGACAAAGTGAGTACACTTGGGTGGGGGCTTTGGGTTCTTGAGCCCCTGCCCTTTTTTCTCCTGGAGAGAAAGTGCCCTTTTTTTCTGGGGATAATAATTATTATTTTTTTAAATACTAGAAATAATATAGTATATGTATGTTAATGCGTGTTCTATTTAAGGACCGATTTCCCTGTTAAACAATAAAAAAACGAAATTTTAAAGTATATCTTGGTTTTAGTCTAGCTGCTCCAAGCGAGCCTCTAACTGACATTTGGAAAGAAAAAACACATGTGAGGCGAATGCTCTAACGAAGACTCTATTTACATTGTAACTCTCGCCTCGAAAGTAAGGTGTCAACAGTGGAGTAACGTCTATCAGCACCTATGCCAACTCCTGCATCCGCATTGCACACGGACTGCATCTGGGCCATAGATATACAGTCTGACCTATACACACACTGCAGACGGAGTGTGTGTAAAACATATATTAGTAGCTGACCTCTGTGAGTCAAATTTAACGTCAACTATTTATCCAAAAGTTCAAAAGCAAATAGGCTATTTTGTCTTGTTAACATCCTCCTGATTAACAACCATGTAATAAGTTAGCTAAAGTTTAGCCAGGGCAATATCATAGGCATACAGGCTAATGTAATGGAGAAATGACAGCTGGATAGTGAAAATATTGCCCTCTTGTTTTTGCAGTCACACAGAATATATAATGTCAATTGAAGCTAAAAAACATGTACATATAGGCTAGCTATGGAAGTCAGTGGCTATCAGTGTGTCCTACATTGTTCTAAATATTTTATTTTGTTCAACAGAAAGAAAAAAAAAACTCAAACAAAAATAATAGTTCGAAAACGGATAGTTCACCCAAACATTTAAATGTACTCACCCTCAAATGGTTCCATTTCTTTGTTTCATTATTTTGTTGAATACTAACGAATAAAAGATTAAAAAAAATATATATATTTTAAAGAAAGCTATAAAGTTGAAATTATTGACGTCCAGAGTAGGAAAAACAAATACCATGAAAGTCAATAGTTACAAGTTTCCCGCTTTCTTCAAAATATTACTTTGTGTGTTCAAAAGAAGAAGAAAAAACAGTCAAATGGGTTTGGAACAAGTAAAAAGTGACAATTTTCAGTTTTGAATTAACTATCCTTTTAAGGGTGAGTATATGGTGAATTTAGGGTGAAATCTCCTTAATAATCTCATTATTATGTTTTTTATTTATTAAAGTACAATTATTACTATTATTTAATAAAAAGTGCCCTTTGTTTCCATTTGAGCCCCTGCCCTATTAAAAGGTCTCTGCACGTCCCTCCTACTAACAACTAAGCAACTAGGCCCAACATTGCAATATTACGACATTAACCTAAAAACTTACTAAAATGCAAACATTTTGAAAAATCTTTGATTCAGAAACCTCCTAAAACAATATCTGAGGTCAATTTGTTTTGCTAATTTGGATCTATATTTGGCTCTTACAGGGTTAAATATGTGTTAAATAGTATAGTGTTCATAATTAAATAGCAATAATTTTATATAAGTCTTATATGGCGATTTCAAATTTCGGTATGGGGAGAGATGGATAAGAGAGATAAGATAAATGACAGATTGAAAAAAAAGGAAACCCCAAAAAGAGATTATGATATTAATATTATTTAATATTATTATTATTATTATTATTATTATTATGGTAAGTTGTGCTTATTTGCTTTAAGATATTCATTATTTTAAATTAGCCAATTATTTTGGATATGTGTTTAACATCACTTTATGAGAACAACATTTTTTTTTTATAGTTGTCCTCATTGTTAAAACTAGGGATGCAACAATACAGTTAGCTTACGGTTCAATACATACCTTGGTTTTTTAACACGGTTTTCGGTTCGGTTCGGTTCTGATGGCTTAACACTTAAGTGTTTTTTTTTTATTGTTATTCTATGCTTAGGCAATAGGAACAGTAAGAAAGAGAAAAAAATTAAAACGATTTATTGCAATACTCCTTTATTTTACTTCAAAGCCAAGAAAGGTACACTAGTTCTTAGTGTATTGTATAATAAAAAAAATTAACACTAAAATCTCACGGCTGCTGGTAGCCTATGTACAAACTGGGCATTAAATATTAATTTAATTTTTTTAATAACTGCTTTCTTATTGTATGTAGTTTTAAATAAAATTATTACTCCAGACATTATTGTTTTTATTACTATTACCATTAAAAATAATAATAATAATAAAAACAATAATAATTAATATCAGAGTGATTTCTGAAGGATCATGTGACTCTGAAGACTGGAGTAATGAAGCTGAAAATTCGTCTTTAAAATCACTGGAATAAATTATTAAATTAAATTATAAACTATATTTGAACAGTTATTTTATAGTGCAATAACATTTTACAATTTTACAATGTGTGCTATATTTATGATGAAATAAATGTAGCCTTGGTGAGCAGGAGAAGCTTATTTTAAAATATTTAACAATCATACTAACCCCAAACTTTTGAGCAGTGTATGTATTTTATAAGCGAAAATATGCACTTTAATTTTGACACCCACAGACATAAATACAAATCAGAGAGGTCAGACTTTCTCATACAGAGCCTCATTTCAGTTGTCAAGTTTTGTAAAAATCTATTGAATTAATCTATTAAAGAAACGTTGGCTAGAATTATGCATTATAGGCTTAAATTACAAATAAATAGATGAACCGATCATCAGATCATGCATTAGATCATGAAGCAGATCAATGTTGATCTTTCTTTCGAGCTGTCAGTGCAGAAATGAACAAAACAACAGGCCTTATATAACATATTATAAGATTAAAATATGGAAAGATTATCAGTTGGTAACTTCGTTCAATCTTCCTAACTGATAAACAGCTCTCGTTAATATTTCAGCATGCTTTCACTTTCGCATTAGACACGAAACGCACATTTACCGGTAGGAATGACGTCCCGCCCTGCTCATCATTCGTATATATGGCTATTACACAACCATAATACACTGTGGTATAGCCTGGGTCCTTAGTTCGTTGAATTGTTTTGTTTTCTCACTACAATAGATCTGCTTAATCGAGCAGAGACCACCTCATTCAGGCGATCTCGGAGCGATTGATTTGGCGCTGATTTGAGCGCGATTCCTGGACTCGCATATGCCAAATGAACCGCGCTAACGGGGGGAAAGAGACAGATTCCGAAACAAACGTCTATGTGTGAAAGCACCCTAAGATGGTGTTTGCACGCAATTGACAGACAGTCGCAGCCAAACTTTTGTGACAAGGCAGCACTGGCCCGATCGGGCCAGTGACCATTCTGTACACTGGCCCGAGCGTCTCTCATGCTGGCCCCGGGCCATCGGGCAGTCCTTATTTTCGAGCCCTGTAGTGATTTCCTCATCTCAGCTCGTAGACTTACAGTCTAAACGTACAGTCTAAACGTAAAACTGGAAAAAACGCAATTCACAAGCGTGTATTGAACCGTGGATGTCGTACCGAACGGTTCAATATTGTATTGAGAATTGTGGCATCTCTAGTTAAAACAGTTGTGTTGCTAAGGTTTTTTTTACAGTACCATTAAAAAATTGCACAGTATTTCAATAGTATCTGGATGCAGCCTTATGATGCAAGCTGAGATTACATACCTCAGAGTTGCAATGTCATAGACAATGCACTCAATGGAGCTAGTAACGTCACTGTGAGGGTTAGGGGTGGGGCATTTAAAGGCATTGCATGCAGCTCAGATTGCAACTGGACCAGGTCTGCATCCAGACCCCTTTCCAATATTTCTGTTATGTACCATTCACGTAAATTTAAATTAATTTGAAAAATTATTGAATAAATATTTTTTAAACCAAAACTACGCAACGTCCACTACGATATCATATTTTAAACTTTAGTTCATGTGTAATGTAGATGTATGAACATAAACAATGTCTCTGAACTTAATGCACTCAAAGTTTAATGCAAAGAGAGACATTGGCTTTTACAGAGTTAGCTTAGAAAAGCATACAGCGAACAAAGTTTGGGGAGTACAAAAAATACATCTGGGTTAGTGAGATCACAAACGCTTCAGGCTACGTGCATTCACCACACGCACACACCCCATGCAGCAAAGGGGCGTGGCCAGAGGCGCTATAATGTTATAGCAGAGAAAGCTAAAACGCAGTCCAAACACTGCTATTTCCACAGAGCTCATTCTTTTTCTGCATTTACTCTTCCAAAAGACGTGACACAAAGTGAGAAGTGCTTACAATTTAATTTTAATTATGTTCTGGAGAATTATAAAAAAAAAAAATATATATATATATATATATATATATATATATATATATATATATATATATATATATATATATATATATATATATATATATATGTGTGTGTACACCGCGTTCCAAATTATTATGCAAATGATATATTTCTCTGGTTTTCATAATTAGTCAATGCAAATGACAGTCAGTATAATTTTCAAGTAATCAACCATTAGGGTATAATTCAAATTTTATTGAACAAACCTCTTAATGATAACAGCATTTATTTTAAAAATAAAAAACTGAAAATGCACTGTTCCAAATTATTATGCACAACAGAGTTAAAACATTTTATAGGTTGTAAAGAACTGAAAACAGGCATTTGCTGAATTTGCAGCATTAGGTGGTCATATTTACTGAAGTCAAAAGCTAGTTCAATGGAAAACATTCTAACAAGGCAAGTTACATCTTAACATAGGACCCCTTCTTTGATATCACCTTCACAATTCTTGCATCCATTGAACTTGTGAGTTTTTGGAGAGTTTCCGCTTGAATCTGTTTGCAGGATGTCAGAATAGCCTCCCAGAGCTGCTGTTTTGATGTAAACTGCCTCCCTCCCTCATAGATCTTTTGCTTGAGGATGCTCCAAAGGTTCTCAATAGGGTTGAGGTCAGGGGAGGATGGTGGCCACACCATGAGTTTCTTATCTTTTATGCACATAGCAGCCAATGACACAGAGGTATTCTTTGCAGCATGAGTTGGTGCATTGTCATGCATGAAGATGATTTTGCTACGGAAGGCACGGTTCTTCTTTTTGTACCATGGAAGAAAGTGGTCAGTCAGAAATTCTACATACTTTGCAGAGGTCATTTTCACACCTTCAGGGACCCTAAAGGGGCCTACCAGCTCTCTCCCCATGATTCCAGCCCAAAACATGACTCCGCCACCTCCTTGTTGACGTCGCAGCCTTGTTGGGACATGGTGGCCATCCACCAACCATCCACTACTCCATCCATCTGGGCCATCCAGGGTTGCACGACACTCATCAGTAAACAAGACTGTTTGAAAATTAGTCTTCATGTAATTCTGGGCCCACTGCAACCTTTTCTGCTTGTGAGCATTGGTTAGAGGTGGCCGAATAGTAGGTTTACGCACAACCGCAAGCCTCTGGAGGATCCTACACCTTGAGGTTCGTGGGACCCCAGAGGCACCAGCAGCTTCAAATACTTGTTTGCTGCTTTGTAATGGCATTTTAGCAGCTGCTCTCTTAATCCGATGAATTTGTCTGGCAGAAACCTTCCTCATTCTGCCTTTGTCTGCACGAACCCGTCTGTGCTCAGAATTAGCCACAAATTTCTTCACAGTACGATGATCACGCTTAAGTTTTCGTGAAATATCTAATGTTTTCATACCTTGTCCAAGGCATTGCACTATTTGACGCTTTTCGCCAACAGAAAGATCCTTTTTCTTTCCCATATTGCTTGAAACATGTGGCCTGCTTAATAATGTGGAACGCCCTTTTTAAGTACTTTTCCTTTAATTGGGCTCATCTAGCAAACTCGTTATCACAGGTGTCTGAGATTCATTTGAGTGATCCAAAGAGCCCTAAGACACAATACCATCCATGAGTTTAATTGAAAAACAAAAAAAAAATTGTGTTTATAACACTTACATTCAGTTTGCATAATAATTTGGAACGCGGTGTATATGTGTATATATATATATATATATATATATATATATATATATATATATATATATATATATATATATTTATAACTAGCATTTGACAAAGGACCGCTTCCAAAATCTCTCCCAGAGTTCAGTGCTGGATTCAGCTAAAAACTCCTCAAAGAAGGAGCAGCTCCAACCATAATAGTCGAAGCTGTGGATTGTGAGCCATAACCTGTAAGTATATTTAATTGTTAAAATTGATCAATTACATCCATAGTTTGTGGCGTTAACAGTATGTTGTAATAAGGATGTAAAAAACAGGAAATGCTGTTTGGCACCGTTAATAAAACAATCTTCGTCCACACTGGCGTTTCATCTAGCGTTTCTGAAAAGCTCTTTGTCCACACTTCAATGCTGAAAATGCACATTACGTGACCATACACATTCTGGCATGCGCTAAAAGCTGCTTCATCGTATTCTCGCATCTGAGCTCCAGTCAGTCAACAGGAGCTCTGAGCTAACCTGCCTGGCTGAGAGCAGCCGAACGTCAGCCTGTCCATCCCGAATCTGCTGCTGGATCTTATCTTTCCGTAGTTATTAAACGCGATCTATAATAATCTTGTATAGACCTATAGTTAATGAGTCAGTCTTTTGAATCTATTAGCCCACTTGTTCTCTGGTAACGTGTTTTGGCTGAGCGCAAAGTTAAGTTAATATGCCTATTAATATATGTAACCACATACACTGATTCCGCACATTTGACTGATTGCTTGCATTTTTTTCCTACATTGTATAAACTTATTGTACTTTATACTTATATAATTATTATTAATTATTAAAGTTATAGCTTACTGATTATTATATTCAGCAAAACAGACTGCTATTTCGTGTTTCACCATGCATTTTCTCTGATAATCTTTATCGTATATAGCCTGACATGAAGCATATATTGCCAAAAACACACAGTGAGCCTAATGTTCCATATTTTTTAATGAAAATGAAAGGAGGCAATTATTAGGCTCTGTTTTGTTATAAATTTGCATACAGTGAAGATGACATAAATATGTACTTGATGCCTTAACATTTTTGGTGTCTGTTACTGTCAAAGATTTAGAGGCCGATCACACCAAACACGCTTTTTGCATTGAGAGGTACATCTTTCGAATGGTATACTAATGGCCCGAGCATTTTGCGTGCTACTTTTGCACCCTGCATACCTCCTGTTTTAACCCCCTGCTTCGCCTCATGTTTTTGCCGTTGTGTGCTGTGTGCTCACAGTTGAAAAAAAGTCCACTCTGAGCGGAAAATGCGCTTTACGTCAGTCGTGTCTTTTTCATTTTACAATCAAATGAAAGCAGAGGCAAAATTTCTGTTGAGGTGACGGCAGTGTTTGTGTTGTCAAGACAACTATAGAGACTTTTAAGATAGAGAGACTATTGGTCGCTGTTTGAAGTTATTGAGACTTGTATGGCTTTACAAATCTTGAATATAACAATTATTTAGTATTACAATTATAACAATATCAACACTCGCACAAGACACAGCTGAGTCAGTTGTTGCCTAGTTACATAAAAAAGCACACTGCAGTGTGGTGCGGCTCAAGTATTTGGAACTTAAAATCGTGATCGGCCTCTTACCTGCATGTCCTCACATCCTCGGGAGTTCGTTATAAACTTACAAAGCCTGAACAAGGAAAGGTTGCAAGTCTGAACTATGTGTACTTGATATGGAGAAAAAGCCCCAATCAGATAGTGTGAATGTCGGCAGCCATGCCTCCGTTTTCAAATGTCTCTGTTTTCCCACATCAACACTGAAACACTGACACACAGCAGCAGCATTTTAAAATGAAAATGGCCTCTTCAGCATTTCCAAAATGCTCCGTTTTCGGGGCTCGAAAACTCCAGGGTAGCGTGGACGTAAAGCGTAACTGTAGTAAAAGTTATGCGTTTTACGACTGAAATGTATTAGTGTAAACGGCCTCAGTCCCCCACCCAATTCTGCTATTTGTATGCTAATGGTCACTAGCCTATGCTTGCAGCCAAACCGATTTGAGGCCCCATTTACACTAGTACGTTTTAGTTTTAAAACGGCGTTTTAGAACGAAAACGATCCACGTTCACACTAGCGTTTCACCCAGCGTTTCTGAACAGGTCTCCGTCTACATTAAAACGGTGAAAACATACATCACGTGACCACACACACACACTCTGGCATGCACTGCAGCGTGCTTTGAGCACAGACCCACATGAGAGCTGTGCATGTCGGACTGTTCTTTACGGATCTACCTCTGGATCTAATGTCACTATATTTGTTAAATGTGATATTTATTTTATCTTGTTGTCTATATCTAACGACATATTCCCTGAATTTGGTCTTTTGAATCTATTACTTGTTCTCAGGTAACGTGGTTTGGCTGAGCACAAAGATAAGTTAGATTAATATCTTAATGTAACCGCGGACACCGATTCTGCACATCTGACTGATTGCTTGCCTTTATTTTCTCTATTGTATAAACTTATTGCACGTTATACTTTTATAATGGTCATTATTAATTATTAAAACTGATATTCAGTGAAAGAGAGAGGGTATGTTTCGTATTTTCAATGAAAATGATAGGAGGCAGTAATGTTATATGCTCTGTTTTGTTATAAATATGCATGAAGATTACGGTCATATCATGCAGCTACACGACGCCTTAACATTTTTGATGTCTGTTAAGTTGATAATATCAAAATGAAAATAGGCAGTTCCTCACATCATGTTTTCATTTTATTGTCAAGATAGTGAAACAGCATAGCCAGGGTCATGTGAATGACTTAATAAAGCACAGACTCGGGTGTTTGTTTTCCATATCAAACTTGCGAAGTCTGAACTTACACGGAGAGACTGAACTGTGTGAAGGCTACTTAATATTGAGGAAAAAGCCCCAATTAGATAGGTGAATGTCTGCATCCCCGCCTCCGTTTTCAGATGTCTCCGTTTTCCCCCATCCACACTGAGACGGAGCAGCAGCGTTTTAGAATGAAAATGGCCTCTCCAGCGTTTCCAAAATGCTTGAAAACTCCGGCGTAGTGTGGACAGATGGCGTAACCGTAGCAAAACTTATGCGTTTTAAAACTAAAACTTATTAGTGTAAACGGGGCCTGAGTTAATTTTGCACTACACACATGATGTTTGACATTGATAAAAGGTCAAAAATTAAATTAAATCTTTTAAAAGTAGAACTCAACACCTCTGTGCCTGCTGCTTAAAGAGCATAGTCTAGGTTAGACACCCCAGTAAATAAATGTGCATAAGAGTAATGTAGGAACTAGATTTTCTTTCAAATATACGTTAAAGTTTAGGCCGTCCGGAGTCATTTTGGCCACAAAAATGTTCATCCACATCTGAATTAGGGTTGGGCGATGTTGACCAATTTAGCATCGTACGATGTCTAATGTGAAACATCGCGATGGACGATGACATTGTCTTCATAGGCAGAGGTGAATAAATTATTTATGAATAATTAATGAATTCATAACGAATTAATTATTTGTAGCCTACCGTTTCAACTACCTGGTCTTAGTTTTACCCATAAACAAATCATAAATAAATAAAGATAAGTTACACACAAATTACGACCTGTCAATCACTTTTTCCACGGGACTCTGGCATGAGTAGGCAGAGTGATCCGTGTCAATCATTTTTTTGGTGCGGTGGCTGGCGGGAGAGGTGTCGCGGACGAAAGTGAGCAGCGCGGGGGTTGCTCGCGGACAAAAGTGTGCGGTGCTGAGGTGTCGCGGACGAAAGTGAAGAGGGTTGGGGAGTCGCGGAACAAAGTGAAAATGAACAGTGGACAAGAGAGGAGGGCGGTTGAGAAGGGAGATTTTAAAATTTAAATTCTAAAATTTATAGAATTGTTAATTTATGAATCATATAGAATGTTAATTTGTTGCTCATGCTGTAATCATTACTAATAGTTCAGCTTTTTCTCAAGATTATATGCACATTACTGAAGCATTATTTAATGCATATTATAGGACCCGTAAAGTGTTACCAAAATATATAATAATCACACATTATACACATTGCATCAAATTCTCATTGCATCAAATGCGTTTGCATTTAGTGGCATGTTAGATCTAAAGAGTTACTGCCTATAGGAAACAAATGGTAATTTGAGTAGAAGTTATTTATCTATTATTTTGATTGTGTCTATTTCTGAGGGAATTAGACATTTGTACCAGTTGCAGAGACATTTCAAATGATATCAAACATGATGCAAATAGTTGCATTGATAAAGATAATTTGAGATGACCATTCTGTGAGTTAAAATTACCTTTCTATGAATTGGTTGGGGGAGAAGAGAGCTTTTCCTGCATTCTCGCTCCATGGGGTGTGGATGCAGATGTTTGTATTGACCATATTTGGATGCACAAACATATCTAACATTTCTCAAATATTACATCAATTAGCTGGTTTTAGCTTGCAGTCTCAATATGTAATACACATATATGAATATTGAGTAGTGTTTTTTGTTTGTTTGATTTTTTTTTTTACACTTACCAGATTCTTTCACCTCCCCAGCACTTTCTTCCAAGGAAGATCATTTTTATTTCTGTTTCGATAATTAGATGAGTGGCTGTCATATAGCTTTGGATGCCCGTACACTGCCACAACAATTTTCTCCACCATTTTCAAATTCTGCCTCCACTTGCTACATCATAATTGGGCACCTACTAGATGGAGTAAGCTCCTGATTGGTTAACACGACACGGATGTCAGCTAAAGTTCAGATCTTCTAACTTAAGCGATTCACCCGTTAATTCCATCAAACATGCAAAATGTTCAATTCACGCCAATAGCACCACAGGATGTCTATTCACGTCTTTGCATTGACTTAACATGTAAATCACTCCCGCTTGATGCTTCATCCATGTCTGATGTAAACGCACCATAACAGCTAAACTAAATGCAGAAACCTAAGATTGAATTCAATTAATCTTAATTTCTATAGCACTTTTACAATGTAGATTGTGTCAAAGCAGCTTAACATAGAAGTTCTATTAAATTAAAATTGTGTCAGTTCAGTTTTCATAACTGAATTTCAGTTTAGTTTATTTCAGTGTGGTTTAATTTTCACTGCTGAAAGTCCAAACACTGAAGAGCAAATCCATCGATGCACAGCTCCACAAGTTTCAAAACCAAGCAAGCCAGTGGCGAGGAACAAAACTTCACCAATTGACAAAAGTGAAGGAAAAAAACCTAGAGAGAAACCAGGCTCAGTTGGGCATGACCATTTCTCCTCCTGCCAAACTTCATGTGCAGAGCTGCAGTCTAGGCACCGGAGGCTGAAGAACACTGGACATCCATCAAGGAGAAGCTGCAGGTGTGAGTAGGTCAGTGGCGGGTGTTCAGGCTGGCCCATGGGATCAGGGCGGAGACTCGTATGTCACTAGTGTCTTTCAGGAATCAGTCTCATGCTCTCCACTCCTCCATGACCACCACAGCATCTGCTCAGGATACGGCCTGGTCTAGGATTATGGAGACCTCGGGATAATGACAAACCGACTAACATAAGCAAAGATGTCATTCAAATTATAATGTCTTTTGGGAAGTGTTCTCGGCTCTAATGAATGCACCCTAACAAACCTTTGGAGGATTTGGATTTTAAAAGCATTTGTTTATGCTAGTGCAAAGATATGTGTCTTTGATCTACTTTTAAACTGACAGAGTGTGTCTGCCTCCTGAACTGTGCTAGGAAGGTTGTTCCAGAGTTTAGGTGCCAGATATGAGAAAGATCTACTGCCTATAGTTGATTTTAATATTCTGGGAGTAATCAATTGTCTAGAATTGATTGAGCATAGTGGACGTGAGTGGCTGTAATACACCAGGAGCTCCCTTGAATACTGGGGAGCTAAGCTGTTCAGGGCTTTGTAGGTAGTCAATATGGTTACTTTACCGATACTTTTGATCCACAAAATTACTTGACATTTTTTTTAATCATTTTAATTGATCGATAATTAAAGTTTAAAGTATACGTCAATTCATATTTTATATATTTGAATTGCATCAATATATATATATTTTTAAAATTTGTTAGCATGAACGCAAGATTTGCATTATGCAATTAACATTACATTAGCTTACTACTTACCTGTGGAAAGGCTGTCATGCGAATTAGAGAGCAACTTTTTTCTAGGGTTGGGACTTGTGACTATGTTTACTTGGACATCAGTAATCTAATGATTTCCCTTAACCTGAATAAGACAATAATATGATTTAAGGTGTTTACATGAGTTGCTTTTTGAATGTTCCTTTCATGATCCTGTTTTACAATTAACGGCATTGCATCACTGCCCTATTAATGTTTCCTCTGGAGTTTCATGCAATTTCAGGTGTTTAATTGTAAATTTTTGGACTTCAACAGCAGTTCATCTGTTTCACGTTCATTTAGGAACATTTCATTCATACCTCGTAACAAACTGAAGTATTGGATGAGAATATGAAGGACTGGTGGAAGAGTGTTGTTTTAATGGAAATTGATACTGCACGCTGAATGAAAAGAAAAAAATTGTACGTTGCAGTTGTCTGTGGTCCTTTAAGGTAATCAAAAATTGCTGTTGATGGTAGACTCTTAATCAGAGTATTGTCTTAATCATAATAAAATTGAAGTATTGGTGTTCATGTAAACATACTCGGTGAAAGTGCCAGATGATGTCGCAAGCTGTTAAAGACGATACATTCCTCTGCCTTTAAGTTGATTCCATGCGCCCTGAAATGTTTCATTAAGTTTGACGTGTTTCCCCCGTTTCAGCTTTTGTAGAGCATCTGCTGCATGTTGCTGTGTCAGAATCATTGCTTGTAAAATATAGCCATACTTTATAACGCTTAGTTTAAGCAAATTTGATAAACGCTCTCAAGCGATTTGATGAATCTGAAAGGAGTTGCTCACCAGATGCGCCGTGCTGCGTGCTTTGCCTTCTATATCTAAGCAACAAGTACAAACAGCTAACATCGCCGACGTTGTCTGTATAACTCAAAGTTGTTCAGAATTAAATGTTTAGAGATGGTGTGACACAACGTGTGTCTTTGTACCCCTTGATGCTTCTTACGTCCTTGTCGCAGCACCAGTGGCACAGAAATTCATATGCTGATTCGGTCCGGTGCATACTGGTTACATAGGTATCCAACCCTACGCAAACCTAAACTGAGCTACCGTGATCACTGATCATCTATAACCGATATCACAACATGGGGTCAGGATTACTTTGGCAAACTTATGTCAAGTACCATGTACCATATGTAGTTACATCCACATGTCTGTCATGGTATGGGGTTGTGTCAGTACCCTTGGCAAAGGTAACTTGCACTTCTGTGATGGCACCATTAATGCTAAAATGAACATTGAAATTTTGGAGCACAATATGCTGCTGCCTTTTCCAGGGACACTCATGCATATTTCAACAAGACAATGCAAAACCACATTCTGCACGCATTACAAAGTTCTGGCTGCAGAAGAAAAGGATACAGGTATTTCACTAGCCTGCCTTCAGTCCTGACCTGTCTCCAATAAAGAATGTGTGGCTCATTTTGAAGTGCAAAATGCGACTACGAAGACCCCATATTGTTGGCCACCTTAAGACTTGTTTTCAGGAAGAATGGGACAAAATTACTCCTGAAACTTTATCACTTGATGTCTTTAGTCCCTAAACATCTTTTAAAGAACGCCTTTTATTGGTTTTTGAAAGTTACCTTTCATGCAGTGTGCACCACAGCTCTGAGTAAAAGCATTCAGCTTAGGATTAAATCTGAAAGTGCACTTTGTTTAAAAATATAGATTTTAGAGTCTAGAGTCATTTAAATGATTCGTCGTTCGTCTGGATCTTTTGCCTGTTGGTATCAACATACAACATACCAAATATAAAGTGTCAGATTTGTGATAAAACGTGAGGGCGCCTTTCCCTTTAAACACTAGCGGAGTGCGGGTGTGTCTGGGATTGATGACGACATGATTTTTTTTTCAGTGATAAAATAGAAGACTTAGCTATGCTAATTATTTTCTTTCTTTTCTATTTTCACCTGGGAATGCCCATCCCGAGATTAGATTCCAGACCTGTGAAGAGATGAAGCTAACTATCGAAGACTTCAAAGGCAACACATACTCTTAATACACAAATGCACTTCTTTGAATATGTACACATACTGTAGACTATGTACTATATAACTGCAGGTTAACTATTTTAATATATAATAACATAAATGTTAAAAGCTATTAATTACTATTTAAAGTTATTAGTAACTAATAAAGTTATGGTAACTAATATCCTCAACTTCATCGAACTTGACTGTAATTTAATAATGTGCACCTTTTGTAAAGCTGCTTTGAAATAATAATTATTGTGAAAAGCGCTAAACAAACTATACAAATAAATTCCTTTTTGCCAAGGACAACCTAGAGAAAAAATATGTTTACTGGAAATGTATTTTTTAGTCAGATGAGATGAAACTAGAGCTCTTTCCATAGAAACGTTTACTATGTTTGGAGGGACAAGGGAGAGGCGTACCACCCAAAAGAACATGGTTCCCACAGTGAAACGTGGTGGAAGTATAATGCTGTGGGTCCTTGACAGGCCTGCACAAATCCCAGACTAAAGTCTAGTTCATGTCAGATGACCATGAAATCTGGAAGTGCATAACAGATTTGCTAAGAAAGAATGGGCTAACTCTTCTCAGGAGACTTGCTTGAAATGTGAAACTGAAGGCTGTTATCAAGCAAAAGGGATACACAATTGACTATTAACATCAGAGGACTATTGCTTGTGACCTCCAGGCTTTTTGTATTGATTATAATTTTGTTTCTATTTGTATTACTAACACTCCAAGCTTCCTGAATAAACTATTTTGGTCAAATGTTCTTCATAAGCAGCACTTGGGTGTAATTTGAAAAATGAAATGTTTTATAGGGGCTAATCATTTTGTCTTCAACTGTTTATAGACTGTGTATTGGACTTTCAAAAGTTGAGCCCAACCCTCTCTTAAAACAACAGAAAAGCATTGATTATGCATTGAATTTAACATTCAGTAAACTTCAAAACGGAAATATATTTTAATGAAAATGCTAGCATGGGAGGTCTTTCCATTACAGCAGGTGCAGAGGACAACTCTGTGTTAAATCACTGCTCTCGTGTGCGTCAAGACGACAGTTTAATTTGATGGCAACATGGCAGAACTGTTCCTGTGAGCTGCATCTTGTGTTTTCAGATGAATACATGTACTGTTACATCTCTATTTTACAGTAATGGCATTGTTAACAAATCAATCGTGTTTAAATTTTTTAATTACTATATTAATGTTAATAAAAGAAAAAAAATCAGTTTAAAAAATATTATCAGTTATGCTTAAACTAAAATCAATTATATCTTTAAGCAGCATATGCAAGTTGGTTTTAAAGTTTTGTAAACTCTTCAATTACGATAAATTAATTTGTATAGTAGGTTGGTGTGAAAATGCCATTCTGCTAGAAGATTAAATGTAATATTCTGTGCCTTTTCCATAGGCTGATTTTGGTTTTAATGAACACCATCAGCATGAGGTGATAAACTACATGCGCTTTGCCCGCTCTAAACGGGCCCTTAGACTGAAGACTGTCGACTCCTGTTTTCAGGACCTAAAGGATAGTAGGTGAGGAATGCAAGCCAATGTATTTGAAATAAACTGCTATTTTTTGTCTTTAGTAGATGTTAATTTTGGACTTTTCTTTCTATGTCCACATTAAAGGCTCATAGAAGAGACATACACAGTGGACGAGGTGTCTGATATTCTAAATGGGCTCCAGGTTTTGGTGCGTGGAGAAGTGGAGATGGAACTTATAAACACAGCTCACACTAACGTGCTGCTTCTGCGACAGCTTTTTTCTCAGGCTGAGAAATTCTACCTAAGGCTACAAACAGACATTTCAGAGCTGGAGAACAGGTAAGGATAGAAGAAAGGTTTGCCACTACTAGGGGTGGAAAAAAAAAAATGATGCATCGAGATTTTTTTGTTTAGCGATTCTGAATCGATTCTCAAATGTTCAGAATCGATTCTGTATTCAAAGTAGACCTCTGCAAAGCACAAGTTCTAAACAGGAAAACAAATCGTTCATAAGCGCTCAATTGGATGCTGCCAAATTCACTGTATTTGAACAGATGGATAATTTCAAGTGCATTGCTTCTTATCCGTTTTGTGGTCACTGCTTCAAGATGCCATTCAAATTAATTCCGCACGCGAAAGCAAAACCTCGAGTCGTTATGGATGCAGAGATGCCATCCTTCATATCCAGTGTGCCACCAGCTTTATAATCACTAAAGAAGCTGGACTTGAACGTGATTGCATGGAGACTGACTACAGCAGAATTGTATGTCACCATTACAGATCACTCTATTACGGATGAGTGAAGTCTCGCAGCTTGTAATTTGCAAACATGGGTTGGGAATGAATGTAATCTATACCTACTGCACAAACAAAGAAATCTTTTTTTTTTAGATTTTTTTATGCTTTAAGCTAAATACTAGTATCTTGCAAAATAACAAATAAAATATTATTTACAATAATAAGAACTTAGTTACTAAAACTTATTTAAAATGTGTTGTGAAAAATCTTTACTTTAGAAAAACAGTACTTGGAAAATATTTGTAATATACATATATGTAAATTTACAATTTTACAACATATTTATAATTCAGTGTTTCCCCTATCATTATATAAAGGGGACGCCCCGCCCTCCCAACGGCTTTCCCCGCCCCCCTTGAAGTCAAGTTATTTATATTTTATATACACCGCCAGATCACAACTTCTTTTAATAAACAAGCTAATATCTTGTTTACACAAAGGCATGTGATTTCTGTCTCTACATGGTTGCGCAAAATTTCTGCTCTCTGAATCGTGTATGGTGGAGTTTCACACAGACCCTCTCTGCTGTATGGGAATGAGAGTGCGCCACATCTGACAGGACCGAAGGCACACGTGCGCTCCCATATATTATGCCTATGCATAGCCTACAAACAGCCACAACACAGGTAAATGATGTGTGGGAGCGTAATGCGTTCGCGTCACACAGCTAAAATATATACAGATGCGATGGGACCTCTGTTTAGTTTGTTGGCAAGACTTGCGCGATTGATGCTTATTAATTCAGGTGCAGCTATTGTATTTTCACTGTTTTGAGCTGCTGTGATGCATTTGCCCCTATCTAGCATCTCATCTAACCTTGACCTCTCCCGGAAGCACCGCAAGTCTCCCGCATATTTTTACCGGCCCCGTGATCCCCAAAAATGAGTTAAAATACTCTAAAATCATGGCGACAAGAGTTAATGAACAGATCGCGAGAGGCACAGTGATGGGCTAAACATTTCTTCGGTTAATTTAATAGAGCAGTAAAGATATCGCGAGTGCAAATCCCTCTATCTCTCTCTCTTTCTCTCTTTTAACATGAATATTTATTAATATAAATTCTTGTAATACAATCATTGCTATAAACAGTAGTTTATAGGCCTATTTCCTTTTAGTAAAGAAGTATTAGATTTATAGGTCATTAAACTTAATTTTTCACTTATGCCTCAAATGTGAGCCCAAAACTTGTTAATGATTGAGTCGTGTTGAATTCTTCTTTAATCATGTGCGATGTTTCCAAATTGCATTGTAATTTTTTATAACAATTTTTATATCTGTGTTTTATTATTTTCTGTGGAAGTTCATTCCACTGTGGCAACCCCTGATAAATAAGTGACTATTTTCTGTAAAGCTGCTTCTGGCCATGACACGTTCACACCTAAATGGTTATAGACGTGTTTAAGGTATTACATGCAGCATCTTTGATTTATTCTCTTAGGTAAGGCAAGATCTTATCTTAAGGTTCATACTTAGAGGGAAAATGTGCTCAATGCATTCTAAAGCTTGAAGCATTAGAATCGGTACACGGTATCAGCCGATCACCATGACAAGAAATCGGTACT
Organism: Danio kyathit; assembly: GCA_903798195.1. NCBI lineage: Eukaryota > Metazoa > Chordata > Actinopteri > Cypriniformes > Danionidae > Danio > Danio kyathit. The sequence continues at coordinate 14,876,066 of LR812542.1, forward strand.
CGATATCGGCTGCAAAACTCCTGATCGGAGCATCCCTAGCTTTGACCCAACTTGGCTGTCAGAGCAGCAATACTCCCCCTGGCTGTAGAAGACTGATCTTGGTAAGTCAGTAAATACACCTTTAGGAAAAAGAAGTATACTTAAGTAAAGGTCAAGTATACACTTTGTAGATAAAAAAATGTATGATTAATAATATAAAAATAAATGTTCATTTTTGGCTTATGCGGTTGTACAATTCATATAATTGTTCAGTTTTTACTGCTGTCATTAAAAGAAACAAATTAACATCATGACTCCTTGTGTCGGTGTCAGTCTGAACAGCCATGACACCCCCCCCCCCCCCCCCCCCCCCCCCCAAATCTAGGGGAAACACTGTAATTTTAATATTAATTACATTTGATTGTACATACAGTATACATAGGTTAGACAATGACAGTAATATACCTTGTTTTAGATCACAAAAAATCATTAGTATAGTTTAGGGCATTCTTTTGTGGCCAAAATGACATCAATTCATCTTTGGAATGAAGGATACTAGCCCTGCGTAGTGGCCAGAGGGATTTTGAGCAATACTTCTTGCTGAATAGTGTCCGCATCACTTTGTGATATTGGTGGAGTAAAACGTGTCCTGACTCATTCCTCCAAAACTCCCGAAAGCAGGGTGTCTGCGGGGTCTTAAAAAGTATTAAAAGTTGATAAATCAGTTATGAGAAAATTAAGGCCCTTAAAAGGTATTAAAAACTCTTAATCACGTTTTTACGAGATCTTAAATTTTATTCAAGCGTTGTTCAAAGTGTTTAACTCCAAAAAAGATTAAATATATTTATTTTCCTACCAATATTAACAATGGCGTACTCGATCCATGCGATTGCTTCGGGCCGGGGCACATCTGGCCAAGCTCCTGCACCCGAGTGATGTCATGTAATTTGCGACAAATGCAGGAAGGTGACGTTACACCCTACACATGTAGTGAAAACATACACTCACAGAAATGATTCATGGCAGAGTTAGTTTTTATGCATTTACATCTATTTGATTTTATTTAAAAACTCATATTTTTAAAATCTATACATTAAAAGTAAATATACTCTAAAAGATTTAATCAATTATACAACTTATTTAATGCAATTAGTTAATAAATACTAACATTGTTTAAATAATCAGAGTTATAAAACAAACAAGATTCTGTTATTTAAAGTTTATGTGATTGGTTTTCATCAAAGTTATGAAAAAAAATCAATTTGGAAACAGGAAACGACGTCACTTTCGCTGGACACAAGCCCTCGGGATATTGTAGGAATCCATCACGCACATGTTGGTAAGTAATCCGAAACATCCTTTGTTGTATTCCTCCTGTTCTAATTATGCATTTTATTTAGCATCGAGGGTATATAATATTAATCCATTTATGATAAGTTTTATGTAGTTTGTGATTTTTTAAACGGTTTTATCGTACGTCGGTTTACTGGAGAATACAGAAGGTATTTTTTGTGCAAAACTCCCAAGCAGCTGTAAAAGTGTAATTTGTAATTGTAGAGAATAGCCACACGCGTGTATCAGTAAATTTGTACTCGCAATTTGCAAATGTGCAAGTATTTTTGTCCACAACAACACCTTTTCAAATCCTTCAGCGCATATGCACAAATCCTGTTGGACGAATCACAAATAAAGAAACTCATCCGCTCGTGTTTTTTGCGCCTATTTTTGCAGTGAATATGGTGCAAAATAGAAGTCTGCATTCCCGCGGTTGAGCCGCGGGACCCGACCAGATTTCGGCGCGGGAATACATTTCCGAATAAAGCGCGGGAGCGGTCGGTAACTAAGGTGTAATTTGAACGGGAGCGGGAGGTCCAACAATATCGCTCCCGACTCCCGAGCGAGCACGCGCGCAGCCTGGATGCTGTGAGAGAGAGAGAGAGAGAGAGAGAGATGCTGTATGTTGCTTGCTTGATGGTGTGTGTGTGTGTGTGTGTGTGTGTGTGTGTGTGTGTGTGTGTGTGTGTGTGTGAATGAGAGAGAGAGAGAGCATGATGATTGTGTGTGTGCAAACGGTTGGTGGTTTAAATGACTACTAATTTAATCATTAATCTGTTTAAAGACTGAACCATGCTATCTGAGAAACATACTAAATGTTTTTGAAATTTCCTTTATTGTTGAATCAAAAAACATTCACAGAAAGCTTATTTCTTTCAAAAATCAGGTTGATGGGGCGTCCTACTATAATATGAACAAAACAAACACAAAATCAATCCTGAGTAAAAGACAACAAGCTGACAAAAAATATAAATAATAGAATTCAATAGTTATTAATGATGTAGGCTATCATAATGGGACATTTATATAAAGCAATTTCTGTAGGCCAGGTAGAAAAAAAACATGTAATAATACTTACACATTTGCAAATTTACTCTTGCGAGTACAAATTTACTGATACACATGTGTGGCTATTCTCTACAACTACAAATTACACTTTTACAGCTGCTTGGGAGTTTTGCACCAAAATACAGATGCCAGTTAGAATCGTAACTTCAGCTAGCTTGGCCAAACAACTTTAAATGCATCAAATTAACCCATTGCTGTAGGGTTTTATGTTTGTGAAAATAAAGAGAATCAAATTCGAAGTTAAGAATTGTCACTGTAGTATGTAAACTAATGTTTACTGTTTTGCTGAATTGAATGACGCCACTTATTTTATTATTTTGTTCTTTTTTCCAGAAACGTAACTCATTGGGGTTTTTTTCTTAGTTTTCCTCTCGCCGTGTTCTCACCTCCACGTGCCAACATAGATTTTTGTAAGTATAAGTTAAAAGATGTACACGTTAAAATGTAAAGCATATTAAATGAAGTTTTAATTAATGTTCAGTCCATGTATTGTAAAATAGATTTTCAATATAATGCTGAAATGTATAGAGTAAACGTTAAAATGTGAAGTATTTAATGTGCTATATAAAATGATAATTATGCCTACAATGTTTGATATAAGACTAGGTTGAAAATGTGGGTTTTTTCCAGGTATTATTTTACATTATACAATTGAACAAGAGTTAGCTTGAACAAGAGTACGTTTGGAGCATAATTATCTTGTTAAACCCTAACAAAAAAGTGAAAATTCAGCTAAGTTCACAAATAACCTAATAGAGTTGTTTTTGTGTTTGTCTTCATTCACAGGTGCTGTGTGAATGTGGCATTGCAAATTGTGTGAAAGTTCGTTATCTTACAAGTATGAATTATTAAAACATCTTAGGCTGAAGACATTCACATCATAGCCGGAGATTGTGTGATGAGCTGTCAGAGCATCTACCTCAATGAAGACCTGGACACACTTGTTAAAGAATGTGGTATGTATCAGAATAGTGTGCCAGTAATTATTTCCATCTAGATAACATGGGGTATTCATGAGAATGGAATGGACATGAGGACACATTGACCACCAGTATTTCAACATTGAGTCCATTGGGTTGTTTTGAATTAAAAAAATAATGCAAGGTAAATGTTGGTTAAGCTTTCACTCTGAGGAAATTAAATCCGCTTGGTCCAGAGGAACCTGAAGATGAAGTTGTCCGGATTCTGGCACCCACCCTTTTCTGCCAGAAACAACAATCCTCGCCTAAACAACAAAGTGAAGACACAGACATTTCCTAGTGCTCATGAACCAGTGATTTTACCAGTGATATGATTTTGGAAATGTTTAGTAAGAAATGCCTTGTATCACCAGGATGCATGTTCTGGACTGTCTGCTTACGAACTCAAGCGCCTTGAGAACATCGCACTGAAGGAAGCCTTGTCGTCTCTGAAGATATGGCAAGTATGTGGACATTTTAGTAAAGGACTAATCAGCAGTTTTCCATTTCACCTGCCCTCTCCGTACCTCAGTCTCCACCCTACTCTGTCTCTTTTCTCTCCCTCCTGCTCTTTCACTGTTGTCCCCCACTGCACTGTCCTTCTCTCCTTCTCCTTTCTTTCTCTTGTATTCACTTGTTATCTTACAAGTGTAACTTCACATATAGATTTTAAAAATATGTAAAATTTGATTTTGGTGGGTTCTTGTATTTTTTTAACAATGTAGATTACAAAGATATTGTAATTTCTGTCTTCATCCATTAGCACACCTTTTAGTATAATTATGGTTGCTGTCTATTCAGAAAAATTCTCTCTCTCTCTCTCAAAAGGAAGCGGAGGATCTGAGGCAGTCAGTGAAGCCAAAGCCAAATGTCAAAAAGTAAATAAAGCAGTACAATTAAAAGCATGAATCTTTTTACTGTTGTTACTGTTTCAGCCAAAAAGTATTCTTGTTGCTTGATATGTTCAAATTGAGTGACCCATGTCACATGGGACTACATTAACTATGTTTTTAGTAGGTTTGTGTAATTTTGAATGTGCACTTTCAGTGGTGTCTACGGGAGGATCAGATCCAAAACATCTTAATTTGTCTTCTGAAGATAAACGGAGGTGATATGGATTTGGAACACGAGGGTGAGTAAAAAATTTTTTTTTGGGTGAACTATCCCTTTAAGTTTCAGGCTTGATGGACATACTACACTCATCCTGACTTGATTGTCTGATTATAAATTGTTACATTGGCAGAAAGATGCACAGCATTTATGAGAAGCGTCTCCATTTTTAGTTACCTTTTTTTAACTGCATTTTTTGTGGCAGGTCAACGGCTTCATTGGAAGAAAAATCTCTGCAGTCTCCCCGGAAATCCCTCCGTTCTAAAGCACAAAACCTCACCCCAAGTGAAGGGTTGACCCATAATCAAGTGAGAACAAGACTAATACTTGGATAATTTTCAGATATTATATTGTTGTTGTTGTTACATTAATAGGAAATTGCACAACTGGAGATAACAATGCATTGTGTTGTTGTTAACATATTATCCACAGCCTTGTGACTTTTTTCCAGGCTTTTAGGGGTGATCAGGTCTTAAGGTCATTATCCTGAACTTGCATCCATTCCATTCTCATGAATGCATATATGCTGTGTGCTTTAATGAAAATATGTGTGTGTGTGTGTGTGTGTGTGTGTGTGTGTGTGTGTGTGTGTGTGTGTGTGTGTGTGTGTGTGTGTTATATTACTATATGATATTAAGTGTGTTTTTTACATTCCAGGACATTGAATCCAGAGAGGCAGAGGAAGACATGGCAGGAAAGACCATGGGCATCTACAAATTACAATCAGAGGATCGTGGTCAAGGTTATGGATGCTTCACTGATGTCTGTGTTGTGCTGGAAGGTGTGGAGGTTCTCCACAACCTGCAGAGTGTCACTCATGCATGTATTATTTGATATGGCCTGATCTACGCACTCAATTTAAGCTACCCTAAAAGCCTGAAGTGTACATATGAGGTGTACCAGAAAATCCTGATGGACCTGGACTCAACCAAGCATTCCCGAAAATACAGACACTGAACCTGAAATTTCTCCAGTGATTTGGCTGGCAATAATGAACTTATACAGCCCTACCTATTTTTTTTTCTCATTGTGTTCCAACCCAGAGATATGTTAAAATTATTTTAAAACTTTTTTATTTTTTGGGTGTCCAAGCGGTCATGTGATGTTCGAGTGTGGCTGTGTAAGTGGGTTCATATGGATGGTTTCATAAATGTTGGCTGATGTTAACTTGGCTCAATCCAGAGTTTTGTATCAAAGACAAATATAAATAAATCTGGAATTTTCCAGTTGGTCTAATTCTATTTTTTATTAGATGGGGAAACGATTGCATAAATGTGATGCATTGTTTAAGTTGGTTTAGTATATAAGCATACATTAAACATGATTCAAATAAATGTTATTTATCTTTTTTTAGTTACCCTGATTTAGTTCTCTTAATTATTATGCAATTTATACAATAAACTTTATGTATTTTAAATAAATAAACTTTTTATTATTAATTTAGAATAATTACACTTTACATAAACTAATTACATAAACCTGAGGCTTATGCATTTAAAATAAATAGGTTTTGTAATCCTAATGAAAATAAATAGTATAAAGTTTATTGGGTAGATTTGTGTTAAAATTATGAAAAAAATATAAATGGGAATTTGTCATGTAATAAAATTACATAAATCTTAAATTTTGGGTGAATTATTTCTGTGAGTGTAGAGCAAAACAGACGGCAAAATGGGAAAATGTAAGTTTGCGTACTCCTGGTTGGAGAAAGACAAGTTTAAACAATGGCCTGCTGCTGAAAACAACTGCATAATTTATTATTTTTAAACTTGGTTTCTTCCGAGCTTATCTGAGTTCTGTTGCATGGGTGTGCTACATTAATTTATTTAACTACAACTGTTTATTAACAAATAATTATTAAGTTAAAGGAACTTGACGTGATGATGATATCTTAAAAGGCCTTTGAAAAGGTGTTGAAATTACCTTTAGGACTCCTGCATATACCCTAGAAAGTGGTTCAATATTTAGATTTAGTGACCGTGCAGGCCATTGGAGATTTTCAACTTTTATGTTCATCAAACCACTTTGTCACCAGTCTCGGGATATTATTTTTGAACCACTGAGTGCACATGGTCCTTCAGTATGCTTTGGTAGTCCTTGTCAGTGCCGCGCCCATCTTGCACAAGTACTGGGCCAAGGGAATGCCATGATATTGCAGCCCAAACCATCACAGATCCACTCCCATGCTTCACTCTGGATGGTACGTGTCTTTGGGGAATCTCCACACTGTAACTCTCCCAGATGTGGGAAAGACGGTGAAGGTGAATACATGTTTTCTCAATACATATTGTCCACAGCTCAAGGTTTTGGTTGCTGGCACCATTGAAACCAATGTTTGGCATGAGTGACCATAGATTTGGCTATAGCAGCCTGACCATATATATTGACCCTGTGAAGCTCCCAACAAAAGAGTTGAGGTACTCATTTAATTCTGCAGTGAGTTGGGCAGCTATAATTTTGTTGTTTTTTTTTTATTACCCGGACATCCGTTTCAGACAGATTCCTCTTGCACCCATAATTACTCCTCTTGGATGTGGTTTGTCTTTCTTGATGGTATGCTGACACATTACCCTGGCTGTATGACTGTATGTTCTTCATAATTGCTAATTTGTAATGTGCATTTTATATACAGTGAGTGACTATTCAAAATGACCACTACAGTCCTCTGTGATGCCATCGCGGGACAAAAGGATTACTAAAATTTGTTTAGGTGTAACAGCAGTTTGCGACAATGCCGCCAGGGTGCACAAAGGGACAGGATGGAAAAGGACAGAAATATATGGTAGCTGTAAATACCCTGCTACTTGTAAATCAAGATGAAATAACAAAGCATTACAATCCCTTCATAAATCATGAAAAATTTAACAAGCTTTATTATTAACTTAAACGCAATGAGGATTCATTTAAGATATTAAACCAAAAGAAAAAAGACAACTAAAATGAAAGAACAAACATACATAAACATGAAGCAGTGTTTAACCTAAATATATAGAGATGTACAGTATTTGTTATTTTAAAATGATAGGATTAAGACAGCCAATAAATAAGCCTTTTCATTTACGTTTTCATTTACATTTTTTGCTGATTATATGGGCTTAGTAATAGATGCATTAAATTACAAATTAGTGAATGTCTTAAATATTGTACATAAATAATAAATTAATTAATAACTCTATATATTTTTTTTTAAAGAAAATGCAGTGTGAGTTTACCATAAAGGCTATAGCAATGACCAGAGAAACACGGCCTGCCTCAAGTACTTCACTAAAATTATAATTCAGATAATTTAGCCGCTGGATTAAAAATAAATTAACTCCTGCAAGTATCTTTCATAATTTTGTTCCTGTTTTTACTTTTTCAAACTGTCAATGTTCTCCTTCAACCTATTATTATTATTATTATTATTATTATTATTATTAAGGATATATTATTATATATATTACTATTGGAATTGCTCTGTTTCTTCTTTTTCTTTTTTAGAATGAATTGGATTTTTGAGGGTGCAAACATGCTCAAACCCACAAAACTTTGCACACGCACCAGAAGTGGCGAAAATATACGTTTGTTATAGGTTTCAGAAGTGGGTGTGGCAAAATGGCTTGACAGCGACACCTATAACCTTTTAACGAAGTAGCCCCCCAGCTACATTTCACGCACACATACCAAACAAGGCACACACATCAAACATGCCAGTACCTACAAAAAAGTTTTCTTGGAGTGAAATGTCAAACCCAACAGGAAGTTGGGTATATTTTTAACTTCCTCTCCCAAAAAAGTGCAGTTTTTGCCATTTCCAGTCGTATTTTAACAAACTCCTCCTAGGGATTATATCAGATCAACACAGAAATTGGGTATTGTTATTTAAAGGTCTTGAAATGTATGCCTTTTCTCTGCCTGAATATTCACATTCAGTGAGATTCCTCACCTGAAGACATCTACATTTTTAATATTTATCAGCTTAAATCAGGGCTCTAAACCGGTTTAAGGAACAGAAACGAAAAACGGAAACGAATGACTTTTTGCAGGAACGGAAACAAAATAAAGAAAACAAGATCAACTTTAATCGTTCTGAACAGAAACGTTTATTTGAAATTACAGTTAACCAGTTAATAATGTTATTTTATCGTTCTCTTGATTATATGAATTTGGGAGACAAAAAGCATAAATTTAAATCATGTGTACAATTGCGACTGTGACGCATACAACGTGAAATGCCCACGAAGCAGACGTCATAAGCAAAAGTTGTTTCTGATGCGACAAGCTTGTCTTAAAGGTTGCAGAGAACCTGGCTCTTTCATGTACAAAGGTATGTTTCGGTTTAAGTTATTGTTATTAAAACTTGTATTTATGGGGGGGCACTGCCAAGCGTGATGGAGTAAAGACGTGTTTTCAGCGCTCCTACAGAACCTTAAATAATTATTATAATAAAAGCTGTTTAAAGTCTGGGAATGGACAGTATTTGTTCTTGCAAACAAACAGAAGACCACGTTGATTAAATACAATCGAGGATGGCAACGAATCTCAGTAAATACAAGTATTCCGGCCCCACCACTGCAAGGCCCGAAACCTCGGGGCAGAGTAGTTTCGGCGAGCATGGCCGACCTGTCACTTCTACTTCTGGATGGCCTGAAGATACAAATACTGATTTTGAGGCAATAAAGGCAGACATTCTCCTCTCTTTAAGAGCGGACATATCATCTGTAATAAGGAAAGAGTTGAAAAATGCATTGGCCGAGGACTTTGATGCAATTAAATCTGAACTACAGGCTATGAGAACCCAAATCGTGAATAATGCCACCTATGTGCATTCCGAAATTGACTAAATGAAAGAGAACATTAAGGATGTCGAGGGAGGACTCTCAACTTGGTCAACTTGGTCAGACGAGATGGTCACCAGGCAACGGTAACTAAACTCACAAGGCACGTCGACGACTTAAAATAAAAATGTGAAGATATGGATGGGCGCATGAGAAGGGGAAATATCAAGTACAACTACAGCGGTATCCAAACTGCTAAAAGAAGTGATTTAAATGGATAGAGATGTCAAAATTGACCGTTCACATTGTAGCCTTGTCCAAGGAGGCCAGGGGACAAGCCTCGTACCATAATCGCAAAGTTACATCACAATGGAGATGCCATGGAGATCTTACGAAAAGCCAGAGAACGCGCACCGCTCGTTTACAACGCTAATCAAATCACCATCTTCCCGGATTACACCGCCAATGTTGCAAGGGCAAGAGCAGCCTTCACCGAAGTCAGGAGAGCTCTTTGGGGGCGACAGGACGTGCAACATGGGCTGCTTTTCCCAGCCAGGTTTCGAATTTCGCACAATGGAGAAAAAAAGGAGTTTCGGATTTCGTCCGAGGCAATGGATTATGTGAAAAAAAAATCATATCTGACAATCCGTCTAATTGTTGACATTCATTGAGTACTACAAAACTTAACGATGAGTATCCTGCCTTCACACTCATTTAATAATAATCCGCTCTCGACTTCTTACGTTGGATTTGACGGATTATTACAATTGATTTCCCTGAGGTATTTGTTTTCTTGGATGGTATGAACGGATTAGTTACAGCGGTTTATACGCTTGGAGAAACACGTTTCTGTTTATAAAGCTGTTAATTTTGAGTTTTAAAAATTATGGTTCTGTAGGAGTCTGTGCGGTGATCCATTCGTGACTCCTCTCATATTTTGATTTAAGCACAGGTAATTGCTGGCACACAACGTAGTTTTAATAACTACGTATTGTTTTTTTTTTTCCCTTCCTTGGTCGTCTGTTGTTTGTTTCCTCTTATTTTTATTTTTGCCTGCCCGTTTTCCTTGTGCTGCCTGGGACTAGGTCCCTAAATAGAAAACCTGAACTGTAGTAGGTACTGTTGTTCCAAAGACATCTACTTTAGTTCCACGTTTATAGGTCTTACTGTTCCCCTAAGACCTCTCAATACTAAAAAAGTTGTTCTAAAAGAATTTCCATTGGTATGTATCCAATAGTTATCATGTTAGCCACCAAAAGCATAACAGCGATGCACTTTTTTCTTCCATGTCATTTTATTCTATTCTATCTTTGCTTTAATGTTTTTTAATTTTATTTACTTATTTATTTATTGTTTGCTCTCCCTCCCCTCATTCTATTCATCATTTAATTACAGGCATCATACCCTCTTCTCTTACATATTATGGGTACTGTCAAGGTTTTAAGTTATAACGTTAAAGGCTTACATAACCCCCTCAAGAGAAAAATAATTCTGCGTCAGTTAAAACAGTATAACTGTCAGATAGCCTTTTTTACAAGAAACTCATCTGTTGGATGCAGAGCATGAGAAATTAAAGAGGTCATGGGCTGATAAAGTGTATTTTTCCTCTCACCCTTCTGGGAAAAAGAAAGGAGTGGCCATCTTGATACATAGACCAATAAACTTCAACTTAGTAAAAATCCATAAAGATTTAGGGGGTAGATTTATTTTGCTAAATGGCTCTATAGATGGCATTGACATATCGCTCATGAATGTATATGCTCCAAACAAGGATAGACCGGCTTTTATTAAAAAAAGTTTTCAACACTATTATACAGCATAGCTCTGGAATATTACTAATTGGAGGAGACTTCAATTGTATTATGTCCCAACACATGGATAGACAACCCATCTCCAATACCCCATGCTCGCGAATGAGTAAAATGTTAATTTCAAGGTATTATGAACATGGTAATAGGGCCAGTAGAATGTTAGCAATTAGATTGAGAAAGCAAGGATCTTCAAATACAAAAAAATAAAGATAGTAATTCTAAAAATCACCTCACTAAACCAGATGAAATTGCAAAATCCTTCGCAGATTTTTACCAAAAACTCAAAAATTCAGATACCTGTTCAGATGAAAATAAATTAGCATAATTTCTAAAAAATATAAAACTGACACAATTAACTGAGTCAATGGCAAAAGATCTGGATAAACCCATTGATGAATATGAAATAATTGAGACAATTTCTGAATTGAAGAATAATAAAAGCCCTGGACCTGATGGTTATATAAATTAATTTTATAAAAGTTTTAAATCATTAATATCTCCACTCCTATTAAGAGCTTTTCACCATGCATTACAGTCTGGGATAGTGGCACCCTCATGGAGCGATGCAACCATTGTGGTAATAAAGAGGACAAAAATCCCACTGAATGCCATAATAACGGCCTATATCATTATTAAACAGTGATTTACGGATACTAACTACCATTCTTGCAAAAAGAGTCAATAAAATCATAAGTCAGATTATACACCCAGACCAGTTTCATTCCAGAGAGGCACTATGGAGATAACCTTCGTAGAGCATTAAACATCATGAGCTACACTAAATCTACCAGGAAAAAGGCACTGTTCCTATCACTTGATGCACATAAAGCATTTGATCGGGTTTCTTGGTTATATTTGATTCAAACACTTAAACGGTTTAAATTTGGCCCCAACTTTATAAAGTGGATTCATACTCTTTATAAAAGCCCCCTGGCTTCCGTCCGAGTGAACGGACACACATCAAAGAGCTTTGCTCTGGAACGGGGGTGCAGACAAGGATGTCCACTGTCACCCCTACTTTTCGCTATTAGTATTGAACCTTTTGCACAACTCATCCAGGATAACAGTTTAATTAAATGCATTATAGTTGAAAGAGAAGAACATAAGTTGTCATTATATGCTGATGCCTACTTTTTCTAACAGAACCAGAAACAACCATTCCATGTCTGAGAAGATTAATTCTTGAATATGGCTATTATTCAGGCTATAAAGTAAATGTGGACAAAACAATGGCCATAGACATCAACAACCTAATCTCAAAACAAATTCAAATTAAAAGTTTGTTTAAATGGCCTAAAAATGGATTTAATTATCTAGGTAGCTTTATCCCCTCTTCTTTGGATCAACTATACAACACAAATTACAAAAAAGTAATCAAAAATATTACAGACGATCTAGATCGATGGTCAGCTCTCCCTCTCTCTCTGATTGGCCGCATAGAATCGATTTGGATGAATGTCCTGCCAAGATTACTAAATTTGTTCCAAATGTTACCAATAGATGTCCTCAAATCTACATTTGACTTATTGGATAAAAACATTTCTAAATTCATATGGCAGGGGAAACGACCAAGAAACCGACTTAAAACCATACAATCATATTAGATGTAAGACGTTTCTATTTTTGGTCAGCTCAACTAAGACCGGTGATTTCTTGGATTAGAGACTGTTCGCATACACGATGGGTCAATAATGAAAAGAGCCTCTGTTCAATACCCCTCAATATAGTGCCATTTTCTAATGTATCTTTAAAAAAATGCCAGTTTGGGAATATACAACGAAAATAACATTAAAAATATGGAGAACCATACAAACATCATTGGGCATGTCAAAGAATATTTCGTCCCTAGCCAGTATTGGATACCTTAAGGATTTCATACCATCTCATACTGATATTGGGTTAAAAAAATAGTCTCAATTTGGACTCCGCTACTTGCATCAAATGTTCCATAATGATTCACTTAAATTATTTGAACAATTAGCAAATGAGTTTTCGCTCCCAAAATATGAATTTGATCACACTCATATTCTGTGGTCGTGTCATAAAATAAGTAACTATTGGAAAGAAGTATTTAATGCCCTTAAAGAAATCTTCCATTATTAATTTTCTGAAGATCTAACAGTTGCTCTGCTAGGTGTATGCCCTGATGGCTTTGATGGCAGATCAAAATTTTACTTATTACAAATCTTACTTGATGCAGCTTTGAAGTGCATCACATGCAGATGGCAAAATTCTGAACCTCCATCATATAATGCTTGGATTCTAAAAGTGTGGGAACTGTATCAAATGGAACAAATAACTTATGCATTACGACTTCAAAAAACAATAATTTTCCTAAAGAGATGGTCTCCTGTCATGCCTCTAATTCTTCAATAATGAGCCATTCCGAACTCTTTTTTTTCTTCCTTTCTTAACTTTTTTTATTTTTTTTAAATTATTATTTATATATATATATATATATATATATATATATATATATATATATATATATATATATATATATATATATATATATATATAAATATATATATATATATATATATATATATATATATATATTTATATATTATATATATATATATATATATATATATATATATATATATATATATATATATATATATATATATAATTATTATTAGTATTGTTGTTTTATAAAAAAATTTCTCTCTTTTATAGACTGTTGCCAGAATGCCACTTTGCAGATGCCACTTTTCATCGATGTAGTGACATGTAAGGACGGTATACATCCTTTTGTTAAATTCGTCTGTCCACATATCTGTGGTAACAGCAATACCACTGTATTGCAAACCTTTTGGATGACCTCTGAAAGTTTTTCCTTACCAGTGGCAGCCTGCTGCTTTGCCCTGTCACAAACTGTCTGGCGATGGGGTATGATAGCATCAGCATCAACTGCACCATACTTGGCACTGATGTTTATTAGTCTTTGGGCCACTTGGAGGAATCCCTTGCCACTGACGACATCGAAAGGGCGTATATCATGGCAGCACAGATCCACACATGCATCCACCAGACTAGACTTAACTTCCAGTGGTATTTTTTTTCTGTCCCGACGAATGTAAGAACCTAAAGTGCTTGTCTGACTTTGACTTGACTGACCTTTCGATTTAGCACACACATGATGTTTCATATTTGAGGTACCGGTCTTGTGGCTGTCATATACATACAATGCTTCACAGCCGTTGCATATTACACACCCAGCACTTGAATCATCCTTGTTAAACACTTCGCTGAAACGCTCCCACACAGCACTTTTCTTTCCTTCCTTCCTTTTGTTTTGTTTTTAATTCTCCCTTTTTAAGTTTCTCTGATCTGTTTGATTGTGAAGATTGAGTCAGACTCACTGAAGTGCTGTATTCACGTTCAAGTTTACGGGAGTGCTTATTTGTGTCCTCCGTTCTTCCATTGCTGCTGTTTGCTCTTCTATCAGCTGAAGAACAATGGTACAAACCAACACCACAAATGGTATTTCCAGCATACCTATCAACAGTCCCATTTTTCCCACGAGTCTCCTGTATTTCACACTCATCTCCCGCCACCCTCCCGTTTTGTTATTTCTGGAAAACTCCCTCTATTTGATCAGCTAAATATAATCACAGAAAGGCCACCCTCTGCCCAGAAACGACGGACTTAGGAAAAGAGATAACGGGAAATGTTTCTATTTATTTTTTGACAGGGAAAGCTGTCCTAAAATACAACTAACACTCACACATACATATATTACAGCTTTTTGCAAAAAATTTGACACCCCTTTGTGGCTGCAAAATTATGTGTTCTTTCTTTATAAGAGAAGATCTCAGTGAAATAGACATTAAGATTTGTCTGCGCTTCAGTATTTTGGATTATTGCCTATTCTTATCTAAATTGTAAAAATATATTATAAAAATAAATTATTTTGAAATATTCTGTATGGTCAAAACTGAAGGAAGTTTGTTTCAGTATTACAATGTCAATTTTGCATGCATGTCACATTGTAGCCTGAAGTGAAACAAATTACATTAGGATTTAGAAAACGAAAGTCCTTTTTACTCCAAGGAACTTAATTCTTATATTTGCTTAATATTTGCAGCCTATGGACTATGCTTCTCACCATTCATTGTAGACATATTTTCTAGAATATACAGTTTAGTCTAAAAGCAGGTTTATTACTAAGGAAACCTAAACGACCAAGCAAAATGATATTTTAATTGAACACAGCACATCACATACAGTACCTGTGGTGATTTTGATACATTTTTAGTTTGAGTAGGCTGCCAACATATTAAAAACTAAATCCTTATTATATGTATAAAACTAAATATGGTTTTGTTTAAGATTAATAGCTAGGCTACATGTTTTCCTTTCATTATTTGTGTATTGCAACCGTCCGATCTAGTATTATGAAAAGGCAAAGCTGGCCACACAAAAAATTGCATGTTGACTTAAATCTATGGTTAAAAAGCTGCAGGCACATTTTGCAGATATGTTGCGCTGTCTAGCGCAGTGGCAGAGGTAACAGAATAAACTGTTACCATCTGTAATCTGCCTTTTTTTTTTTAAAGAAAATATATTCAATTCAATTGTTGGATAGACTAAATAAGTGGGCTGGTTTATCTGGTACAGTGTTTAGGTGGTTTGCATCATATCTCTCCGAACGCTCCCAATTCATCTGTCTGGGTGGTCAACGATCACGATTGGTCCCACTGTGTCAGGGTGACCATCAGAGGTCAGTTCTTGGCCCTCTTTTATTTAGTATTTACATGTTGCCACTAGGACAGACTACAAACATTTGGTCTTGATTATCACTGTTATGCTGATGACACACAGATCTACATTAGCACCATTTTTAATCTTACTTCGGCTACGTCAGTTCTATCAGCCTGCTTACAGGAAATCAAAGCATTGATAAAGCAGAACTTTCTTAAATTGAACTGTTCTAAAACTAAGATTTTACTACTTGGCTCTTCCAACATTGTTAACAGGTAGTGATTTTAAGCTCTCGATTGATCCCCAGGTGCGCAACCTCAGTGTACTATTTGATGCTCAGTTTTGATTCCCACTTCAAGCACTTAACTTAAACAGCCTTTTTTCATGTCGTAATATTGCACGCATTAGACCATTTCTGTCACGGCCAGATGCTGAGAGGCTTGTCTATGCCTTCAAAACATCCCGTCTGGATTTTTGTAGTTTGCTCTTATGGGGTTTACCTGCAAATTCTCTTAAAAGTTTACAGTATATTTAAAATATTCACTGTCAGTGTTCTGACTTATACATCCTCTCGCCATCACATAACATTTGTTCGCCAGCAACTTCATTGGCTACCGGTTAGGTCACATATTGATTTTAAGATTCTGATTTTAACTTGTAAAGCAGTCCATAGTCTAGCTCCTGATTACATCTGTGATCTTGTGACCCTTTCTACTTCTGCTTTCTACTTCGGCCCTGTTCCAGCCACGCTGTAGTCTTAACACCATGGGTGGTATAGGGGCCTTTTCATACCATGCACCAAAATTATGGAATGCATTACCATTAGGAATGCTGTCTCTCTGGACTGTTTTAAGAAGCTTCTTAAGACAGTCCTCTTTAGTAATGTTACTTATTGTTATATTTTCCTACTTATTGTTTTTACTGTTTTATTGTTTGTTTGTTTTGTTTTTTTTTTTGCCTTGTAGCACTTTGAGCTTGAGAAAAGCGGATTACAAATAAAGTATTATAATATTATTATTATTATTATTATTATTATTAAAGGAATAGCAGGAACAGTTAAAGATGTGAAGAAGCTGAGATCTGGACAAATCTTGATCCTCAAAGAAAAGCAATGCTGAAAATACACTGTGTGCAAATATGTTAGGAGAAGTTACACCCACTAAAGAACTTTAACATGGATGAGGCTGAAATAGAATTAAACCAAAAATATATGAAAAATGTCAAGAGGATAAACTGTTCTAGTAAGCATCCAGCTTTAACAAAAGAATGTTGCATTTGGATAAAAGAAAAATAAATACAAAGAGTGAAATGTGTTGAAAGGATCAGCTACAGTATGGTCAAACCCTTGATGGACTCTGTTCAGTCCTCGTCTTCAGTCAGATTTTTTTTTTTACTATATTTCTGACTGTGGAGATAGAGACTTTAAACCTTTGTGATAGCTTTGTGTATCCTTCTCCTAATTCATGTTGTTGAATTATCCTAGTTTTTAGATTATTAGGAAGTTCCCATGTTGCTACTTTCAGGTTCACAATAAGAAGCAGCACGACTAGCAATGAACTATCTTAAGTATTCTTTTTTATGATTGATTGTACAGTATGTATTAGGATTGTTAAGGTTCACTGAGTCACTCAAATCAATTTTGTGTTATAATCACTCAGCATTAAGTGACTACAGTTTTTGAAATCCACACAAGAGAGAGGGTGCCCAAAATTTTAGACTATTTTTCGTTTTCAATTTTATTTCACACATCTCAATACTGCAACACTACATATTTCTGTCTGAAAAACATGACATTATCTAGTTTTTTCTAGAATCCGAATGACATATCACTACGATCTTCTCTTATAAAGAAAGGGCACATTACTATGCAGCCCCAGAGGGGTGCCCAAATTTTTGCATTAAACTGTATATAGTGTGAAAAGTAGGGGAACATGAAATGAGCCTTGTGGTACCCTACATTGTACTTTTGATCTGTATGATGCATCTTTATTACGTGATACAAACTGATAACCTAACCTGATCTTTTTTTTTTTTAGTATATCAGAGCAACTATGTTAAAATTGCTAGAAAGGACAAAATCAATAGTTTCAGTTGCAGTGTCAAGCTCTTTAGGCTGCCTGAAATACTAAGGAAATTAGACAGATCAGGTTGGTTATTGACAAAGTCATCTTTAGTGCTAGCGGTGATCGTTCTACCTAATTTATAAATAGAAGCAATTTTTGTGGACCTATCAATGCACAAAAAACAAGAGATTAAATAGTGATCTGAAATGTCATCACTCTGCTGCACAACTTTATCAATATCGATACCATATGATAATATTAGGTCTAAGGTATGATTATGCCCTGAGACGTGCTGTTTCACAGAGGCTAGTATGTCTAAGAAGGCCAGACTTCAAGCATCTTTTCCATTATCTATATGAATATTAAAATCACCAACAATTAAAACTTTATCTATGGTCAGAACTATTAATAAGAAATCAGCAAATTCTTTTGTAAAGTGGATGTGGTGCCCTGGAGGCCTATATACTGTTGCCAATATAAATTTAGATTGAAATTTATTGTTTATATTGCACATTGCTTTAGATCAGTTATCAAACCATTAACAAAAATTAATTGTAATAATAAATATATATGCAGTTACCTTGTTTATGTCATGGGATCTTCCACTTGTTTCCGTGCTCCATGTGTGTTTGTTTATATCATTTGACCCCGTTGTTCTGTTCCCGCCGTTTTTTGATTATTGAGTTTCACCTGTGTTCACCCCATGTGTATTCAGTGTGATTACTTCCTGTGTATTTATATCCCCGTGTATAGTTTGTTCCTCGTCTGATATTGAATTGTCTTGAATTGTCAACTTGATGTCATTCCTGCATGTATATATTCCAATGCCTGTAGTAAGTGTCTTTGTTAATAAATACGTGTGATCTGACAGTGACAAGACTTAAATACTTTATTTAAAGTATTTAAATATTTTTTTATTGTAATTGCTAGGAACTAGATGTCTCACAGGACCACAATGCGACATATGTGAAAATAAAATAAGACAGCATATTTTACAAAATATTATACAAAATTACATTTTAAAGCAATGTAAAGCAATGTCCAGCTGCTAAAGCTAGCCCAAACTATTTATAATTTTTTGTTATATTATTTACTGTATTATGACAATGTAAACATTATGAGTAAACAATGCATGTGCACTTATACAGCATGCACAAAAAAAAAAAAATTTAAATGGTATAACCATCAGTGTTTGATGTAATAAAACTGTTTCCTGTGCACTGAAGTAGCGTAATGGCAAAAGCTTTAAACACAAGAATAAATAATATTTTACATATGAAAAACAATTACTTTAAATCAGAATAATATTTTAAGACTTTTTATATATTTTTGCCCAAATAATCGCACCCTTAGTTAACTCTTTCCAAAATGTTGACTGGTAGAATAAATAAAAAGGAATAAATAAATAACATGTATAACATGCGTCACGTTCTGAATAAATCAGCATCAGATCACGGTGGTCCCGTGAGGTCAAATGGGACATAATTCCAATTTATTTCTGATAATGAAAATGAAACAAACTTTCTACCCCACTTAGTTTTTTTTGTGGGCGTGCTCGAGTTCAGGCAGCTATTATTGTCATTTGTGTTTGAATTGCAGAGACAGGAAGAGTGTGAATAATGAGCTCTGTGGGGGGTAAATTTTGCGTAGCGTTTTTTCCATACGGATTACCAAGCGAGACAACATTTGTTTTCAAAAAGAGTTGGAAAGTGCACATTCCAAGCTTTATGCAGGTATGTCTCATATATATGAGGCAAATGTTTGTGGATATTCTGCTGTTTTTTTTTTTTCTTTTCTGACGTGTCTGCCAGTTTATACGTCGCGTGCATCTCACATGGACGATTGTATTAACAAAGCCAATATAGCTCGTCTTTTGCACTGATAAAAAAAAAGATGCTCGTAGTGCCGGCGTGATTTGGTGACCTCAGAAGGTTAAATTAAAGTGGTCTTATTATAATGTTATCTGCACTGTAATTGAGTATTTATTATTTATTTTTTACTTTGTTATTATTATGTTATTATTGTTTGTATGTGACACAACGTTTTTTTTTTTTTGGTGATGTTAAATATTGTTGATTAAAGTTTAATTAAAAAATAAATCTCTCTCTCTCCATCTCTCCCTCTCATTAGAGAGTTGCTGGAGCAAGTAGCTGAGTTTGAGAAGACTGATTTCAAACCCAATATCAAGGTGAGCTCATTGCAGGTCTTGACAGAATGCTGATAGCTGTAGCCTCCTATTAACTTGATTAACTGACAAATTACAACTGGAGCTTGCGTAAATTTCACATGTTTGTGACATGCATTTTTCTATGTTGCCATGACATGCATGTAAAGTGTATTAAAGTAAAATTAAATTACTAGTGAAGTACATTATTTATTTATGAGTTAATTTATTTAGCAATTTATTTAGTTTATTTAGCAATGAGTGCTTTGATTTATTTAGCAAATAGATGTACCAGATGAGCATATTGGTTGCTAATCAACCACACATTAAGTTAATAAACCACAGCACACCAATTTTGAGAGAAAAAAAAATCTGTCCATAGAGAGTTGCCTTCAATATATACTTTATGTGCATTTAGGTAAATCAGGAGACCACTAAGCCAAAATTAGCACCGCTGAATGAAGGAGGTGTTTCTGAACTACTACAGAGGGTAATTTTGTATACAGTTTAAACAATTAGATTTTTTTTTCAATTTAATGTATGTAAATGTACAGTAACAGAAAAAACTAAAACATTTTATCTGTTTATTTTAGGAAATTTCCAGACTACAAGAGGACAATGACAAATTGAAAGCCAGACTGAGAACCCTGGAATCTCGGGTAAAGGAACTGTAATAGTAGTTACAATAAAATAAAAACTCATAATATATTGGTCAAATCATGGCTTGACACTTACTTTTTTCAGAAGGAGCATGTGTGCTTCTAAGTTGAAAAATTTAGGAGCACATAAAAGACTTTTTAGAGCACAATGAAAGTCAATCAGTAAATTGTGTTTTTCCTAATAAATTAACAAAAGGAGAACTTTATTTATTTGAATACAATTGAATATTTCACACTAGGCAGTGGAAATAGGAAGTCATTAATAAGTAATCATTAAGTTAATTGAAAATGTGCAGTTTCACATGGTTGGCTCAAATAGTCACATGACCAGAGCAGTTTAATTTGTATTTGTATCTTTACAAGATAATGGCTACATCAATAGTCCAAAACAAAACTCTCTCTTTAAAATTTATTAGGATTTATTTTTTTACTTTGTTATTATTATGTTATTATTTTTTGTATGTGACACAGTTTTTTTTGTGATGTTAAATATTGTTGATTTAAATTTAAAATTCAAAAAATGTAATGATTCAAAAATAAAATCTTATTTTCTCTCTCTCTCTCTCTCTCTCTCTCTCTCTCTCTCTCTCTCTCTCTCTCTCTCTCTCTCCCTCCCTCTCTCTCTCTATCTCTCTAGCAATAACAATAAACAAAATACAAAACATACATATAGATAAAAGTAATATAAGTAATAATAAACAAACACACATGCATATACAGTATTGTTACATTATACATATCTGTTGTCACAATAAACAAGTCAAATAGGGCCAGTGGTTCAGATTTTTTTTTACTTGCCCAGCCAAAATTTTTACTGGCCCCACCATTTTTTAGCCACATATTTTAAATAATGTGTCAAAAGCCAAACATTGAAATATATCTAGTAAAATAGTAAATAGTGTCATCATGGCAAATATAAAATAAAGGTGATTCTAAGCTCTTTGATTCAGTTTGGCAATGCTTGACATCACCCATTCAAAGTGAATTCTGCTACTGTTTGCATTGCTTAGCAACGCATTCAAAACAATGTAAAGAGACTACGTGACGTGAAGTGACCCAGTAGAGATGTGTTGTTGAGAGCGTGCTACAATCACAATGGATTCCAATAACTTTTACTGAAGAATGTGTTGTTTTTATCATGACCAAATGAATTACATAATCAGTCAAGCTTATTTAAACAATAATAAATAAAAAAAAATTACACCTAACACATCTGTTTTGAGACACAAATGTGAGTGAAATGGTCACACTGTCGAGCCCTGCAAATCAATCTATTACTGTATCCATAGAAAGTATTTGTACCCAAAACAGTGTTGTTTTATATTTGAAAACCAGACTGACATATTTTTTGCTAAATGGTTTGCTGAAAAAAGTATACTTATGCCAAGTTTCTTTTAAAATATCCACTTAATAATTTATATTTCAACTTGGAATAGTTGTCTCTCAAATGCTGTGTTCACACTAGACGCAGCACGCATGGATAAATCACGTTATTCGCACCTAAATAGACGCGTGAACATTTTGAGTTTAATCGCTTCATTCACGAGTCCACTAGATCCATTCAGAGGTGCACACATCTCTGTGAGTTCATAAACTCCTACAGAAACTATACCTGGATGATGGAAGCTTTCAGTGGTGCTTCTGACTGAGTTGAGCCCAGTTTGATGAATTGTTGTCCGGTGTCAGCAGGAGGATTTTCCCCCGGGAACCAACAACAGGCGCTACGTTATAATTACGCCGCTACAAGACAAAGCTTATGATTGGTTAACATGGCACAAATGTCCGCTGAAGTTCAGATTTTCCAACTTGAGCAATACGCATGTTAAGCATGTCAATCGCCTCAATCTTGCAAAACGCTCAACTCGCACCACTTCATTCGCATCAACTGCGGCATTCGTGCCGCCTCATTTGCACGTATCGTGCCGCTGGATGTTCATTCGCGTCTTTGCATTGACCTAAAATGTAAATCACTCGCACTTGACGCTTCATCCGTGTCTGGTGTGAATGCAGCATATGTGTCCAGATTAACTGGGGGACCATTTTATGGAACATAATTATTTGTACCAATAATCTTTATAACTGTTGAATTGTAGGCCATGTGTGCTTTAGAGGACAAATCCAAAGCAGAGACGGCCTTGAAAGATCTTCAAAAAAGTCAAGGAGTACATCAGGTATAAAATATACTACAGACTAAGCCAATGTTTTTAGCCTTTAAATTCAGAATCATTTGCAGCTGTTTTTGTTTACATTGCTAGTGTCTGTTTAAGCTTATGTTTGATTTTTTTGTGAGATTTCACTAGACCATTTCCATATTATATCTCACCTTTTGTACATACAGTACATCTGTGTGTGTGTGTGTGTGTGTGTGTGTGTGTGTGTGTGTGTGTGTGTGGGTGGGTGTGGGTGTGTGCGTGTGTGCGTGTGTATGTAAATATAGACACAAATACACACACAGGGGTTGCACAATGAAACTTGCCAATTTAGTGTTGAAGGTTTCATTGCTTTTCAAATTTGTCCAGCCTGGTTGGGTGACATATCAAAGAACTTATTGTAGGCACGCGTCTCACTGGCGCATCTGTGACCAAGACAGCAAGTCTTTGTGATGTATCAAGAGCCACGGTATCAATCGTAATGTCAGTATACCACCAAGATGGACAAACTACATGCAACAGGAGATGTGGACTGAAGAGGAAGCTGTCTGAAAGGGATGTCCAGGTGCTAACCTGGATTGTATCCAAAAAACACAAAACCACAGCTGCATAACTCACTGCAGATATAAATATGCACCTCAACTCTCCTGTTTCCACCAAAACTGTTCGGTGGGAGCTCTAGAGGATCACTATATATGGCCGGGCTACTATAGCCAAATTCTTGGTCACGCATGCCAATTCCAAACGTCGGTTTCACTGGTGCCAGCAGAGCTTTCAATAGTTTGATGAACATGGAAGTAAAGTTGAACATCTCCCATCGCCTGTAAAGTCAGTAGATCTAAATATTATTGAGCTACTTTGGGGTGTTTTGGAGGAGTGAGTCAGAACATGTTTTTCATCCACCAGCACCTGGCCACTGTTCTGCTAGAAGAATGGCTCAAAATCCCTCTGGCCACTGTGTAGGAATTGTATCTGTCATTCCCAAGACAAATTGATGCTGTATTGGCCTGGAAAGGAGGCCCTACACCATACTGATGAAACCACCAAACTGTTGAAACCAGGCATTTCAGTTTCATTGTCCAACCACTATGTTGATTTATTTATTTTGCTTCATGGAAACTCTGGTATGTGCCATTTTGGTTTTATTTATTTCTGTCAAATGTAAATTGCGTTTACACACAGCAATGTAATGACAAAATGTTGACACAATTTTCTTTTCTTTGGTAGTCTGTAATGTGTGCTCAGGAGATTGCAAATCTTGAAGGCACAGTTGCAGCAATGCAGGCTGACTTTGAAAAGACCCTGAATACCAACATTACTTCTCAGAAAGACCTGCAGGACAGCCTGGTGTCTACTAAACATGACTTGCTTCGTGTCCAGGAGCAACTTTCCCTTGCTGAGAAGGTACCAAAGCACATGAACAACACAAATTCAGATTTATAACGTTAGTGCTTATCACTTACCTGAATTCTGAGCTGACTTCCAATGGATGAAAATCCATTAATTATGATTAGAATTGACATAAATATAATTACATATTAAAATGTTTACAAAATAACTATGAAAAGCTAATTGATATCAATTGTATAAATTAGTGGTGTAATGGTGCACAAAGGTCACAGTTCTGTACATACCTCGGATTTGAGGTCATTGTTCGATATGTGTATGGTAAAATAGGATTAAGCAACAAATCAGCTACAGAATTAAAGAGCTTCTTGTTATGCTAAAGTACAAAATAAACACATTTTTTGAAAAATACAAATTCTCAGAATCAGTTTTATTGCCAAGTGTGCTTCACACACACAAGGAATTTGTTTTTGGCATCAGAAGCTTCCAATGTACATAAAGTGACAAGTGACAACACAAAATTAAATATGAGAAAGGAAAAAGGCGATAAACATTAAACAGAGATGCAGTTAGTCAAAAAGATCTGGATGTTGAATTGTATGTACAGATTTGTTGTAAATATACAGGTTATAAGGTGCTGTGTGCCAATGCAAATGGAGAAAGTATTGAATTGTATATTGTTATGAGGTGCTGTGTACAAGTGCATATGAGAAAGTATTGCACGTTTATTGCACAGTAGGAGAATATTTAACTGTTCATGAGGTAGATGGCCTGAGGAAAGATACTTTTTCTGTGTCTGGCTGTTTTTGTGCTTGGTGCTCTGTAGCGCCGACCAGACTGTATGGCTTGAGGGTGTTGATGGCTGTGTAGGGAGATGGTCCGGGTGGGTGTGAGGTGTATGGTCAGAGGTGTCAAATTTACGGTAGAACATATTCAGCTCGTTTGCAAGATGTATATTGCTGTCGATGCTGGGGGATGGTGTCTTGTAATGAGTGATGTCTTTCAGGCCTTTCCACACTGGAAACTGCATCGTTGGCAGAAAACTGGTTTTGCAGCTTTTTGGCATAGCTCTTCTTAGCCACACCAATCTCCTTTGTCAGTGTGTTCCTGGTCTGATTATACAAAATCCTGTCCACACTCCTGTAGGCATCCTCTCTTGCATGACGAAGCTGTCTAAGTTTTGGTGTAAACCATAGTTCATTATTGTTAAATGATAAGTAGGTCCTGGTAGAGATGCATAACTCCTCACAGAAACTGTTGTATGATGTTACAGTCTCTGTGAGCTCGTCCAGGTCGGTGGCTGCGGCTTCAAAAACACTCCAGTCAGTGTATTCAAAACACTGAAAATATTCTAAATATGAAAAATATGAAGTATTCTAAATATGAAAATATATACACTACAACTACAACACTGTCAAAAGTTTTGGGTCAGCTTTTTTTATTATTAATTTTAATTAATAATTTAAATTAAATTATTCTGTTCATCAAGGCGGCATTTATTAAATAAAACAAAAATGTTAAATTGTTAAACACTTATTTATTAAATATTTATTTATTACTTATCGTATGTAGTATCAATTGAAATTATCACTCCAGTCATTATTGCTTTGATTACAATTACCATTAATAATAATACTATTTAGTTAATATTAGAGTATAATAGTTACTATTAGAGTGATTTCTGAAGGATCATGTGATGAAGATTGGAGTAATGAAGCTGAAAATTCATCATTAAAATCACTGGAATAAATTAAATGAAAATATAAACCACTTTTGAACAGATATTTTATAGTGCATTCATATTTCACAATTTTACAATTTATACTGCATTTTTTATTAAATAAATGTAGCCTTGGTCAGCAGGATAAGCTTATTTTAAACTATTTAAAAATCCTACTGACCGGTAGTGACCGGTAGTGTGTATGTATGTATGTATGTATATATATATATATATATATATTAGAGATGCCACAATTCTCAATACAATATTGAACCGTTCGGTACGACATCCACGGTTCAATAACGGCTTGTGAATTGTGTTTTTTCCGGTTTTATGTTTAAATAATTTATGTGCGTTTTATTTCTCTCCGAATTGACTGTTTGTGTTTGCCTGTAAGTCTACGAGCTGAAATGAGTAAATATCCGCGAGTAAATATTCAATCACGATGCTCTAAAGTTAGGGGCCGCTCCACCATCATTCCACACTTTAACATGGCGAGCGGCAGTGAAGTGATATATATATATACATAGCGGCGGGGAAAAAACTTCACTAATTGGCGAAAGTGAAGAATTAAAAAACCCTGAGAGAAACCAGGCTCAAGTGGGCACGACCATTTCTCCTATGGCCAAACGTCTTGTGCAAAGCTGCAACCTAGGTGCCGGAGGCTGGAGAACGCTAGATGTCCATCGTGCAGAAGCTGCCAGTGGGAGAGATCACCGGCTGGTGTAAAGACTGTCCCTTTAGGATCAATGCGAGGACTTGTCTGTCACTGGGTCTTACAGGGATCAGTCTCATGCTCTCCACTCCTCCATAACCACCACAGCAGCTGCTCAGGATACGGCCTGGCCCAGGATTATGCCGTTCAAATTATAATGTCTTTTTGGGAAGTGTTCCCAGCTCCGGTTTCCCTAAATAATGCAGACTAACAATCCTTTAGAAGATTTGGATTCCAACAGCATTTGTGCTTTATGTTTATGCTAATGCAAAGAGATGTGTTTTTAATCTAGTTTTAAACTGACAGAGTGTGTCTGCTCCCCGAACTGTGCTAGGAAGGCTGTTCCAGAGTTTAGGTGCCAGATATGAAAAAGATCTACCGCCTACAGTTGATTTTGATATTCTGGAAATAATCAATTATCCAGAATTAAATGAGCGTAGATAACATGATGGGCTATAATACACCAGAAGCTCCCTCAAATACTGGGGAGCTAAGCCGTTCAGGGCTTTGTAGTTAATCAATAATTTTTTTTAATTTACACTATATTTAATAGGGAGCCAATGCAATGATGAAAGAACTGGGGTAATATGATTATATTTCTTTGTTCTAGAAAGCACTCTAGCAGCTGCATTTTGAACCAGTTGAAGTTTGTTAATTAGGCCAGCTGGGCAACCACCTAGTAACGCATTAAAATAATCTAATCGAGAGGTCATGAAAGGATGAATAAGCTTTTCCGCATCAGACATTAATAGCATATGTCGAAGTTTGGCAGCATTTTTAAAATGAAAAAAATCAGTTTTGCAGATGCTTGAAATCTGACCTTCAAATGACAGTTTGCTATCAAAAATCACCCCCAAATTTTTGACTGAAGATGAGGACTTATCTAAGAATCCATCAAGGGTTAGACAGTGTTCTAGGTTTTTGTGTGTGAGGTTTTTGGGTCCAATAAGCAAGACCTCAGTTTTATCTGAATTTGGTAATAAGAAGTTATTAGTCATCCAATTTTTAACATTAGCCCCACAGTGTACTTTTGATTACAGTGCACCTTTTCATTAACTGATACAAATTGATAACGTTCAGATAGATAAGACCTGAACCAGGTCAATGCAGTTCCTGTAATACCAACATAATTTTCAAACCTATCAAGGAGAATATTATGATCTATTGTATTAAATGCAGCACTGAGGTCCAATAACACTAAGAGGGAAATGCAACCATGATCAGATGACAGGAGCAGGTAATTTGTAACTTTTAGGAGTGCTGTTTCTGTGCTATGAAATGTTCAGGTTGAATTTTTTCATAAATATTGTTTCTTTGTAGGAAGGAACATAGTTGAGCCGATACGACTTTTTATAGTATCTTTGATAGAAAAGGCAGGTTTGAAATGGGTCTATAATTTGCTAATACTTTGGGATCAAGCTGTGTTTTTTTTAATAAGAGGCTTAATGATAGCTAGTTTAAAAGTTTTAGGAACGTATCCTAAAAGTAGGGACAAATTCAAAACATTAAGAACAGGTTCAGAACTTCTGAAAACAATTGTTTTAATAATTTGGTTGGTATAGAATCTAGCATAGACATTGTTGATTTGGACGAATTTATCAGTTTAGACAGTTATTCCTCACCTACTGTTGAAAAAATTTGAAGTTTATCCATTAATGGTCTACAGTGCACTAATTGGGACAATGCTGTAGGAGGCAGATTAATGGTGCTTATTTTATCTCTGATATCATCAATCTTGCATGTGAAAAAGTTCATAAAGTCATTACTGCTACGTTACCCTAAGGTTGTGTTTATTTTCTTCTATTAAAGTTGAAAAATAAGCAGATCTGGCAGACTTTAAAGCTTTTCTAATGTTAAGTGTACTTTCTTTCCAGGTCACACGAAAAACCTCTAGTTTTGATTTCTTCCATATACATATTAAATTTCATTATGTCGATGAGTAGGCCTTGAGACATGCTGTTTCACTCCAACAGAGGCTAGTATGTCTAAAAAGGCCAGACTTAAAGCATCTTTTTCATTATCAATATGAATATTAAAATCACCAGTGATTAAAATTGTATCTGTGGCCAGAGCTATTTCAGATAAGAAATCAGCAGATTCTTTTGTAAAGTTGGTATGGTGCCCTGGAGGCCTATATACAGTTGACAATATAAATTTAGATTGAAATTTATTGTTTAAGTTGCACACTGAAATATATAACAGTATTACTTTAAATAAATTGTATTTGAAGTCAGATCGCTGAGTAACAAAAAAAAAAAAAACATTACTCTATATTATGCTAACGCCTCCACCTTTGCCTTTAAAATGTGGCTCGTGTTTATAATGATATCCTTCAGGTGAAGACTCGTTTAGGGGCATGCAATCATCTGGTTTTAGCCAGGTTTCTGTTAGACAGTGCATCTAGCTAATGTAATCTAATGTTCAATAATCCAAGTTTTATCTTTTGATTAGCTTTATTTTTTATTTGATGAACATCAATTAGATTATTACATTTGAATGGGTTTGAGAGTTTTTTATATTAAGAGGTTCGGGGAACAGACACAGTCTCTATGTTTTTATAACTAGGTGGCTCTATGTGCTGCAAATTATTTGAGTTAGCTAAACTGTGCAGACTAGCAGACGGTTGGTTAAGCCAATCAATCTGTTTATATACATGATTATGCCATCGAACTGTTGTATAAACTCGTAGCAGTGCGATATGGCTGTATATATGTATATATAAGCATCAAACAATATATATATATATATATATATATATATATATATATATATATATATATATATATATATATATATATTAGAGATGCCACAATTCTCAATACAATATTGAACCGTTCGGTACGACATCCACGGTTCAATACGTGCTTGTTAATTGCGGTTTTTCCGGTTTTACGTTTAAGTAATTTATGTGTGTTTTATTTCTCTCCGAATTGACTGTTTGTGTGTGCCTGTAAGTCTACAAGCTGAGATGAGGAAACTCCTCCCCGCGAGTAAATATTCAATCACTATGCTCTAAAGTTAGGGGACGCTCCACCATCATTCCACACTTTAACATTTAAAATGGTGGAAAAACATTCTGTAATAATCAAACCACATGACATGGGTCTCCACTTTTGCCATGGCCTCTTTTTTTTGTTTTAACAAACTTGTCCCTCAGGTTTTTCCAAACTTTTTAACAAAACATTTTCCTCCTTTCCATGCTGTTGCAATTTCTAGTCAAGAATTATTGGGCTATCTATGATGATCACGCATGGTCGGATCGTTAAGATGTCTGTACAGTCACACTGTTTTAGACAAATTCTCTACAAAGTGTTTCATATTCAACTCAAATCAAAGGCGGCGCCGCGCGAACTGTTCGCCCGAAATCATGTCGCGCGCACCCCAAGCGAACCTCCGCAAACACCGCGATGACGTCACATTCGCCGCGCGCACTGGGCTCTGGGAATATATATTACCGCAGCTTCTACCACAATTAATTCCGCTTTTACTGTTTGTCACTAGTTAATCAGGAAGTGGCGAAACGTTGCTTTATTCGCACGTCTTTATGCGATATTCCAGTTTTGGGCATACATTTAATTAGCATTTTTAGATGATAACACAGCCATTCACACTGCATCAGCACAGCTGTCCACTTTCTTCCCTATGTACCTGTAGGTGAACAGCTCCTCCGGGTGTGGCCATGGGCATTCATCCTCTGCTATATTTCTTCTTCATTTCTGCGTTCTTCAGATTCATTATTGCTGTCTTGATTCCCCATATGTCAATCGATAACTTTGTGACTGTATGATGACGGTCAGCTCACGTAAATCTGCAGTAGCCTGAACTTGTTTTTCGGTTCAAATAATGTACCAGGCTTTTTATTGGTCCGTTAAGATGAGATTTTGTTATTGGCTACCGAAGTCAGTGGTTGAAATATTAATTTAATTACAGTACTCTGTAACGAATTGTGATTTTAAAAGGAACGAAGTAGATTACTCCGCTTAATTTGTACTCAAGTACAAGTAAAATTACAGACTTAAAATTATACTCATGAAAGTACAAATACCCCAAAAATCTACTTAATTACAGGAACTAAATGTAATTCGTTACCTCCACCACTGCCGCCAACCACCCCATCATCCCCAGCCCCACACCTCTCACTTCCCGTCCCTCGCTTTCGTCCGCGACACCCTCCGCCCCCATTAGGTTGTTCAAGTGTAAAAAAAGAAGAAGAAATGAGCAAGTGCCATCATGAGCAGCAGGTGAGCGCTAAAACACCATGGTAAATATTGTGGTAAAATCCATCTCCATATTTTTAAGGCATGGCGCAGAACTATGGTATTGAATGCAGTGCTTGGTGTCTTGTCTGACACCCACTATTTTGTCGTATCTCATGCAAGCAGTGAAGATCACTGATTTTAAAGATATCAGACTTTAAAGGGATAGTTCACCCAAAAATTTAAATTTCACATTATTTTACTCACCCACAGGGAGGCTTTCTTTTTTCTGTAGAACATTAAAGAAAATTTAGCTAAAAATCTTCTTCAATGTTATACTGGCGAAAAAAGTCACCTACATCTTGTATGAAATGTGGGTGAGTAAATTAATGGGAAATTGTAATTTTGAGTGAACTGTATCTTTAACATGATTTTATAATGGCGGAAGCACTTGAGCTGGCTTATCGAAAATGAAAAGTCGCTGTGCATATTCTTTATTAATGCAAATATGTTCACAATGGAAACACCTACCTACTTTCTATCCTTACTGGCGTTGTGGGTAAAAAAATCTTGAACTAATAATATTAATCACATGTTCAGCGATAGTAAGTAATGTGTCTAAATGTTGCCTAACAATTGATCAGTAAACAATATGTTGATTAAAAAGTTGCTCATTGTTGTTACTTGTGCTGACTCTTGAACTTAAAATAATAATCATGTGCTTACTTTAATTTGAGGTACTGGACAACAACACGTTTCCTTTGCTGAGTTCCCTGGTCTGTGGTTTAAAGGGTCATGAAACACCAAAACACATTTTTTGAGCTGTTAACAGTCATATATGTGTCCCACGCTGCTATAAACACTATTAGGACACATATATTGCACTAAAAAGTGAAAATTTGTTGTTTTTGCGTTATTTTGAGCAAATTCGTTCTTCCGGTTTGAAATGAATTTTTGATGCTGCGTCACGGCCATGAGATACTTAGCTGTAAATCCAGCCTGAAGACTGGCTGTCTCTCCTTTCGAGAACATTGTGACGTATCTGAGTGTGCGGCATTAATTCATGACAAAGACGTGCTTCAAACCAATCAGTGCGCTCTATTGTGTATGACTCGAAATTTCATTAATATGCATGATAGCTCCGGAGACTGTTTACAGTGTTCAAACGGCAGAGAGACGCCAGTTGTGTTGCCAAAACAAGTGAAAGAACTAAAATTTAGAGACACGGGTCGTCGGTGTTGCAACGAAGGTTTTGTTTTAATTTTTCCTCTATGAGAGAGCTGCTGGAATCACGTGTGCATTACAGTGCACGCGACAGAAACGCGTTTGTAAGGAACATTTTTTACCCGAGAGCTTTTCGCATCTGGAAATGATGAAATCCGGATTTGCCGCTCGTCTCCTTTTAAAAAAGACACAGCTCCAGTTTGATTGGTAAGTGTGTGTGATCAATGCCCTTTGTTTAACCCAGATTGCAAAGTTAGTTTGTATCGTCAGCAGTGCTCTTTTAGTTTTTAAAGACATACCATAGTCAAAATGATTTAGTTACTAAGTTTACAGTATGTTAATATCACTGCAATATTACAGTACAATATTATAGACTGAAAGATCCGCTGTAAATGCTGCTCTCCGAGTGTAAACATGTTAACACAAACTATTCCCGTCGTGCAGGATTTTCGCCTCATTTTGGGACAGGATAGTCTATACACACATGGCTTTCTGACACTACCTACCGAGTACATAAGTTACAGAGAAATGCAGGATTTTTTTCTCCCATTCGCCGTGCAGTATCAAACATACTGCGTCTGTGTGTTTGTTTTGCCTGTGAAATTCAGCACGTGCCCAAATGGAAACGCCCTTCTTTGCAAGTCCTTCCCTCTTTCCCTCCCCCGACACTCCCATACTCCCAGAGCTGGACACGCCCACTTTCCTGACTTTTTTTCAAACTAGAGGTGTGAAAACACCCTGCTGAGACAGGGGGTTTTGTGGCCCTTTAAAGACATTTTCAGTCCAGACCTGCAGTTTGATTATTCCATAAATTTTTATGGTAAGTAATTGTGGATTATTCATCACCACTCATTACAGTAAACATTCTGTTGACTTAATATGTTCTCTGTAAGATCTGAATACTCCTTAAAGAGATTATTCACCCACAAATGGAAATTTACTCACTGTTCACTCACTATCAAGTGGTTCCAAACCTTTATGAGTTTCCTTTTATCTGTTGAACACAAAAGAAAATGTAACCATTGACTTTCATAGTAGAAAAAAACATATTATGGAAGTCAAAGGTTACTGGTTACATCATTATTCAAATCATCTTATCTTGTTTTTATCAAAACAAATAAACTCAAACTGGTTTGTCACAAGTAAAGGGTGAGTAAATGGTAAAGGCTCCATCCCTAGTTTTCATGCAAGTGCAGTAAGAGCACAAACAGTCAGTTCATAACTCTAATTCAACTGTGTGATTCTCACAAGACGGCAGACCAAAATTTCTGACCTGTCAAAAAATTTGGCTCAAAATCACACAGTGCATGTCTGGCCTTAAATGTCTTCATCTTGGCCGAACTTGTCAATACGCAAGGCAATCGAAAAAAGTAATGACTCTAAATGTAGTGCAACTAAACAATCTAATAACAAGTAAACAATCTGTTGATTAAATAAATTTGAGAATCATTATAAATCGAATATACATGTAAGGGATAATAAATGGATTTAGGTGCGTTAAAGGATATTAAATGCATGACCTTGAGGCAAAGGATAAAGATGTGTAAGGTATTTCTGCAAGTGAAGTTGCTCATGTTGTTTCTTTGGCTGGTCTTAGATTTATCTTGAACTTACAATCATAATCGTGTGCTTGCTTTCATTTGAGGTACTGGACAATGATGCACCGTTTTCTTTGAGTCCAGGAGTTTCATCATTTTATTGATCTTTAAGGTAAATGTAGATTCATCACCACTCATTACAGTAAACCATAGAGATGCCACAATACTCAATATAATATTGAACCGCTCAGTACAACCGTCACGCATATATAGATTTTTATTTTTTATTTTGCATTTAAATTTAAAATTTCATATAAATTCAGGTTTATTTGTAAAGCACTTTTCACAATAATTATTGTTCCAAAAAATATTTAGCTTTCCCCCCATTCCTTCAATTAATCGTGAGTGTTAAAATGCATTTTCATGCTATATTGTATTTATTTTGGATGGTATTTTGTATGTTTTTTTTTTCTAGATTTGAAACTCAAGTCACAAAATTTTAGGTTGAACTAACCCCTTAAGGCAGTGTTTCTCAATTCTAGTGCTTAAGAAATGTCACTTATGGCTAACAATGTGATGTCTCTGTCTGTATATATTTCTGATTACAACAGATTGGTGCAGATTTCCGTCAGATTACAACCATTCCCCTGGAAAACACCTTTATGGGACAGTTGGACAAATTTGTTACTGTTTTTCAGAAGAGAGGAGGTCTTTCTGGCCAGAACATGGCCAAATATTTCAGGATTTTGCAGGACGTATGTATTTATAGTTGTATGTATTATTCCTTTTCTTTCCCACAGCTATTATTTGTCAGCACAGTGGTGCTAAAGGGATAGTTGACCCAAAATATAATATTCATTCACCATTTACTCACGCTTCACTTGTTTCAAAGTTGTTAAAGTTAAAATTACTGAAAAGATTAGAAAAACCCAAAATAGAAACAGGAACACTAAGCAAATGATAATTTTAATGTACGTTTTGTAAAGATTTTTGTAGGAACAATTTGTATCCTAATTTGAATGTATTTTCTGTTTGTCAGTTATTTACAAAATAAACCACATGAACAAATAACATTTGAGGTGAAGTGACATCCGTCAAGACAAAGACCGCCAAAACGCATTAAAAAAAAAAAGAAAAGTAAAATATCCATAGTTTTAAATAATGTCTTATTATTAACTGTGTAATAAAACATAATTTCATATTTTTGGGCGATTAATGACTAACTGCATCTGCTTTAAGAACTGAAACTCTGCATCTGTCCCCACTAGTCTGACCACAATGTGCGTTATTTAAAATGAGTCTGCATGTTTGATTCAGTCTGTCATATAAAAATGCGTTTAACAAGCTAATATTTTAGAGAAAGCAAACCATCCGCAGTTAAACACCATATGAATAGCTGACCTGCAGTTCGGTTATATCAGGGGTGTCCAAACTCAGTCCTGGAGGGCTGGTGTCCTGCTGAGTTTAGCTCCATCTTGCTTCAACACTCCTGACAGGAAGTTTCTAGTATATCTGGTTCAGGTGTGTTTGATTAGGGTTGGAGCTAAACTCTACAGGACATTGGCCCTCCAGGACCGAGTTTGGACACCCCTGGGTTATATAGTGGGCGTCTGTCCTTCTGAATCAAGTGAAATGATAAACTGTTGTAAAGAATGCAAGTATATTCGTTAACGCAACAGCATTAGTCTGTTATTTGTTAAAATCAGTATTTAATTTTTAACTTACGTATACAATATTTGTTAAAACTTATGTAATATTAATAAAATAATAATAACAAAAAATACTAATTAAAATGCTGACTTGACATATAGTTCTTAACACATAGCTTTATTGTTTGCCCTTCAATTATTTTTCCTTAAATTTTCTTTAATTAGTCTTAAAAAGATCTTAAATAAAAAGATCTTCAATTTCCCCTTATAACTCCTGGAGAAACCATGTAAATATTTGTGAAGTTGTCCTTGCAGATTTTGCACAAAAATATGTTTGCCAATATGGATTGATAAATGATTATGTGCACCTTACCACAAGTCCTGTACTTGTACAGTAAAAATACCTCTACCACTATGCCCTAATTTTAATGGATTGCTTTATTGGTATTATTGTTGATATAATATTCCAGAGGCTTACATATGAGTGTGTGGAGGGCTGTTAGGGTTTTGGTTCTAATTGCATTTGATTTCTACAGACTTTTGACAAAATTATGTTTCAAAACACATTGTCTGATAACAATTTATTTTTATTTAAATATAGAGCAATCAAAGAGAACACCTGACAAATATCACCATGGGCATATGTGTGATCAAAAAGGAAAGGAGGAGATTTTGGAGACTACGAGGACATTGGCGTGGGAAAGAAAAGGAATAATACATTCAACTATATATACATACCTCCTGCAAAATCCTGAAATATTTGGCCATGTTCTGGCCAGAAAGACCTCCTTTCTTCTGAAGAACAGCAACAAACTCGTCCAACTGTCCAATAAAGGTGTTTTCCAGGGGAATGGTTGTAATCTGACGGAATTCTGCACCAATCTGTTGTAATAAGAAATATATACAGACAGAGACATCACATTGTTAGCCATAAGTGACATTTCTTAATGACTAGAATTGAGAACCACTGCCTTAAGGGGTTAGTTCAACCTAAAATTTTGTGACTTGAGTTTCAAATCTAGAAAAAAAAACATTCAAAATGAATACAATATAGCATGAACATGCATTTTAACACTCACGATTAAATGAAGGAATGGGGGGAAAGCTACATATTTTTTTTGGAACGATAATTATTGTGAAAAGTGCTTTACAAATAAACCTAAATTTATATGAAATTTTAAATTTAATTGCAAAATAAAAAATAAAAATCCATATATGCGTGACGGTGGTACTGAGCGATTCAATATTATATTGAGTATTGTGGCATCTCTATGGTTTACTGTAATGAGTGGTGATGAATCTACATTTACCTTAAAGATCAATAAAATGATGAAACTCCTGGACTCAAAGAAAACGGTGCATCATTGTCCAGTACCTCAAATGAAAGCAAGCACATGATTATGATTGTAAGTTCAAGATAAATCTAGGAGCAGCCAAAGAAACAACATGAGCAACTTCACTTGCAGAAATACCTTACACATCTTTATCCTTTGCCTCAAGGTCATGCATTTAATATCCTTTAACGCACCTAAATCCATTTATTATCCCTTACATGTATATTCGATTTATAATGATTCTCAAATTTATTTAATCAACAGATTGTTTACTTGTTATTAGATTGTTTAGTTGCACTACATTTAGAGTCATTACTTTTTTCGATTGCCTTGCGTATTGACAAGTTCGGCCAAGATGAAGACATTTAAGGCCAGACATGCACTGTGTGATTTTGAGCCAAATTTTTTGACAGGTCAGAAATTTTGGTCTGCCGTCTTGTGAGAATCCCACAGTTGAATTAGAGTTATGAACTGACTGTTTGTGCTCTTACTGCACTTGCATGAAAACTAGGGATGGAGCCTTTACCATTTACTCACCCTTTACTTGTGACAAACAAGTTTGAGTTTATTTGTTTTGATAAAAACAAGATAAGATGATTTGAAAAATGATGAAAACCAGTAACCTTTGACTTCCATAATATGTTTTTTTTTTTTCTACTATGAAAGTCAATGGTTACTGGTTTATAAAATTCTTCAAAAAATTTTCTTTTGTGTTCAACAGATAAAAGGAAACTCATAAAGGTTTGAAACCATTTGATAGTGAGTGAACAGTGAGTAAATTTCCATTTTTGGGTGGATAATCTCTTTAAGGAGTATTCAGATCTTACAGAGAACATATTAAGTCAACAGAATGTTTACTGTAATGAGTGGTGATGAATAATCCACAATTACTTACCATAAAAATTGATGGAATAATCAAACTGCAGGTCTGGACTGAAAATGTCTTTAAATCACAGACCATGGAACTCAGCAAAGGAAACGTGTTGTTGTCCAGTACCTCAAAAGAAAGTAAGCACATGATTATTATTTTAAGTTCAAGAGTCAGCACAAGTAACAACGAGCAACTTTTTAATCAACATATTGTTTACTGATCAATTGTTAGGCAACATTTAGACACATTACTTACTATCGCTGAACATGTGATTAATATTTTTAGTTCAAGATTTTTTACCCACAACACCAGTAAGGATAGAAAGTAGGTAGGTGTTTCCATTGTGAACATATTTGCATTAATAGAGAATATGCACAGCGACTTTTCATTTTCGATAAGCCAGCTCAAGTGCTTCCGCCATTATAAAATCATCATGTTAAAGATACAGTTCACTCAAAATTACAATTTCCCATTAATTTACTCACCCACATTTCATACAAGATGTAGGTGACTTTTTTCGCCAGTATAACATTGAAGATGTTTTTTAGCAAAATTTTCTTTAATGTTCTACAGAAAAAAGAAAGCCTTCCTGTGGGAGAGTAAAATAATGTGAAATTTAAATTTTTGGGTGAACTATCCCTTTAAAGTCTGATATCTTTAAAATCAGTGATCTTCACTGCTTGCATGAGATACGACAAAATAGTGGGTGTCAGACAAGACACCAAGCACTGCATTCAATACCATTGTTCTGCGCCATCTCCTAAAAATATGGAGATTTATTTTACCAGAATATTTACCATGGTGTTTTAGCGCTCATCTGCTGCTCATGATGGCACTTGCTCATTTCTTCTTCTTTTTTTACACATGAACAACCTAATGAATGCTTAACTCTATTAAACGGATTATATATTTAACGGAGGGGGCGGAGGGTGTCGGGGACGAAAGTGAGGACTGGGGAGACGGGAAGGGAGAGGTGCGGGGCTGGGGAATCGGATGATGGGGTGGTTGGCGGTTTGTCGCGGACAAAAATGAGGACCGGGGGGATGTCGTGGACGCCGCCACCACTATTCGGTCGCCTATATGGACGCGCGGTAAATTCATAAAGGGCTAAGTTAAACTAACAGTCAGTAAGTTAACGTAACTTTTATCGGTTGGAATGGCGGATCACGGACAGTGTACTCGCATATAAGAAATGCTTATTTAAGTATTTATCATATTTGAAGTTCACTAAAACCCTCTTAAATATATTTGGTGACAAAAAGTAAGTCAAACCGTCAGTTTGCGCGCTCTCAATGCAGGTGACGGTTAGTCACTGTTGAATTAAAAAAAAATGAGCAAAATACACAATCAGAATGAGACCATTTTATGCAGTCAACAATGTATATTCTGTAATAAACAGTCTGGTATAATATAAAGTGTTACTTACTGTGCAAATGAACACCGGGTCTGGCGTTGTGCTTCCACGTGACTGGTTTCTGGACAGGAGTGTAAACTTCCTTCCTCTGGGCTTTGGCGCCGAGGCAACGGAGCATTAACACGCATGCGCACACAACCAACATAATTTGTTTTAATCGACTTTAATTAATTATTTTAGGTTGGTTCAAAATGCATTTAATTTACTTAAAACCAATTTAAAAATATTTATTAAAATCAACAACTAAATTAAATTGTTTTAAATGACAAAAATTTAATTATGTTTAATTTAATAGAGGCCTAAATCATTTTTTTCAGTCTAAGAACTGTTGTTTTAAACATTTTGCTGTTGAAGAACTTATGAGCAGTGATTTAATTATTGTTAGAAGTTGCATCCTAAAAGTTAATTAAAATGAATTCAAAACAAACTTGGTCACGTCTCATTTCAAAGTGTATTTGCAAGAAGTTCAATAATTATTTTGATAAAATAAAAATAAAGTAGAAATAACATTTTAATTGTATTGAACTTAATTTCATTGGATAAAGATAACTAAATGAAATTGAGTAAATCCAACGTAATTTGTTTGTTTAAATTCAGCACATATTAATTGAGTAAATCCAACGTAATTTGTTTGTTTAAATTTAACCCAAACAAATTATTTGCAACGGCTTGCCTTAAAAAAATTAAGTAAATCCAATGAATCATTTTTTTCAGTGTAGTACGTTTTACTTTAGAAAATGTGGCATAGATTTATCCTATTTGCTGTTTTAGATTCTTTTCAACACATGTTGGTGTTGCTTGTTAATCAGACAACACTTCTATGTGAGTTGCACTCAACTGCAGGCGCTGCGTGATGCGTGCACAATCGAAGTGGAGTCAAATTTGCCCTCGGAGTCAGATTTTGAGCACAGATGACTTTAGGACACAAACAGTGCATAATATAAATAAAGAATGTGGCAGTGAGTTGAGAAACCCTTTGCTGGATTCAGTGACATGTCTCCCCGTGCCACTGTGAAGGCTGTCAGATCAGATATGTGCGCGGTGATAGCCCTCATATATATATATATACAGTATACACAGCGTTTCCTCTAGGATTTTTTCCAGCTGTGGCGGCAGGACTGTGTAAGAAATCAATCTACGTTAAAAGATCGATTTAGGAATTATTAGCTCAGATCAATGACTCGGATCCTGAACATTCGAATCATTGATTCGACTCAATTGAGTCAGATTGAATCAGATCAAAGATTCAAACTTGTCCCGCAAATGGAGACATCACATTTATTAATTCTCGTCTATATTATTTTCGTGGCCAAGCGATAATAACATAACACGGAATAGGGTTAACTTTTAGCAAGGTAACACGATCTATAGCTTGAGGCAGAGACTTACAAAGCACATAAACAAGAACACGGTTCTTTAAGGGAGAACAAGGATTTATTGCTACACTATTCGATACACGAGGCTAACTACGTAGTAATCAAAACAACAAATGAACAAACAAACAAACAAACAAATGCACACACACGTTCACACACACACACACACACAGGCAGTTCAGAGGATGCAAAATGAATTGAACAAACAGTCCAGCCGATCTGTTTCGTACTAGATCTTAGAATCACCTGAGAAACCACAAAAGCAGAGAATTTACTTATCTTTAACTGCTTAAAAGCATATGCACCCGATCAGATAGACACGACAGTTATTTGGGTTACTTGCGAGTTTGTTGAAGTCTTTCTTGAATCTTCCTTCGCCGGATGGCTTGAGGAAACACGTGGCGCTGCTGGTAGGTTGGCTTCTCTGTGGCGTCGCTGGGGTTCACTCAGTGGAGTGAGCTGTTGTCCGGGATAACGACTCCGTAAAGAGTCTGTTCGTGGAAGTTTCAGAGGTTGCGAAACTTAACAGGTTTTGGAGGGAAAAGTTTGTGATGTTGGCCTAACCGCGTGGTGGCGATTAGGGGCGGAGAAGCATCGGCGGGCGTCTGCCAGCTTGATGCTAAGAGGCTGCGCGCAGATTTTCACGCGGCAAGGAGGTTTTATAGGCTGGCTTTGAGCCATCCCTCTTGATACTGTCGTCCAATGAAGGGCAAGATGAAGGGCGGGGCCACGCCCTGTCCCAGCGTAGGCAGGTTTAATAATTAGCCCACTGCAAGAGACTTAACGTGATAAAATCTCTGGTAAGATTGTAACTATCTGACATCAAATGTTACAATATGGATATAGTTCGTATCACAAAATTCTCATTTACAGCAATGTATTGCAAATAAAAAATCATTCTGTTCAACACTAAACATGAGGCATATCAAACACATACAGATAATTTCACCCTGTTATGATGGTGAAATCACACATTATGAACCTGGTTGGTTGAAATAAACACAGCACATCAATACTTATAAATGTCATTCAAAATATAAAATTTTGCCTTGGTTATAACATCTATACGAATCGTTTTCCTTAAGTCTCCGTCATTTCTTTTGTCTCTGAATTCTGTCCATCTCGTAGTCGAACGCATGGCCGTCCACATGAGGGTCATCCAAGAGTCTCGTGATAAAGAGAATTTGAAGGGCGTCTTTGTCTCGTTGGTTAACGATTAACCAAAATTAGCTGCAGCATCTGTCCAAGTTAGGGGGATGACAATCGGATCAATTGGCGCCCTGTCACCCTGCCGGTACAAGCCCTGGAGCGAGTAAAGCCAGATGTGCTCAACATTCCAAAGCCGGATTCGAACTGGTTTTGACCAGCGAGTCTCTACATCTGGTAGACACAGATCTACCAACTACCTATGGCGATAATTGCGTTCTTTCAATGACAAATGTCATAAGTGCAGTATTACAAGTCGAGATCGCATTCATGTAATACGAGCATGCGAACCTCTTTGCTTGCGCGCCGATTGCCTCTGTTCGTGCACAAAACTTCTTGCACGCCCTCAAATATACTCTGCTCAAGTGCAGATTTTCTTGTGTGCGCTCAAATAAATGCTGCTGAAGTGCGATTTAGTGCGTTTATGGAACAAGTATGTCTCCAACATTTATTAGATTTGCTAGGAACATTTATAATTGCGTCCAATAGACCTACAGAGCGGCATTAATGCGTCCTGAATTAAATCGAAACGGCTATAAACTCCAGCAAGATAGTCATTGTATGCAAAGCCATAGGCTATAAAGTATAATTATGGAAACTGTGTTCATCTTAACTGAAAACTACGTCGTGTTTGCTGGCCTCACGCATCACGCACCTGTCAGTCAGTTTGTCAGTCAGTCAGCATGTCACTTTAAAGGGTTAAACAAATAACGCACAGCACTACGATTACAGAAAAGTTTGCACTGTTATAATTCACTTACCTTTTAATACGTTTGGTGTGATTATAACTCGCTATTAAAAAAAAACGACTGAATGTTTTTGAATGAGAAGCTGTTATGTAGCAGTGGCGGAATGAATTTTGGTGTGGCGCCCCGCCATGCAAGAATAAATGTAGCGGAATCCATGATATATTTAAGAAAGAAAATTGTTTTCACTGCATTTCCTTTTGTATTTTTCCTCTGGAAAAAGTTTTTTTTTCTTTTAGTTTGGCTGAAATAATATATTTTTTTTTTTTTAAGTAAAAACTGCTAAGATCAATATTATTAGCCCCCTTAAGTAATTATTTGTTTGATTGGCTACAGAAAAAAACTACTGTTGTCCAATGACTTGCCTAATTACCCTAACTTGCCTAGTTAAAGTAATTAACCTAATTAAGCCTTTAAATTGCACTTGAAGCTTATTACTCGTGTCTTGAAAAACAAATAGTACAATAATGCAGTCTGTCATCATGACAAAGAAAAAAGAAATTAGTTTAGACTTGAGAAAAAATTGTTAAGGCTCACAAAAAAGGACAAAGATATACATGTTTATCAAAGCGGTTTCAAGTTTCAAGAAGTACCGTGAGAAGCATTATCAAGAAGTTTAATGAGATCCACACTGTGGAGAACATGACTGGCAGAGGTAGAAAGCGAAAGATTACCAAAACTTTGGAAAGAAATCTAGTGAGAGAGGTTTCTAAAGATCCAAGAACAACTGCCAAGACACTAGTGAATGACTTAGCCAAGTCTGGAATTAATATCTCAGCAAAAATGATCACTAGAACTCTGCACAGGAGTGGACTGAAAGGTTGTCGACCAAGAAAGACTCCACTTTTAAAGAAGAGACACCTCCAAGCTAGACTGAAGTTTGTCAGGGACAATCTAGAGAAAAATAAATGCTGGAAACGTATTCTTTGGTCAGTTGAGACAAAACTAAAGCTCTTTGGCCATAGAGATGTTGCCTATGTTTGGAGGAAGAAGGGAGAGGCATTTTACCCAAATAACACCGTTCCCACAGTGAAACATGGCGGTGGGAATATAATGCTGTGGGGATGTTTCAGTGCGTTTGGAACTGGTAATCTTATCAGGGTTGAAGGAAACATGAAAAAGGAAGACTACCAGAAGATTTTGAAAAATAACCTCAAACAGTCTGCAACAAAACTTGGTTTGGGTCAACGTTTGTATTCCAGCATGATAACGACCCAAAGCATACCTCACTTCTGGTAAAGAACTACCTCCAACAGAACAAAGTGAAAGTCCTCGACTGGCCTGCACAAAGCCCAGACTTAAATCCAATAGAAAATCTGAGGGGACACTAAAGTCTAGAGTTCATGCCAGAAGACCAACAAATCTGGAAGGGCTTGAGAGATTTGATAAGGAAGAATGAGCTAACACTCCTCAGGAGACATGCTTGAAACTTGTTGAGAGCTACAATAAAGGACCGATGGCTGTTATCAAGCAAAAGAGTTACACTATTGACTATTAACATCAGAGGGCTAATAATTTTGACCTCCAAGCTTTTTTTTTATTTTTGATTATAATTGTGTTTCTGTTTGTATTACAAACACTTGAATCTTCCTGAATAAACTGTTATGTTTAAAAATTATGTGTTGAAAAAATCTTTAATCCATTAAAAAGCACTTGGGAGTTATTTGAAAAATAATTAAATATTTTATAGGGGACTAATAATTTTGTCTTCAACTGTAAATACAGTTGAAGTCAGAATTATTAGCCCTACAGAATTATTGGCTCCCCTGTTTATTTTTTTCTGTAATTTCTGTTTAACGGACAAAAGTTTTTTTTTCAACACATTTCTAAACATAATAGTTTAATAGCTCATTTCTAATAACTGATTTACTTTATCTTTGCCTTGATGACAGTAAATAATATTTTACTAGATAT
Source organism: Danio kyathit (assembly GCA_903798195.1). Lineage (NCBI taxonomy): Eukaryota > Metazoa > Chordata > Actinopteri > Cypriniformes > Danionidae > Danio > Danio kyathit. The sequence continues at coordinate 14,920,078 of LR812542.1, forward strand.
TTATCAAGACACGCTTAAAGTGACATTTAAAGGCTTAACTAGGTTAATTAGGTTAACTAGGCAGGTTAGGGTAATTAGGCAAGTTATTGTATAACGATGGTTTGTTCTGTTGACAATCGTACAAAAATACAGCTTAAAGGGGCTAATAATTTTGACCTTAAAATGGTTTAAAAAAAATTTTTAAACACAAATGTGTGTGCGTACGTGCGTGTGTATTATTTTGTTTTATTACTATTATTTTATTTATATGACTAAAACAAGGCAAACTTAAGCAAAGAATATATGAAGCTTCATGTGTTTGATAAATCACATTATGCTTATTTACCCATTAAGGAACTGGAAAAGAAATTTCAGCAGACAACTGCATACCGCAACTTGAAGGAGATTCTCACTAAAAAGAATGAACAGATCAAAGATTTGAGAAAGAGACTACTAAGGTACAGTTATAATATATAAGTATATATAATATATTAGTTATAATATTTTATATACATATATAATTGCTCAGAAAATGATATTGTTTAAAAAAAAATGTTTTCATTTACAGTTGTGCCTTATATTCTTCCACAGATATGAATCGACTGAGTGAAGAAGCAACCCACAGGAAACTCATGAAGAGGTCATAAAGATTTTTAATGCATATTTAAGCAAGCTGAAGTCTTTTTTCTGTAAAGGTACACATTTCAAAAAGACAGGACCAAATTATGAGAAAAAATAATTTGAAAAAATACACTGTAATTCCCCCATTGGTGAGATTATCTCTTTTGGGTCTGATCCATTAGTTACACAATGTTGTAAATTTTGCTGCTTTACACTTGATTAGAAATACTACACTCAAATGAGACCACAATTGAGGGTAACACTTTAGTTTGTCACAATCCACAGTATTAACAATCCATTAACTAGCACTACTAGATTAATAAACTAATAATTACCTGTTTATTAATAGTTAGTATGGTAGAAGTTGGGTTTAGGTTTTGGGTAGGATTAGGGATGCATAAGATTATACTTTAACTATTAATGAACAGTTATTATCTTAATAATAGGCAGGTAATAAGCCAGAAGTTAATAGCATGAATTGTGACCTAACTAAAGTGTTAACCAAATAACTAGTTTTTCAGTGTCTATGGCTTGCTACTCTGAGAGGTGCTTTTTACAAGTACGTTATTTTTACATTGAAGATTGTAGGCTCGCATTGCTAAGGAGAAAACAATATCCAGTGCTTTGTTCATGTTTACTCGATTATATAGTTTCACTACTGTCAGTTTCATGTTTCTGAGTAAAAAAATAACAATTAATATGTGCACATTGTTTCTTTCTATTTTCTTTTTTTTTCTTCTTTTTTTTAGTGTAACATTTAGGACACCTTTTAATGTCTACTGAAGGATTTAACCTGCTGTTATATAATGTACTGCTACATAAATGCATACATATTTCTGTCTGTCTAGCTATATCTATTGGCTTATTAACTCTGATTGGTAAGATTCAGTACAGTACGCATTTATTTCCTTTCCACTATCAGAAGTACCAGAAGCAAAAAAGCACCAGACCACTTTTTTTTGGAAAATAGCAATCCTAAGGGTACCTAGCTCAACAGTACAGTACTAAGGATTAAAACTGAAGTCACAGCAGAATGCTGATTGGTTTATAGAAACTATAGAACTTGTGCATGCAACATGCCAGGGGAACACAGGAAGCACCATCTTTAAATACAATTTACAATTGGCACTCAGCAATGAACCATGGGTAACACAAGCTCTAACAAAACTTGTTGTCGTGTGACAAACAACATCTTTTTGGGGCCATTTACATGTTGTGTCTGAACATGTATGGAAACCATAAGGAGCATTGTTTTGTCTCTATTTGCAAGTGCTTGTCATATCTAGATTTTAAATATTACAAAAAATAATAAACTAAACAAAAATAAAGAAATAAAGTATGTGCTAAAT
>LR812542.1:14932026-14980561 GCA_903798195.1 Danio kyathit
ATGGCAAAGTCATTTTCATCAGGAATCAATTCACAAAAAGAAGTGCTCTTGTATTTACCTCTCACAGTTGAACAAGAGAATGTAGATCTTGACCTTTTTGGGGGAAGTTTCTTCTTTTTGGATAGTTTTTTGGATCTTTCGTCCTCAGATGATGATAAGGAGGAGAAGGAGGACGATGAAGAGGGTAACTCATCACTGTCACTACTAGTGTCTTTCTTCTTCTTTTTCTTTTCTTTGCCTAAATGAATGATTCATATTAAATTAATTTGTCTGTGAAATGGCTGTCATTTTTAATGTTGGCATAAAATAAATGTTGCAAATGAAGGTCTATTGCATTAGGCATTTTGAGTAGCTTACATATTGCAAGGTCTAATTGTATCCAGTAGTTGCTGGTTTGATTGTGAAAACCAAGCACTGCATACAAAAATGAAGGCTGATCTTAATGCAGCTGTGTTAATTACAGCACTGCCTCAGTCATGTCACAGTGGTTACAACCTTTTTAGACTTTATTATTATTTAATTATTACTATGAGAAAATAAGTTAAAAGATTAGTTAACTTCCATAATAAAACTTTTCATTGTAATTTTACGCCATTTTCATGCAAGATATTTACTTATTTCTTCAGTAGAATGTTTTTGAGGGAAACACAGGATTTTTCTCCATATAATGACTTCTGTGACACTCAGTGATTTGAACTTTTGAACCTCAAACTACAGTTTCAACGCAGCTTTAAGGGCATCAGAATGGTTCCAGACTAGGAATAGGAGTCTTACTGAGAGAAACTAATTTTCTTAAAAATGCATTTTACATATATACATTTTGCTTGCATACCAGATCCAGAAGGCTATCAAGTACACCTTTAAAAAAAGAAAGTTTAAACCAGTGAGCACCATTGAAGCCCACTACATGGAGAAAAATCCTTCATGTTTTGCAAGAATTTAACATCAAGGGGCTAAATTATCAATACAATATCATGATTATATATTTTGTTGTGGAAATTAGTTAATCGGCAGCGCAGTAGGTAGTGCTGTCGCCTCACAGCAAGAAGGTTGCTGATTCGAGCCTCGGCTGGGTCAGTTAGCGTTTTTGTGTGGAGTTTGCATATTCTCCCTGCATTTGCGTGGGTTTCCTCCGGGTGCTCCGGTTACTCCCACAGTCCAAAGACATGCGGTACAGGTGAATTGGGTAGGCTAAATTCTCCATTGTCCCCCCCCAATAATTTCATTTTATTACACATAACTACATTTCTAAACTAATTAGTTCTGTTCATTTGTATATATGGATTTATTTTGGATGTTTGGCTCTGGTGAAGTGTTTTAACTAAATAGCACCTTTAACAATATGTTTTATAAGAAATACGGTGACATGTTAAGTACCTATTTTACCTGCTGTATATAAAAAGTAATGTTACATATGAAGCCTATGATTATCTTATAGCTTAGAATTACTCACCACAAACAGATCCAAGTGTGCATCTTAGAAAGTCTTGCTCTTCCTCTAAAGATTTTCACTTTTCCAAAAGTTAAAGTTGGACCTTCTGAAGCTGCCTGGAGTCCTTAACACAGAGATTCAAATTTACTGTTCTGCCACTCATTATTTAGGCTCTATCAAAAGTCAGGTTTGAAAAAACTATTTAATCTCACCTTTCTCACTTTCATCCAAAGAATAGCTGGCAACTGGGTTAAAGTCTTCTGTGAAACAAAATTAACATAGTTACGATGAGCGCAGCAAATTGTATAATAATGTTACAAATAACTATTAAACTTATTACAAAATATACTCACTAATTACTCAACCTCAAGTGGTTAAAATAACAAAAGAAGATATTTTGAAGAAAGCTAAAACCTTGTAACCATTGACCTTCATAGTAGGAAAATCAAATTATACGTAAGTGGATGGTTACAGATTTTCAGCTTTCTTTAAAATGTCTTTCTTTGTTCAAAATAGGAAAGAAACTCAAACAGGTTTGGAACCATTTGAGGATGAGTAAATGATGACAATTTTCAGTTTTGGCTGAACTATCCCTTTAACCATCACCTATTTGTTTAAAACATGCACTTATATAGACAAACTACAGTGATCAGCGTTAATGAGTACACTCCAAATTGAATACCAATATTTGTATCAATTTCTCACTTAGGAAGCAACACTGATTGACAATCAATCTCACATGCGGTTGTGCAAATAAACAAAACCTTTTTTTTTTTTTTATTTCATATTTTTCCCCAACAAATTAATTTGGGTGTACACATATTTGGACTGTTATATTAAGATATTTTGTTAGATCAGTTCCAGTTTTGGAACTGACTAAAGTACAGTATATGCACAAAAATAATGTTGCACAGCGTCCTATAATATTAATTTAAAGAGAGATTTGTGATGGGTGTACTGATTTATGTAGAGCACTGTAAATAATATGGATAAATAATTTATAAATGTAAACACAAAAAAGTAATGTTAGGGTTAAGATAACATCTAAATTTTGGAATGTCTTAAAAAATATCATAATATGTACCTGGGTTGTTTTCACAGTCCACTGACTGCTTGAAGAATGTTACCTCTCTGTCCTTATCTGTGACAACAGCAGTTATATCTGTCGTTAAGCCAGTAAAATGATGAAAGAGTGTATTATAGACCCTTTTCAATTTTTTTGTTTCTCAGCAGCAGAAGCCGTCATAGTTGTGTAAACTTAAGAGTGCGGTGAATGAGAGAGTACAACAATTAATCTTTTTACAATCCTACTGTATTTGCTGAAATAATACAATACAAACTCCACAATGGTGCTTTCAAGGCTTTCAGAAAGAGAAAAAAAAAAATGTGTGAGACTGATGCATTAGCCAGACGAGAGAATAACGTCAAATTACTCTCAGCCTCATAGACGCTGCATTAGAAACAGTTTTAACACATTTAATTGTAATTTGTGTAATTGTAATTTCTTTTTTATAAATAAAAGTATTAAAAACTTTTAATGATTTAAGTTTATGACGACCGTTAACGTGTCATAACAGTCTTGTGAAAAGGGTCCATTTATGTGCTACAATCAGGTAAACATTAATGTTACTGTACGATAATATTGTTGTCATACTTTACCTAATGCAGGTACTGTAAGACTGCGACGTCTTTTTGTCTTCCTCTTCCGAAACATAACTGGAAGGGTTCCGAATTAAAATCCTGTTTCTAGAATCAGTGTTATGAACTCTTTTCTTTCGCTATTTCCGTACATTGTGGAAACAAAGTACAACAATTGACAATATATATATATATATATATATATATATATATATATATATATATATATATTTTAATCGTAATTACTTATCTGTACAAGTCACTGCCATACCTCTAATCTGTCGTCAGTTGTAAATAAGACCGCCAGGCGCCAGCTAAAGTCACGCATGCTCGCAACATATGGAGCCAGAATTGTTTCATATTTCCAAACAAATATAATACAATCCACAAATAAATGTGAAGCGTTTGACAAATACCAAGCATATTCACAAATAAATACAATGAGATCCACAAATAAATCTTAGAGTTCCACAAACATTAATTACATTCACAAATAAGTAAAATTAGACTTGCAAATAAAAAACATACTCACACATATTTTTTTTTATTCTACAAACACAAATTTGCCTGACATTTATATGTGAATTGCGTCCTGTGCATTTGTAGATCACTGTGGTATTTGTGGGTTGCTCTCTAAGCATTTGTAGATCACTGTGGTATTTGTGGGTACCTTTCTGCACATTTGTGGATCGGGCTGTGCATTTGTGGATTTTGAAACAGTTCTAACGTCAAGACGAACATTCATTCATTCATTCATTTTCTTGTCGGCTTTGTCCCTTGCGGGGTCGCCACAGCGGAATAAACCGCCAACTTATCCAGCACGATTTTACGCAGCGGATGCCCTTCCAGCCGCAACCCATCTCTGGGAACTTCCACACACACATTCACACTCATACACTACGGACAATTTTATCTTACCCAATTCACCTGTACTGCATGTCTTTGGACTGTGGGGGAAACCGGAGCACCCGGAGGAAACCCACGCGAACCCAGGGAGAACATGCAAACTCCACACAGAAACGCCAACTGACCCAGCCCAGCCGAGGTTCGAACCTGCGACCCAGCGACGTTCTTGCTGTGAGGCAACAGCACTACCTACTGCGCCACTGGGTTGCCCGTCAAGACGAACACTGATCCACAAATAGATGGACTCCACCCACCTTCTGCTTAAACCAATCAGATACCGGCACCGTGATGCTGACCAATCGCTGCTCGTTCTCGCTCCAACCAATCACGCTTTGCCTTACAATCAGAGCGGGACCAGGCCAGCCGTAATGAACCAGTCTCTTCAAAATGGACGCATTGCTGTAATAATATGGAGCTGTCCTTGCTTTTTCAAGAGACTGATTAATTGACTGCACGATGGCTTTTCTGTGTTTGTGCCCAGCCCGCACGGACGAGGCTGAATCCAGCTTCTTATTGACGCTATCCGGTCGCGGGTTTTAAGGTGGACCGGATAGGTTTTTAAGGTGGACCGTATAGCGTCAATAAGAAGCTGCGAATAAGAAGCTTGATTCAACCTCGTCTGTTTATAAATGTTTCCTAGGAATACAGTGAATGACTTTAATCGAATCATTGATTAACCAGACAGCTGTCACACCAAACCGCAAAGAGGTTGACTGATTAATTGACTGCACGATCGCTTTTCTGTGTTTGTGCTCAGCCTGCATGGTTACTCCTAGTGCAATCACTGTATGCAGATGGTGCAAGAGAGGATGATACAGCTTACACTCTCTGTTTATAAGTGTTTCCTTGGATTACCATAAAGGACTTTAATCGATATTATCATGGACTTTAATAAAAAAAAATTATATATAGCTAAACTTTGATAGAACAGAAATATAGCCATCTGTCTAAAACTAAACATTCTAATGTCATTTATTAGGCAAGTAACAAACTGAAACAAATGTTTTTTATATGCAAAAAAAGTATTTATATGCAAAACAAAACCTAATACATTTTAAAGCAGATTAATTTCTTCCTGATTTATACTTCTACATGTATTACATCTGATTTAGGTTCACAACTTGCATCCTACATGAAACTAGGTGAGGGAGACAGTTTCCATCGTTTGGCTGAGGGTCTCATCTGCAGGGTGAAGCGACACAAGCTGGACAGTCATCATCTCTCTCTATTAGCGAGCAACAACCAGATTTACACAATGGCTTGCCTTCTGCCCATTAGTAAAAGCTTGAGCAAAAGATTAAAGAGAAGATAACATTTGATGTGGAATGATGAACTTGAATTTATTCTTTTAAAAAATATAAACAAGTATACTGTACATAATTGTTAGGGTTGCTTGCACTGCAGGGATATAAGGTTATTATAATAAACGTTCATTTTCAATGTATTAATCTAAACATTTAAACATAAATAACAGAACAATTTGAGTGAACATTTGTTCTGCACTAATGTACATATAACTTTAGATGCTTGCACTGCACTAATGTAAATATGCAGTTTTTTTTTGTGCATAGATAATTATTAGGGTGTCCACCTCCATCAAATGTTGTACGAACCAATCGACTACAGTCTGACCCCCACTGATGCTCAAACACTTTTTTTATTTAATTACATTTAATGTTAATCTTTTTATATAAGATTACAAGAATAATGCAAAATGCGTTTGGTTTAAGTAGCTAAAATGTAATAAATGGGATACCACCTCCAACTCATTTTCAGCATGATTATGCTTTTTATGTGTTCTAATCATACAGTTCTGCTCATCAATGAAAGTTCAGGAATTTCCTATTTGGCCTCTTTGCTTCATAAAACAGTGTAGAATTCTACAGTCCTATCCACATTTACTTTAATATATTCAAGCCAACCTTTATGTTTAGGTGTTGCAAGAGTGGTATTCTAGCAACACCTAAGTATGAAACTCTACCCAGGACTTTTGGCCACTATTTTTCTAATTCAACTGATTTTCTTTTTTTTCCCCAAAATTACATTTAAAAACAAGTGTTTATATATGAGCAATATCACACGACAGTATGTCTCTGTTGCAATCGGGATATCACAGTAATTAACCCTGAAAAAAAGCAGCGCAATCACTACCAGACTGCTGTTGTTTTTGCGATAAGGAGGGGGTGTTCGGGGGTAGGCATGGAACAATAACTGTTTTCAGTTTGGAAAAGTCAAAGTTTTAAAACTGCCAAAATTTTCTGTAATACCGTTCCTAAGGTGTACTGTATGTATGATTTTTTTTTTCCTTTTTTATTTGTTTTTTAGGACAACAGTATCTCCAGCAGAAAAAATATTCAAAGATGCCATTTTAAATTGTAAAGAAAACAGTGTTTTTGAAACTAATTGTTACCAATAAAGATAACATTAACATGGAGTTTGTTATTTTCTTTTATTCCCAGATGTAGAACTCACAACATTTGGTTGTTGTAATTAAGCACTTGTTGTTATTTGTAGTTGTTAATACATATCTGTGGGTATGTGTGTGGTCAAACTGTAAACATAGAAAAGAAACAAATAAATATTACTAATTAATCAAAGCTATTTCACTTGATAGCCAACACATCCCTGTGTAATCAACATTTCAGTGTAATAATTAAACATACCATATTCAGAGCATATGAGCTTCTAAATGGTTACCCAAACACAAAACACTCCATAATACAACAAAAATATCCCCAGACAATCACTGCTAAATACATAGAGCAAAAAAGAGTGTAGTTTAGCATTAATCAGCTAATAATCACATTAGGCGCTTAGGCGCTAACTTCACTTAGCGATCTCAAACAGATTATTCAAACTTCACAATAGTGATACAAAAACATAGATTAAACTTTCTTACCACACTGGGAACAGGAAAATATCAGTTTTAAGTCAGTTTTACAGGTTAACTGTGCACAACAACATGAGTCACTCGCTGAGCATGGTGTACTTTTTTTTGCTTGTTCTGGTTTCTATCCCAGAGTCCAATGCGATCTCCCGCATCACCTTCTCTTAAAGGGGACAGAACCCAACATCCCGGGCCCCAATGACCCTTTCAAGGTCATTCAAGAACAGAGAAAAGGGTTGTGTCCTAAACTTAACAGTCATTGGTGAAAAGATTGGCCTCCAGAAGACAGATTTTGTCCACTGGACGAGTGAAGATTCCTGCTTGTGTTTTTACTTCCACAGTACGCACAAGTCCATCGGCACCTGGATAAACTTGAGTGAGCAGTCCTAAAGGCCAGTGATTTCGTGGTGTGTGTTCATGTAAGATAAGCACAAGGTCTCCAACTTTTAGGTTCCTCTTTGGTTGGTGCCATTTCTGACGTTGCTGTAAAGCAGGCAAATACTCTTTGAGCCATCTGGCCCAAAAGACATCAGCCAGATATTGAACCTGACGCCATCTGCGCCGGTAAAGATCTTGTTTCACAAAAGCTCCTGGAGGTAGAGTTGGACCGGAACGAAGTAACAGCAAATGATTTGGTGTAAGTGGTAGAGGATCTGATGGGTCATCTGAAAGTTTAGTGATTGGTCTACCATTTACAATAGACTCAACACAGCAAAACAATGTTGCCAGACCTTCATCATCTGGTGTCTGCTGTGACAAGACAGTGTTCAGAACAGAACGAACAGTGCGTATTTGTCGCTCCCAAATACCACCCATGTGGGAGGCAGCAGGTGGATTGAATATCCACTTCACACTGTTTTGCAGCAAATAATCAGATATTTTTCGCTGATTCCAGTCACTGATAGCATTCCGTAATTCTCGCAATCCCCCCACGAAATTAGTGCCGTTATCAGATCGTATTTCAGTGGGTGGTCCTCTCCTAGCAATGAACCTTTGTAAGGCATTGATAAACGAATCCGTGTCAAGGCTGTGCGCAATTTCTAGATGGATTGCTCTTGTAGTGAGACATGTAAACAAACATCCATACCTCTTGATCTCACTACGTGCCCTTTTAATCAAGAAAGGTCCAAAGTAGTCAATGCCTACACGACTAAATGGAGGCTCGCTTGGTGTCACTCTAGAGTCAGGCAAGTCTGCCATTTGTTGGTCCTGAGGTTTAGCTCGAAGTTTTCGACACTGCAGACATGACTTAAGAGATTGATTAATGACAACTCTGCCTTTCAGAATCCAGAAACGTTGTCGAATTTCACTGAGAACTCGTTCTGTTCCTGCATGTCCCAAGCGAAGATGGTAGTGATTCACAATCAGAGAGGTGACATGGTGATTGTTAGGTAGAATAATTGGATGTTTAGCCTCAAAAGGAATTGGGGCATTTGTTAGTCTGCCTCCTACACGAAGTAGTTGGTCATTCTCATCCTGAAAAGGCTTAAGCTTGGCAAGAGAGTTGTTTTTTGTTTGAGAGGTTCCGAAAGATTTCGTTTGCATATAATTGAGAATTGCTAATTCTGCATGTTGTAGCTCATCAACAGTGATTGGATCTGAAAGATTCTCACTGCCTTTCTTGCGCAACAAATTCTTAAGACGCAACAAGATAGCAGTAGCCCTTTTAATCGATGCCAACTGGAATACTGTTCCAGAAGTCTATCCACTGCATTTTTTGTCACCTGGTTGGAACATATGCTAGCTGCATACACCTCTTTAGTTCGCTTGATCTCTGCTTATTCTGGTAATTTGTTTACATCTGGTTGGACAGGCCAGTGTTCCTCCTCATGCAGAAGAAAATGTGGACCAGACACCCATCGTTTACTTGATAAGATGTCTCCCACTGTCATCCCGCGAGAGACATCATCTGCAGGGTTAGAAGCAGAGTCAATGTGTCTCCATTGGCTGGGTTCTGAACGTTCAAGTATTTTTGCAACTCTGTTTGCAACAAAAGTCTGAAAGCGACAGTGTTTGTTGTTAATGTACTGAAGTACAATTGTACTGTCCGTCCAAAAGAAAGTTTTATCAATTGGGACCTCCAAGTGCTGCTTGATAATTTGATCCAGCTCTGTAGCAACTACCGCTGCTAATAGTTCCAATCGTGGAATGCTGACTGGTTTGATAGGCGCAAGTCTGGCCTTTGACATTACAAGTCTACAAGTTTCATCCATCGTTATGTAAGAAACTGCACCATAAGCCAATTCTGAAGCATCAGAAAAGTGATGGAGCTGAATCAGTGACAAGCAACTGGTGGATTTTGATCTAAGACATCTTGGAATTGTCAGCGCTGAGAGCAAAGGCAAGTCATTTAACCATCTGCGCCACTGTGTTATAACATCTGCTGGTATTTCCTCATCCCAATCAACTTTCCTGCGGCACAGCTCTTGAAAGATCGCCTTTGCTTTGAGCACAAATGGGCTAGCGAATCCTAAAGGATCAAAGATGGAACTGGTAGTGCTCAAAATTCCTCTCTTTGTTTCAGGCTTATCAACGGTCTTGACTTCGAATGTAAAACAGTCTCTTTCGACATCCCAAAGGACACCTAGTGTTCGTTCGTACGGTAAGTCCTCCTGATCGAGATTGACCTCATGCAATGAGTTGGCCCACAGTTCAGCTGGAATTGTTTTCATGACTTCCTTGGAATTGCTCAGCCACTTAGTTAGCCTAAAGCCTCCACAGCTGAGTAGCTCACGGAGTTCAGAAGCAAGCCTAATGGCATCATTCACAGTTGATACTGACTTGAGACAGTCATCGACATAGAAATTTCGTTTCACAGTTTCCAAGGCATCATCAGAAAACCTTTCACAATTGTCTTCCGCAACTTTCTGCATGGCAAAATTGGCAGCACTAGGACTCCAAACACCTCCGAAAAGATGAGCGGTCATTCGGTAGTGTTTAGGTTGTTTGTCAGGATCATTATCCTCCCACCACAGAAAACGAAGCACATCTCTTTCTTGAGGTGGCACCTTGACTTGGTAATACATGCTCTCAATATCAGCATTTAAGGCAATGGGATCTTGTCTAAACTTCAGAAGAACAGCTAGCAGCTTGTTAGTAAGGTCTGGGCCCTGGTGAATGCAGTCATTTAATGAAGCACCTTGGTATCGTGCAGCACAGTCAAAGACGATCCTAATCTTTCCTGGCTTTCGTGGATGTAGCACTGGATGATGTGGAAGGTACCACACACACCCATCATCTCTGTTGATGTCAGCAACCTCCTCTGCATAGCCTTTACACAGAGAGTCACAGATACCATCTATGTACTTTTGTTGTAGATCTGGATCCTTCTTTAACCTCCTTCCCAGAAGGTCCAGTCGATGTTTAGCCATTGCATAGTTGCATGGAAGTCGAGGTGGGTGTTCTTTGAAAGGTATGGGAAGTGTATAATGACCGTTCTCTTTGACCGCTTGTTTTTTCCACAGCTCCACCACTTGTTTGTCGACTATAGACATTGAGTTATTATTCACATGTACTGGATCATCAAGTTTCCAGAATCTTTCAACAGCTTGTTGCAGAGAGTTGTCGGCTTGTATGAAATTGGCAGATATAGTTGTAGAACCATCTGATATTGGTCCATGAAGCGTCCACCCCAGACCAGTTAAAACTGCATATGGCTCACCTGACTCACCGCAGCGTGTCTCACGAGGAACAAGGATGTCAGGCTTGTCTAGTCCAATCAGCAGGTGAACTTCATCAGATAGATCAATGTCAGGTAGGCTGATTTCATCTGCGATTTCTTGCAGATGTGGCCACTGAAACACCTCCTGCTGTGTGACAAGGTTATCGAGACTTATATTTAGATGATCCCGACAGAGCACTCCTTTCATTTGAAAAGAATTTCTTCGTTGTGCATCTTCGACACACAAATCCACTGCCATGGTGACTACATTAAGATTTTTGGTCTCCATGGTGTTCAGTTTAATGTTCACTTTGCGTGATTCCAATTTTAGAGCATGAACTAGTCCTTTGGAAGCAAATGTTCCATTGGAGCCACTGTCTAGCAAAGCAAATACATTCATTGAGAATCGATTATGCATGTCTGAAACAACTACTGGCAATATAGGAAGTGCAATCTTTTTTTTACTTAATTCAGTGCACTTTCTGGTAGCATGTGCTTGGATTGTTTGTGGTGAATCACCAACTGCATCATCTCTGGATTCCTGGTTTGTAGATTGTCTGTTGTCTGTGTTATTAGATGTCACCAGGGCTGAGTGCAGCCAGCTATTGTGTTTCTTACCACATCCAGGCACCTTGCATACCCAACTGCGAGTACAGACTGAGCTCTGATGACCTTTCATGAAACAGTTCAAGCAGAGTTTTTGCTGCTGGACAAAGATCAACCGCTCTTGTACTGACAGAGCTCTGAATGCTTGACACTGGTTTAGAAAATGTCCATCAGTGCATTTTGGGCATTTAAACCTTGTTGCTGTTTTTAGTGTGGATGAAGTAGTGGAATCATTAGTAGCCGTCACTGCAAATGTCTGCCTTTTCTTGTTGAAAGTTGATTTAGCATTTGATTTAGAGTTTGGTAAAGAATTTCGACTAGAAGAGCTAAGAAGATTTCCGTAGATAGGATCTGCCCTCTTAGCAGCTTCTGATTCAACAAGACTGACTATGTCATTCAGCTTTGGCATACGTCCAGACTTGATGATCTCATAGTTTATTGTGAGCCATCTTTTCTTTAGATCGTCGGGCAGCTTTTCTACAATTTGCAGCAAAGTGCGTCCACCATTTAGCTCCTCCTCACACTTCATTGCCTTCAAAGTGTCCCGACAGCTGCACAAAATGTCAGCAAAGCTCTGTAACGGCTTATTGTCTTTAATATCTTTGTAGTTGAGTACTTTGTCTACCCATGCCTGCGATATTGCATATGGATTGCCAAAACGTTTTTTCAGAATAGCCATTGCATCAGCATAACCCAAGCTGGAATCAGGGTTATACAAGCAATGTGAGATGGCATCTCTAGCTTGCCCAACTGTGTACAGGTGGTAGATGCATGGAGTCGATATGTGACTGATATTGTTGCTTTGACAGTTCTAGAAGTTGACTCAGAGAATTCTCATTCACTGTTGAGAATGATGAACGAAAGTTAAGGGAAGGGTTACCTGAAACAGGTGTTGAAAAGTCCTTGTTTACTGTCGTTAACTCTGGCTTCTTGACTCCGAGTTCATCCGTTTTATGCTCTGTATGTTGAAGCTGTAATTTAAACTCTGCACGAAGGCGTTCTTCCTGCTGGGCCATAAGCATAGAAAACTCCTGTTTTTCCTTTTGCCTAAGTTTATGTAGCTCCTGTAGCTGATTAGATAGTTGGTCTGCAAATGATATAGGAGACTTCACAGTTTCATCAGTGACTGAATCTTGAATATTTAGTGCATCAGGAGATTCTAGCTTAAAATCTTCCAGCCAGCTCAAGACTGTATGCTGCAAGTCTTGTACATCACGCATGACCGATGTTAAATATCCTTTAGAAGCATCTAGGTCATCGTCATCTGTTAATGTTTTATGGTACATGCCATGAACCTCATGAAACTGAGCTACAGCCTCATCCAAATTAGAAAGTTTTGTTTCTACTTCTTTGGGCTGGTTACAGTTCATAGCAGTAGTAATTTGTGTCATCAAGCGTGTTACTGCTGCCTTTGCAACTCCACGTTGACGCTTTAGATTTGGTTGTTGTTGTTTTTCAGGAGTGGAAATTGCATCTGAATCCATGTTGTTGTTGTTAGCTTGATTAATTTCTTGTTTGTGATGTTAGTCTTCTTTACTTTAGACTCCTTGATTCAATGTGTTTGACTTTAATGTTACCAATAAAGATAACATTAACATGGAGTTTGTTATTTTCTTTTATTCCCAGATGTAGAACTCACAACATTTGGTTGTTGTAATTAAGCACTTGTTGTTATTTGTAGTTGTTAATACATATCTGTGGGTATGTGTGTGGTCAAACTGTAAACATAGAAAAGAAACAAATAAATATTACTAATTAATCAAAGCTATTTCACTTGATAGCCAACACATCCCTGTGTAATCAACATTTCAGTGTAATAATTAAACATACCATATTCAGAGCATATGAGCTTCTAAATGGTTACCCAAACACAAAACACTCCATAATACAACAAAAATATCCCCAGACAATCACTGCTAAATACATAGAGCAAAAAAGAGTGTAGTTTAGCATTAATCAGCTAATAATCACATTAGGCGCTTAGGCGCTAACTTCACTTAGCGATCTCAAACAGATTATTCAAACTTCACAATAGTGATACAAAAACATAGATTAAACTTTCTTACCACACTGGGAACAGGAAAATATCAGTTTTAAGTCAGTTTTACAGGTTAACTGTGCACAACAACATGAGTCACTCGCTGAGCATGGTGTACTTTTTTTTGCTTGTTCTGGTTTCTATCCCAGAGTCTAATGCGATCTCCCGCATCACCTTCTCTTAAAGGGGACAGAACCCAACACTAATGAAGACGGCAGAAGTCAATTAATCTTTTGAATTATTTAGCCTGACGTTTACTGTTCCAAACTAAATCTTTCAAAAAATAAAATATATTGTTTTCAAAGGGGAAAAAATTTTTGCTTTTTACCCAGACATTTAAAAATAATTAATTTTAGAGCAGTGAGCACAATACCGTGATACTGTAAAACCGTGATTTTTTTTATCCATGCAAGGTTATCACACCTGCAGAATCTTATACCGGCCCATGGCTATTTCGGGGGTGAGGTCCCTGAAAAACACTGTTGAGAATCGGGATAGGAATACAAAAAAAGAGAGATCGACTTAAAATATCACTTACCAGTTAAATAATGATTTGATCAGCTGTAGTTATCGCGCAGTTTTTTAATTCTAAGCAAGGGCTTATTATGCGGTCCTGGCGCCATCTTGTGGATGGACAACGTCAACCGTCTTTGGCTAATTTAGAAATTATAAATATTTTGAAATAGGCACTATCCTTATAAATAAACTTCATAGTTGCAATCTAAACAACTACATTCTCGACTAAAAAGCCTTAAAAGTACATTATGTTGTCCAATAGTTGCAATAATTGTCAAACTATAAAGTGTCCTCTTGTCACTGTATGTGGGCGGAGTAATACACTAGAGTGAGGAGGCTGTACAAATGCTGTTATTGCAGAATAATGCACGGCTATCAGCCAATCAGATTCAAGAACCAGACAGAACTGTTGTATGTATATATGTGTGTGTATATATATATATATATATATATATATATATATATATATATATATATATATATATATATATATATATATATACATACAGTTGAAGTCAGAATTATTAGCCCCCCTGTTTATTTTTTTCCCCAATTTCTGTTTAACGGAGAGATTTTTTTTAACATATTTCTAAACATAATAGTTTTAATAACTAATTTCTAATAACTGATTTATTTTATCTTTGTCATGATGACAGTAAATAATATTTTGCTAGATATTTTTTCAAGACACTTCTATGAAGCTTAAAGTGACATTTAAAGGCTTAACTATGTTAATTAGGTTAACTAGGCAGGTTAGAGTAATTAGGCAAGTTATTGTATAATGATGGTTTGTTCTGAAGACTGTCGAAAAAAAAATTGCTTAAAGGGTCTAATAATTTAGACCTTAAAATGGTTCATAAAAAATTAAAAACTGCTTTTATTCTAGCTGAAATAAAACAAATAAGAAGAAAAAATATTATAAGACATACTGTGAAAATGTCCTTGCTCTGTTAAACATCATTTGGGAAATATTTAAAAAAGGAAGAAAAAAAATCAAAGGGGGCTAATAATTCTGACTTCAACTGTATATATATTAAACAAATGATTTCACTGTTTTATAAGTTAAATAAATACTTGATATTTGGCTTAATCAATTTTAAATGATGAAGTCATCTTAATTCAGGATGTCTGAATTCTTAAAAAGTAATAACAACAATTAACTCAAATAATTATCTAATGCTTCGTTTCCTAACCTTTTGAAATATGTTGAATTGATAAGTTGTCACGAGATTGTTAGATGTGCTTTTAAACAATTAGTAATAAGTGGTGACGAGGTCTTAAAATGTATGAAAAGAGTCTTAAAAAGGTCTTACAATGTATTAAATTTAACATGATTCCTGTATGCCCTATAATCTAAAAATATATATATTTTTGTTTTTAGTATAACCATGGCCGTTTTCGTTCTACATGGAGAAGAAACAGCTGGGTGTTTGGAAAGCTGGAAATCAAGGGCCACAGACGTTTGCCAGTTTTAAAGATAGTCAAAAACCGCTCAAGACAGACTCTTGTGCCCATTATCAGAAGGCATGCAAGAAGAGGATCCACCATTTTCAGTGACTGTTGGAGAGCATATGCTCAGGCTCTTCGTAGACATGGGTACAGGCATTTTACTGCGAACCATTCAGAAAACTTTGTTAATCCAAACACTGGTTGCCATACACAGCACATAGAACGTGCATGGCAAAGCATCAAGTCACAGGTTAACAAGCAAAGAGGCAACAAAAGCAAACAGCTCTTGAAAGAACATTTGAAATGTATTCAGTGGTATCAATGGTTAGGCAAACAAAACAAAGAAGGAGTACTTGCTCAACTGTTTCATGACATTAGGAAACATTTCAAAATCCATTAATTTGCAACCATAAAGAACATAAAAATTGTACTACTAAGAAATTGGGTAAATATATGTAGATCCAGAGTGCTTTATCATTTCTTATCTATAACAAACAAATGTGATTTTTTTTATGTCATCTTTGTAAATTTAGCATGTAAATTCTATGTATTAAAATGTATATTCCCTGTTTTTTCAGTTTAGTATCAAAGTATTTCCTTGGACCACAAGTTCTGCACTGTGTTTTAAGAGGGTATTTTTTGTGTATTTTCATTGTAAGTACACAGTCGTTCCTGTGTATCAACAATGGTTCCTCACTGTATTTTAAGAGGGCAGATTTAGTGTATTTTCATTGTAAGTACACGGTAGTTCCTGAGTATCAACAATGGTTCCTCACTGTATTTTAAGAGGGCAGATGTAGTGTATTTTCATTGTAAGTACACAGTAGATCCTGAGTATCAACAATGATTCCTCACTGTATTTTAAGAGGGCCGATTTAGTGTATTTTCATTGTAAGTACACAGTAGTTCCATAGTATCAACAATGGTTCCTCGCTATGTTTTGAGGGCAGATTTAGTGTATTTTCATTGTAAGTACACGGTAGTTCCTGAGTATCTACAATGGTTCCTCACTGTATTTTAAGAGGGCAGATGTAGTGTATTTTCATTGTAAGTACACAGTAGTTCCTGAGTATCAACAATGGTTCCTCACTGTATTTTAAGAGGGCAGATTTAGTGTATTTTAATTGTAAGTACACGGTAGTTCCTGAGTATCAACAATGGTTCCTTACTGTATTTTAAGAGGGCAGATGTAGTGTATTTTCATTGTAAGTACACAGTAGATCCTGAGTATCAACAATGGTTCCTCACTGTATTTTAAGAGGGCCTATTTAGTGTATTTTCATTGTAAGTACACAGTAGTTCCATAGTATCAACAATGGTTCCTAGCTATGTTTTAAGAGGGCAGATTTAGTGTATTTTCATTGTAAGTACACGGTAGTTCCTGAGTATCAACAATGGTTCCTCACTGTATTTTAAGAGGGCAGATGTAGTGTATTTTCATTGTAAGAACACAGTAGTTCCTGAGTATCAACAATGGTTCCTCACTGTATTTTAAGAGGGCCGATTTAGTGTGTTTTCATTGTAAGTACACGGTAGTTCCTGAGTATCAACAATGGTTCCTCATTGTATTTTAAGAGGGCAGATTTAGTGGTTTGTCAGTGTAAGTACACGGTAGTTCCTGAGTATCAACAATGGTTTCTCACTGTATTTTAAGAGGGCAGATTAAGTGTATTTTCATTGTAAGTACACAGTAGTTCCTGAGTATCAAGAATGGTTCCTCACTATGTTTTAAGAGGGCAGATTTAGTTTATTTTCATTGTAAGTACACGGTAGTTCCTGAGTATCAACTATGGTTCCTCACTGTATTTTATGAGGGCAGATTTAGTGTATTGTCAGTGTAAGTACACGGTAGTTCCTGAGTATCAACAATGGTTCCTCACTGTATTTTAAGAGGGCATATTTAGTGTATTTTCATTGTAAGTACACGGTAGTTCCTGAGTATCAACAATGGTTCCTCACTGTATTTTATGAGGGCAGATTTAGTGTATTTTCATTGTAAGTACACGGTAGTTCCTGAGTATCAACAATGGTACCTCACTGTATTTTAAGAGGGCAGATTTAGTGTATTGTCAGTGTAAGTACACGGTAGTTCCTGAGTATCAACAATGGTTTCGCACTGTATTTTAAGAGGGCAGATTTAGGTTATTTTCATTGTAAGTACACAGTAGTTCCTGAGTATCAACAATGGTTCCTCGCTGTATTTTAAGAGGGCAGATTTAGTGTATTTTCATTGTAAGTACACTGTAGTTCCTGAGTATCAACAATGGTTCCTCACTGTATTAAGAGGGCAGATTTAGTGTATTGTCAGTGTAAGCACACGGTAGTTCCTGAGTATCAACAATGGTTCCTCACTGTATTTTAAGAGGGCAGATTTAGTGTATTTTCAGTGTAAGCACATGGTAGTTTCACAGTAATTAAGTACATACTCCTGAGTGTCCAAATTGTCCCACCCTTCCAACAAAATTTACTTAGTTAACATGCGTTAACAATGTTGTGCAAGTTACTTCCAAACTGTAATACATTACAGATTACTTGTTACTGTTATTTAAAAGTAATCCCTTACATTACAATATTACTGTCTCAAAATTGTAATATGTTACATTACTCTTATATTACTTTTTAGTTACTCACCAAAATAACTCCAGAATTAGAACTTAACATTCTAAAGTGACCAAATGTACTGCAGAGCATTTTACGTCCAGTAGAAAGCGATATGATGTAGCAAAATGACTGTGACCTATTCAGGCTACTAACAATATAGTATATAACTGGCAACGTGAAGGCTCAAGACAATGCAGGAGAGGATGACAGTCAGATTCACAAATGATCTGTTAAAAGTATGGTAGAGGTAAAGTGGTTATCTGGCCATATCTGTGAATATTCTTTCATTCATTCATTGTCTTGTCGGCTTAGTCCCTTTAAAAATCCGGGGTCGCCACAGCGGAATGAACCGCCAACTTATCCAGCACAATTTTCTGCAGCCCTTTTACGCAGCCCTTCCAGCCGCAACCCATCTCTGGGAAACATCCTCACACTCATTCACACTCATAGACTACGGACAATTTAGCTTACCCAATTCACCTGTACCGCATGTCTTTGGACTGTGGGGGAAACCGGAGCACCCGGAGAAAACCCACGCGAACACAGGGAAACGCCAACTGACCCATATCTGTGAATAGCTTGGCTATATTCATATTAGACACAACAGGCCTATATGTAAACTCCAATGCCATGACAAAATGCAGATTTCTTTTCTCTTCTTATTGTTGCCATTATTGTGTTCACTTTAAATTCAAGTGGCTCACAACACAAAACTGTCATGCACAAAGTGAGCATGATGAGCATAGCTTTCTCAATATAATGCTCGTGCACTGATTGCCTCTGTGGACAAAACTGCTTGTGAGCTCTCAAATATACGCTGCTCGCGTGCAAATTTTCTCACGCTCTCTCAAATATGCACTGCTCACGCACAAATTTTCTTGCTCGCTCTCAGTACACTCGCTCAGTGAGATTATATGCAGACTCACAATTTGTCTTGTGTTCCCTTTTCGTGCTTTTTGATATGATTTATATTGGTGCACTATTTATTAACAATAACCAAAATACTAAAATAAACTTACATATACATTTTTGGTAACACTTTATAATAACTACACACTATGAATCATTTTTTAAGCATTAGCATCTAGTGAATTCATTATTTGTTGAGCATTAACTCTACATTATTAAATGTTAGTAAGCAGTTTATAACTGCAGCTACAAGTGCTGTATTCTTGACTTACAAGCACATTTATAATGTGCTTAATAACTGTACTTTCATACTTTACTAATGATTTATTTTTCATTACTAAATGAAGTATTGCATTATTTACAAACCATTTGTATTTAAGAGTAATTGAAGGTTTTTAAGATCATTCAGAATGAGTTAGTAAATGATTAATAAACTACTGAAATCAACGTTTATATATCTTATTCAGCTGTATAGTAATAGTTACTATGTATGTTAATAAATGATTTGTTAATTCAACTTCATCCAGTTTTGTGACATAATCTAAAGTGAGGACTATTTATGCTTTATAAATCCCTTATAAATGACATATAAAGGCTCAGTATCAAATGAACAATAATCTTTACAATCTTATCTAAAATTAAAATTACTGTAAAGTTTAAACATTGCTGAATAACAGGAGTGTCAAAATACAACAAAAATGGATAAAAAAAACAACAATATAATAATTTAACAATATAATGTGATGCAATGTTTAAACTTTACAGTCATTTTATTTTAGATAAGCTTGCAAAGATTTATTTTTCATTTGTTACAGCTTGATTTGTGTATCTTTAAACGAATAGGAATGAATTATGTCGTTTATGTTCTTTTTTCCTGTTTAAAATTTAACTGAGCCTTTAATTGTATTTATAAAGGATTTATAAAGCATAAATAGTCCTCACTTTAGATTAGGTCACAAAACTGGATGAAGTTGAGTTAATAAAGCATTTATTAACATATAAATTAACTATTAAAATATGGCTGAACAATAAGAATTATAAATGTAAATTTGAATAATTTATTAATCATTTACTAACTCATTCTGAATGATCTTAAAAAACAACTAACTATGCCTAAATAACTGGTTTGTAAATAATGCAATACTTAATTTAGTAATGAAAAATAAATCATTAGTAAAGTATGAAAGTACAATTATTAGGCACATTATAAATGTGGTTGTAAGTCAAGAATACAGCATTTGTAGCTGCAGTTACAAACTGCTTACTAACGCTTATTAATGTAGAGTTAGTGCTTAACGGATAATGAATACACTATTTGCTAATGCTTAATAAATGGTTCATAGTGTGTAGTTATTATAAAGTGTTACCAAATTTTTTTATCTAATAAACCATAACCTTTTTGGCTGTATGTTATATGATAAGATATTTCCAGTTGTAAACACTAAAAGACAGAGAATAGACGTTGGATGTAAAGAATACGTTTTATTTTAAAAACATTTAAACATCTAAAAGGTGCACCATACTAATCAAATAAAAAACATTTAAATTAAAATATATCTAACTCATGCAGAAATGTAACTGATAGAAAATATGGATAAACTTGATAAGGTATTACTGTATAGCCTACTGTACTATTCACTCTTCAAATAAATGTCACTATAAATCCCATTTTATCATGGCAACTAAAATAAAGTGAACTAGTCTCTGCTGTTTTCCACATTGTTGATAAGATTGTGCAGGACATTTTCCCTGTCATCCTCTTCATTTTGAGGAAAAGCTGTTCCACAGGGCCCCTGAACACACATACTGGCATGTACTGCATGTACTATAGTAAAGTACTTCAATTAATCTGTTGTGGTAATACTATAGTTGCTATGGTAACGCAAGTGTAATGTATAATAAATGACCCAATGCTGTAGTGTTTTTTTTTTACAACATAGGGTATAATATACTACAATTCACCACACTTTACTGTAGTAAACTTTGTATTTCATTTTATGAATTCACTATTCTTAATACTACAGTATGCTGAAGCATTCATTAACAAGTTGTAAATATTACTAGCCTAAAACAGTAGTATACCTAACTCTCAAAAACACTTGTATTTATTATAGAATTTACCTTAACCTGTAGGTAAATTGTGCAAAAATATACCTGTATAAACCATATCAACATTCTTGGAATAACAATTTAACAGGAGGATCTCTGGAGAGCAAAAGCACAAAAAGAGGAGGAAACACAAGGCACAAATTGTGAGTCTGCATCATCTGATGGAGAGAGCAGATCATTCACACGTGAGCAGCCCAGACAGTGTTTTGAGTGCACGAGAGGAGTTTTGTTCTCCACACCGGCGCGTTCGCTCGCTCGTATTACATGAATGCGCCCTCGACTTGTAATACTTACGACATTTGTCAGTGAAATAACACCAAATGCACGTACGTCCATCTCGCGAATGTCTTCTGTCATTTCCATCTATTTGCCGCTTTTCCGCAGCGCGTTAGGGCTTAATGTTACTGCGAACCAGGCTGAGCCACTAGCCCCGGACCTCAAGCTCAGAGGCTGAAATCATTCCGCGTTCAAAGAAAGAAGTTCCAATAGCCAGAGGGAGATTAATGACAACACACACGTATGTTCACTCACCACGAACAGAAAATAGATCTGCGGTATTTTTTACTTGTTAATGTCTTGTCAAGTTTGTTGTAACGCACGCGTTACTGAACATGTACCGAGTAAAATATTACTGAAAATGTAAAAGTAATGCCTTACACTACTGCGTTCCCAGATAGCAAAATACACTCGGGCCAGTTCCGGCTAGATTCTCGCCTGCCGGATACTTACCCCTCGGCCCGACTCCGGCTGCCGTACTCGGGCCGGATGCCTATGGACTCACTGCCCGATTCCGGCCCGAATCAATCGGGCCAGATGCGGCGGCTGTAGGCGAGCCGACGCTGCCGCATCCGAGCCGGAATCGGCCCGTGAGTAATGTGCACTGCGGGCCGGAGCTGGCGCGACTAAGTATTCATATACCTTGATATAAAACCTTTTGGCATTACATTAATACTTGATACATGATACATGGTATTACAACCATTTGAGTTGATATAACAGCAAACACAGGCTATGTAAACACAAAGTGTAGGCACTGCGTTTAACCTTTAAATAAAATGCAAACAGCATACATATCCTATAACGCAAATAATCAAACAAAGGACAAAATAAATAAATGATAAACGTTTATTGACTGCAAGAAACAAATAATACTCAAATTTAATAAATTGTTTTGTAGTGAACAAGAAAAACAACAATAAACTGCACAATACACAGGAAGATTTATATTTAAAAAAATATCTAAAATTGCACACATACACAAAAGTTTTCAAAACAACCCTGTTTTCCCAACAGATTTGAATTAAAAAAAATTTTTACAAGACATCTTAAAACAGGTAAATTTTATATAAACTTGAATATAGAAACCAATTTAAGGTATAGCAAGAAACATCAAATACCTATGACAATACATAAAATTTCAAAGTCAAAGTTGTAAAAAGAACTTCTAAATTCTGAAGAAACGTCTCGAAACATTATTAAACATTAAAATAATAATAACAATAAAACAAAAAAAATATGAATATAAAACTGCAGATGTATAAACATCTTGACACATTAGCTTTCTCTCTTTCCTTCCTTCCTCCGTGCCTGTCAGGAGCAAGTTGTAGCCACCTTGTAATGCATTTTTCCACCTCTTCATCAGTGGCATGGTATGGACATTTGTCCTCACTGCATCTGTGATCAAAAGATATACAGATAATTAGTAGTGAACAAGTACAAATGTTAAAGAAAAAAATAAACATGCTTGCTCTCACATAAGTACAACCTAAATGTGACTATATATAGATTTCTTTTTGATCCTCTGGTTAATAATTCAAAGAAATACACAGATGGAACAGCCCCTAATTGTATTGAAATGTATATTTAAAACCAACTTACTGACTACGACAGTCCCAAGGGGGAGTGCACGAAAGGCCACTTTTTGTTTTGCCCCGCTCCAGTTAATTTGTTTGGCCAAGGAGTTAGCCAAAAGCTTTCCCAGGATACGCCAAACTGCTTCCTTGGTGGAAAACACCAATAATTCCTAAGTAGGCTACCTACGAAGCAAAAAATTAAATAAATAAATAAACTTAAAACACTTTGAAATACACAAGAGCTTGAACTTACCATTTTCTTCATTTGTTCGGGCTGGTCCTTTAGTTGATTTTCAAGCTTTTCCAAATCAAACTGGACAAAGGAAGGTCAAATGTGCTTACATCTGGAATTTCATCATGTCTGTTTTGGTTTTGCAGATTTTTGAGAATCAGGACCAGTTGCTGCTTTATGTCGTCTTGTGATTTTAACACTTCAGACAGTGGTGCTAAAAAAAGAAAAATAACAAATTAGTATAAATCAACCTATAGCTTATACAACTTGTGTAAATACAACAGAGGGTTAGATACTGCTGATATTCTCTAGTTGATCTTTATTTTCTAGCTGCATAAAGCCTTTACAAATGTAGTGATGTCTTTAATTCTTACAAAGACATGATGAGTACCAATAAGATCTGTCTTGATCTCCAACTGCACTGGAACAAAGACTGTAAATGTTCATAGGCGCACTGGAATGTACAGTATCTGTGCATCTTGATGGTGTCCTTAAGGATTCTTCATTGGTGGGGATGGTAGTTGCGGTGCTGCATCTAATTCTGAAATATTCATATCTGCTTTTTTTCAGCCTCTTTGTTCCAAATATTTTTTCTTCATCACTGTCACTATAGTTCTGTCTTTTATGTCCCATGATCAGATACATTTACAAAACAAAACATTATTTTAGTATAGTGCCAGGGCAAAAATTGCAGGTTGTAATAGATCAATGAAATAATGTTGACAGTATGTGTTTAAAATAATTGCAAACAAACCTGTTCTTTCTTTTGGTGTATGACGGGCGATCATCGTCCTCACCTGTCTGCAAGTCAGACATCACAGTTGCCTGTGGAAGGGAATCGAGCTTCCTCATATGTGTCTATAATAAAACATCACATTGTTGTTAACCTCCCCCCAAAAAAAGTTCAAATCCTGAAATACTATCAAAGTTAATTAATGGCTATAATACCTGTAGTGTAAATGAAGGTTGCACAAGATTTATTCGGGGATTCATGCAGTGTGACAGCCTTATGATTCTTAGACATAGATTTGTAAGATGGTTAAGCACATCTATCATTCTGTACCCATGAAGATGGCACAAATTCCATTTCAGATGACTCGAACCCCACAATATGGAACTCATTAACTGAGCCTTCAGATGTCACCATATCATAATCACCTAGGTTATCAAAGTCTTTATCTTTAGGGGCCTCATTTTTACTATATAAGACTTTTAGATAGTGAGAAGTGTCATCACTACAATGAGTTTGCAAAGACTTCAAAATCTGAGCAACACTGGCCCTTGCCCTATTCAAATACTATAATTCACAATAGAGGTAAAGTTGGTTTTATATTCACACATTCGTTCATTTAAGAGTCTCTATATTGTTTCCCATGTTACTTTGAATATTTGATCAGAATTAGCATGCAAATATGACTTCAAAACAGCATTAACACTTGTTTATTTGACTGTGAACAATGTTGTACTTTGATAGTCATTTGCTGCTAATATGATTTCGCTATTTAGAATTTGCAAAGAATACTTTTCTGAAATTATATTATTAAGGGGAATGTCTGAATATCCGAATATAAAACCAACTTTACCTCTATTAAGTCACAGAGTAAAACTCATAATTTTCAGCCATGACTTACATTTACTGGCCTCTTCTGTGCCGAGCTTGTTTGATCATGCTCAAGGATCTTGTTGTGGACTGTCAAACAAACAAACATACAAAAGTGTATAAAAAATGTTTATCTTCACTAGAATCATTATAAACATTAATAATGACTATTCAGAAAAAGCCTGAAACAAACATTATACCCCTTGAGCATAAGCCCAAAATTGTTATTTAAAGTACAATAAGTCACAATCAGTCGAATTTCTTTAAAATAAGAAACCTTTTGGATCAGATAGTTGTAAGTTACTAAAAACACTGTTAACCTAACATTGTGGAAAATGTTTGATGATGATAGCCAATAACAAACCCCATTTCAGCTGTTTATGAAGCTATTAGAATCGAGCTTAGATCACTTTCGTGATGCACTGCATAAACAAGTTAAACAATAATATTTTATAGATCCCAAAACGATTAATTTTTATTTACACATAATCACTCAGAATTATTTCTGTTGGGTAAGTACACAACTGTGAAATGATTTTTTCAACACCTATGGTATATTAAAATGTTAACTCAGAAATAAAAAGCACGTTTTGCCATGGTAGTGTTAACGGATTCGTCTACAGAAACTTTCTTTAACGTAACGTTAAAATACACACCAATTCGTTTCAGTCCTGTTTCTTTAAAATAATTAAAATAGTTTTCAGTTACTAAACACGGTTACAATCTAACATTGTGTAAGGAACAGGAACTTTGCAGACACGTTTGTAACGTTAGCATACACAACAATTAGCTTCAGTCGTGTTTCTTTAAAACTAGTTGCATTTTGTATCAAATTGTTTTAAATTACTAAACACTGTTACAACCTAACACTGTGAAAAAATGTTTTGAACACTAAATTCACATAGTATACAATATAAAAGCAGTAAAAACCTTACCTTTCTGACCGGAAAAAAACGAGTTCCAAAACTTCTTCTTCTTGTAATCTTTAAGGCGGTTGCCAACCAGCTTTTTGGAGCATTACCGCCACCATCAGGACAAAAGTTAAACAAGCCGAGTCCTTGCCAGAAGCGGCCCGGACTCTACAGACAGACTCGGGCCAGATATGGTTAACAGGAATCGGGCCAGGGCTTTACAGCCGCATCACAAACACATGTGCGAGAGCAAGCTGCGGGCCATACTCGGCCCAGATAACACTCGCCGATGCCGAGTCGGAGCCGGAGGCGCCGAAGGGTAGCCGAGCTCGGGCCGATTACTACCTGCTATCTGGGTTACTGGAATAAGTAATATGTTACTGTAATACATTACTTTTGTAACGCATTACTCCCAACACTGGTTAACAACTAATATGTCTACGTAATTTATTAAGCATAGTTACTGTTGACCATTGAGTTTACTAGATTTGTAAGATCAAGTTTTGTTTACATTATTTAATGCAGTATGACATAAGTGAGAACCGTTTCAATAACAAACAAATATATGTGATATAAAATATATTGTTCATTGCTATTTCCTCTAACCTTTTGCATATTAACTACTGTTTACAAATAAAACCTTATTGTCGTTTTGCTGAATAGACGGTGCAATTCATGTACATTATTAACAACAGGTGAGGTGCACACCACAAAAAATTAAAGAAATAAATGACTCACTTTTCTAACACAAAATATTAAATGAATGAACTGAATTAACATTTATGTAGTCTGCAAACATTGGTTGCATCTTTGAATAATAAGTATATTGCGCATATTGCGGTAACCATAAACAATAATTCTTTTTGCGTAATAGAAGTTATAAAAATATATGTTTGCGAAAAAAAAAATAAAAAATAGCTATAGCAAATATGTTGTGTAATTACAAATGTGTACTTAAAAATATGTACTTACAAATGTGTACTTACAAATATGTACTTACGAAATGTGTACTTGCACCTTAGCCTACGTATGTAAGTACAGTATTGTAAATACATATTAAGTATGGGTGTACTTTAAATGTAAGTACAATGTAAGAACATAAAGGTACATTGTACCAAATGTGTAATTTGGGCTGTATAGGTACATAGTTATTAAGGCCACCTAATGTAAAGTGGGACCTCATATCTCATCCCCAGAAGCAAGAATACTGCATCAGAAGACCAAAAATAAACACTTTCAAAATTACTTGCTTTTCCCTTGAAAGTTGTTTAAATATGCTTAAAACTGCATGTAATGTTGTTTAAAACAAAAAGAATGATGCATTTCATGCTTTTAAGCTGTTTTTATCACTTTCTGTTTTTGGCCTGAAAACATCATATCTCAGCCCCAGAAGCAAGAATACTGCATCAGAAGACCAAAAATGAACACTTTCAAAATCACTTGCTTTTTCCTTAAAAATTGTTTAAGCATGTTTAAAACTGCATGTAATGTTGTTTAAAACAAAAAGAATGATGCATGTCATGCTTTTAAGCTGTTTTTATCACTTTCTGTTTTTAGCCTGAAAACATCATCTCTCAGCCCCAGAAGCAAGAATACTGCATTAGAAGACCAACAATCAACACTTTCAAAATCACTTGCTTTTCCCTTGAAAGTTGTTTAATTATGCTTAAAACTGCATGTAATGTTGATTAAAACAAAAAGAATGATGCATTTTATGCTTTTAAGCTGTTTTTATCACTTTCTGTTTTTGGCCTAAAAACATCATATCTCAGCCCCAGAAGCAAGAATACTGCATCAGAAGACCAAAAATGAAAAATTTCAAAATCACTTGCTTTTTTCTTGAAAATTGTTTAAACATGTTTAAAACTGCATGTAATGTTGTTTAAAACAAAAAGAATGATGCATTTCATGCTTTTAAGCTGTTTTTATTACTTTCTGTTTTTGGCCTGAAAACATCATATCTCAGCCCCAGAATCAAGAATACTGCATCAGAAGACCAAAAATGAACACTTTCAAAATCACTTGCTTTTCCCTTGAAAATTGTTTAAACATGTTTAAAACTGCATGTAATGTTGTTTAAAACAAAAAGAATGATGCATGTCATGCTTTTAAGCTGTTTTTATTACTTTCTGTTTTTGGCCTGAAAACATCATATCTCAGCCCCAGAAGCAAGAATACTGCATCAGAAGACCAAAAATCAACACTTTCAAAATAACTTGCTTTTCCCTTGAAAGTTGTTTAAATATGCTTAAAACTGCATGTAATGTTGTTTAAAACAAAAAGAATGATGCATTTCATGCTTTTAAGCTGTTTTTATCACTTTCTGTTTTTGGCCTAAAAACATCATCTCTCAGCCCCAGAAGCAAGAATACTGCATCAGAAGACCAAAAAATGAACACTTTCAAAATCACTTGCTTTTCCCTTGAAAGTTGTTTAAACATGTTTAAAACTGACTGTAATGCTGTTTAAAACAAAAAGAATGATGCATTTCATGCTTTTAAGCTGTTTTTATCACTTTCTGTTTTTGGCCTGAAAACATCATATCTCAGCCCCAGAAGCAAGAATACTGCATCAGAAGACCAAAAATCAACACTTTCAAAATCACTTGCTTTTCCCTTGAAAGTTGTTTAAATATGCTTAAAACTGCATGTAATGTTGTTTAAAACAAAAAGAATGATGCATTTCATGCTTTAAAGCTGTTTTTACCACTTTCTGTTTTTGGCCTGAAAACATCATATCTCAGCCCCAGAAGCAAGAATACTGCATCAGAAGACCAAAAATGAACACTTTCAAAATCACTTGCTTTTTCCTTAAAAATTGTTTAAGCATGTTTAAAACTGCATGTAATGTTGTTTAAACAAAAAGAATGATGCATGTCATGCTTTTAAGCTGTTTTTTATCACTTTCTGTTTTTGGCCTGAAAACATCATATCTCAGCCCCAGAAGCAAGAATACTGCATCAGAAGACCAAAAAATGAACACTTTCAAAATCACTTGCTTTTCCCTTGAAAATTGTTTAAACATGTTTAAAACTGCATGTAATGTTGTTTAAAACAAAAAGAATGATGCATTTCATGCTTTTAAGCTGTTTTTATCACTTTCTGTTTTTGGCCTGAAAACATCATATCTCAGCCCCAGAAGCAAGAATAATGCATCAGAAGACCAAAAATGAACACTTTAAAATCACGTGCTTTTTCCTTAAAATTGTTTAGGCATGTTTAAAACTGCATGTAATGTTGTTTAAAACAAAAAGAATGATGCATGTCATGCTTTTAAGCTGTTTTTATAACGTTCTGTTTTTGGCCTGAAAACATCATATCTCAGCCCCAGAAGCAAGAATACTGCATCAGAAGACCAAAAATGAACACTTTCAAAATAACTTGCTTTTTCCTTAAAAATTGTTTTAGCATGTTTAAAACTGCACGTAATGTTGTTTAAAACAAAAAGAATGATGCATTTCATGCTTTTAAGCTGTTTTTATCACTTTCTGTTTTTGGCCTGAAAACATCATATCTCGGCCCCAGAAGCAAGAATACTGCATCAGAAGACCAAAAATGAACACTTTCAAAATCACTTGCTTTTTCCTTAAAAATTGTTTTAGCATGTTTAAAACTGCACGTAATGTTGTTTAAAACAAAAAGAATGATGCATTTCATGCTTTTAAGCTGTTTTTATCACTTTCTGTTTTTGGCCTGAAAACATCATATCTCGGCCCCAGAAGCAAGAATAGTGCATCAGAAGACCAAAAAATGAACACTTTCAAAATCACTTGCTTTCCCTTGAAAGTTGTTTAAACATGCTTAAAACTGCATGTAATGTTGTTTAAAACAAAAAGAATGATGCATTTCATGCTTTTAAGCTGTTTTTATCACTTTCTGTTTTTGGCCTAAAAACATCATATCTCAGCCCCAGAAGCAAGAATAGTGCATCAGAAGACCAAAAAATGAACACTTTCAAAATCACTTGCTTTTCCCTTGAAAGTTGTTTAAACATGCTTAAAACTGCATGTAATGTTGTTTAAAACAAAAAGAATGATGCATTTCATGCTTTTAAGCTGTTTTTATCACTTTCTGCTTTTGGCCTAAAAACATCATATCTCAGCCCCAGAAAGCAAGAACAGTGCATCAGAAGACCAAAAAATGAACACTTTCAAAATCACTTGCTTTTCACTTGAAAGTTGTTTAAAACATGCTTAAAACTGCATGTAATGTTGTTTAAAACAAAAAGAATGATGCATTTCATGCTTTTAAGCTGTTTTTATCACTTTCTGTTTTTGGCCTGAAAACATCATATCTCAGCCCCAGAAGCAAGAATAGTGCATCAGAAGACCAAAAAATGAACACTTTCAAAATCACTTGCTTTTCCCTTGAAAGTTGTTTAAACATGCCTAAAACTGCATGTAATGTAGTTTAAAACAAAAAGAATGATGCATTTCATGCTTTTAAGCTGTTTTTATCACTTTCTGTTTTTGGCCTAAAAACATCATATCTCAGCCCCAGAAGCAAGAATAATGCATCAGAAGACCAAAAAATGAACACTTTCAAAATCACTTGCTTTTCCCTTGAAAGTTGTTTAAACATGCCTAAAACTGCATGTAATGTTGTTTAAAACAAAAAGAATGATGCATTTCATGCTTTTAAGCTGTTTTTATCACTTTCTGTTTTTGGCCTGAAAACATCATATCTCAGCCCCAGAAGCAAGAATAGTGCATCAGAAGACCAAAAAATGAACACTTTCAAAATCACTTGCTTTTCCCTTGAAAGTTGTTTAAACATGCTTAAAACTGCATGTAATGTTGTTTAAAACAAAAAGAATGATGCATTTCATGCTTTTAAGCTGTTTTTATCACTTTCTGTTTTTGGCCTGAAAACATCATATCTCAGCCCCAGAAGCAAGAATAGTGCATCAGAAGACCAAAAAATGAACACTTTCAAAATCACTTGCTTTTCCCTTGAAAGTTGTTTAAACATGCCTAAAACTGCATGTAATGTAGTTTAAAACAAAAAGAATGATGCATTTCATGCTTTTAAGCTGTTTTTATCACTTTCTGTTTTTGGCCTAAAACATCATATCTCAGCCCCAGAAGCAAGAATAATGCATCAGAAGACCAAAAAATGAACACTTTCAAAATCACTTGCTTTTCCCTTGAAAGTTGTTTAAACATGCCTAAAACTGCATGTAATGTTGTTTAAAACAAAAAGAATGATGCATTTCATGCTTTTAAGCTGTTTTTATCACTTTCTGTTTTTGGCCTGAAAACATCATATCTCAGCCCCAGAAGCAAGAATAGTGCATCAGAAGACCAAAAAATGAACACTTTCAAAATCACTTGCTTTTCCCTTGAAAGTTGTTTAAACATGCTTAAAACTGCATGTAATGTTGTTTAAAACAAAAAGAATGATGCATTTCATGCTTTTAAGCTGTTTTTATCACTTTCTGTTTTTGGCCTGAAAACATCATATCTCAGCCCCAGAAGCAAGAATAGTGCATCAGAAGACCAAAAAATGAACACTTTCAAAATCACTTGCTTTTCACTTGAAAGTTGTTTAAACATGCTTAAAACTGCGTGTAATGTTGTTTAAAACAAAAAGAATGATGCATTTCATGCTTTTAAGCTGTTTTTATCACTTTCTGTTTTTGGCCTGAAAACATCATATCTCAGCGCCAGAAGCAAGAATAGTGCAACAAAAGACCAAAAAAAGAACACTTTCAAAATCACTTGCTTTTCCCTTGAAAGTTGTTTAAACATGCTTAAAACTGCATGTAATGTTGTTTAAAACAAAAGAATGATGCATTTCATGCTTTTAAGCTGTTTTTATCACTTTCTGTTTTTGGCCTGAAAACATCATATCTCAGCCCCAGAAGCAAGAATAGTGCATCAGAAGACCAAAAATTAACACTTTCAAAATCACTTGCTTTTCCCTTGAAAGTTGTTTAAACATGCTTAAAACTGCATGTAATGTTGTTTAAAACATAAAGAACGATGCATTTCATGCTTTTAAGCTGTTTTTATCACTTTCTGTTTTTGGCCTGAAAACATCATATCTCAGTCCCAGAAGCAAGAATAGTGCAACAAACGACCAAAAAAAGAACACTTTCAAAATCACTTGCTTTTCCCTTGAAAGTTGTTTAAACATGCTTAAAACTGCATGTAATGTTGTTTAAAACAAAAAGAATGATGCATTTCATGCTTTTAAGCTGTTTTTATCACTTTCTGTTTTTGGCCTGAAAACATCATATCTCAGCCCCAGAAGCAAGAATAGTGCATCAGAAGACCAAAAAAAGAACACTTTCAAAATCAC
Source organism: Danio kyathit (assembly GCA_903798195.1). Taxonomy (NCBI): domain Eukaryota; kingdom Metazoa; phylum Chordata; class Actinopteri; order Cypriniformes; family Danionidae; genus Danio; species Danio kyathit. Next base: position 14,963,677 of record LR812542.1, read on the forward strand.
TTGCTTTTCCCTTGAAAGTTGTTTAAACATGCTTAAAACTGCAAGTAATGTTTTTAAAACAAAAAGAATCATGCATTCATGCTTTTAAGCTGTTTTTATCACTTTCTGTTTTTGGCCTGAAAACATCATATCTCAGTCCCAGAAGCAAGAATAGTGCATCAGAAGACCAAAAAATGAACACTTTCAAAATCACTTGCTTTTCCCTTGAAAGTTGTTTAAACATGCTTAAAACTGCATGTAATGTTGTTTAAAACAAAAAGAATGATGCAATTCATGCTTTTAAGCTGCTTTTATCACTTTCTGTTTTTGGCCTGAAAACATCATATCTCAGTCCCAGAAACAAGAATAGTGCATCAGAAGACCAAAAAATGAACACTTTCAAAATCACTTGCTTTTTACTTGAAAGTTGTTTAAACATGCTTAAAACTGCATGTAATGTTGTTTAAAACAAAAAGAATGATGCATTTCATGCTTTTAAGCTGTTTTTATCACTTTCTGTTTTTGGCCTAAAAACATCATATCTCAGCCCCAGAAGCAAGAATAATGCATCAGAAGACCAAAAATGAACACTTTCAAAATCACTTGCTTTTCCCTTGAAAGTTGTTTAAACATGCTTAAAACTGCATGTAATGTTGTTTAAAACAAAAAGAATGATGCATTTCATGCTTTTAAGCTGTTTTTATCACTTTCTGTTTTTGGCCTGAAAACGTCTCAGGTTACGTATGTAACCATTGTTCCCTAAAGGGAACGAGACGCTGCGTCTCTATTAGGAGACACTATGGGATACAATCCCTCTCTTATAACCTCCTGAAGCACAGGTGAAATCAATCCAATTTAATTGGCGGGACCGTGTGTGTGACGTCAGACCGGGAGGTATAAAAGCACCACGGAAGCAAACAACTTCAGCTTCAAACCTCTCGAACGAAGCGCACCAGGCATGAAAAAGTATGGCAAAGCGACGCAGCGTCTCGTTCCCTTTAGGGAACAATGGTTACATACGTAACCTGAGACGTTCCCTGCAGGGAACTCTACGCTGCGTCTCTATTAGGAGACACTATGGGAACGCTATCCCAAACACGCCATAGTTTGATTTGCCAGGTATGAGTTCTCCTAATTCAAGAAAAGATACTGGTCCTCGAAGTAGGATCCAGATCTAATTGATAAAAACCTTTTGAAGGTGTGCAGAGTAGACCACCCTGCTGCCTTGCATATGCCAGCCATACACTGGCCAGAATAAAGAAGGCTTTTGAAGCCGCCATACCCCTGGTAGAATAAGCCCTTATTACCTCTGATAAAGAACGGTTCAGGGTCTCATAAGTCAGTGAGATAGCCTCGACTATCCAACGGCTCAGCATTTGCTTAGACGCAGGTGCCCCCATGTTAGGTGGGCCATACACAATGAACGATTGTTACATTGAACGCCATCCAGACGTATAATGTATGCGTCTAATGCGTCTAACGCACTGGGCAAAGCAGATTATGCGCTTTTGATCTGCGTCATAAAAGGTGGAGGATTAAAGACCAGCAGCACCGTAGGTCGAACCACCTCAGTGGAGACCTTAAAGAAGTACCCTGTTCTGGGGTACAGGAATGCTCTCACCATGCCAGGTGAGAATTCCAAACAAGAGGGAGCTACAGACAGTACTTGTAAATCTCCTACTCTTTTGAGAGAAAAATGCAATTTAGCATTAGAATGTTTTCTGACACCTCCTCAATGGGTTCAAAAAGGGGGGCTGCTGACATGCCCTCGAGCACTTTCAACAAATCCTAAGGAGGAACCCTTTTGGTGCAATTAGGCCTCAACCTCCTGGATCCACATAGGAATCTGACCACCAAAAGGTCTCTGCCGAGACCGTCAGTACCATATGCAGACATTGCCCCTACATATACTTTAAGCGCCAGATTCCAAAACGCTCCTGGATAAAATTCCAGCACCAACCCCCAGGGGGTAAACTGGACCCAGGTGGTGGTCGGTACACCACAAAGTGAAAAATTTCCACTTGGTGGCATACAATCTCCTTGTGGAAAGGGCTTTGGAGTTGAATATGGTTTGAACACCCTCAGTTGAAACACCAAGATCTATGAGGTGGGTCCCCTCAGAGGCCACACCCATAGCTTCCACAGGTCCTGATGGGGGTGTATCACTCCCCCGCCTAGGACAGAAGAAGTCTCTGAACAAGAATCTCCCATGGGAGACCATTGAGGAAAGACACTAGGCCTGAGAACCATACTCATATAGGCCAATAAGGGGTCACCAATAGTAGGTTGAGCCCCCTAAATGGATCCTCTCCAGAACTCCCAGGAGCAGAGCGATCGGGGGGAAAACACACAGACGAAGCCTCAGCCATGTCTGTACCATGACATTCAGCCGAAATGGTGCTGGATGTGTCAGTAAAAAGCCACAATGGGCATTGTTTATGTTTTGACAGGCGCATAGATCTACGTCGGCTCTGCCGAATCTCTGTCAAATGGCCACCACCACTTCTGGGTGCAGTTGCCATCCCCCTGGCGCCAACCCCTGCCTCAACAGGAGGTCTGCTCCTACATTCCTGGGCCTGAGATGTAAGCTGCCTTGAGTGAGCGCAGCTTCTCCTGAGCCCACAGAAGGATCTGCTCCGCCAACCTGCACAGAATTCAGACCCCCTGATGGTTGATATAAAAGACCACCGATGTGTTGTCGGTTTTCACTAACACATGGTGACCTCTTACTTAAGGGAAAGAAATGTTTCAGAGCCTGAAACACTGCTAACATCTCCCAGCAATTGATATGCATGAGGAGATGATGGTCCCTTCATTGCCCCGATGTGGGAAGGCACCTTAGTGTCATTTCCCAACCCTCGCGAGAGGCATCTGAGGTCAGTGCCATGCGCTGAGAGATTACTCCCAATGTAGGGTTTTGGGACAGAAACCAGGGCTGTTACTATATCGATAAAGCTTGTAGATAATGCCACAAGGCTTAGATCATGCAGAATCCCTGGATTTGAGCCACCACTGTAACAATCTCATGTGTAGCAGACCCAACTACGTTGGTGGCTGCTGCTAACCAGCCTCTGAAACTGCTTGACAGTGATAGCTAGGCCCAGCCTGACACTCTTTACAGCCATCCAGATTAACTCGATTTGAGTAGGGGAACAGACACACGAACATCATCGTGGAGTCCCATAATACACCTAAAAAGTGTCTGCTAATGTCTTAACAGGAACTGGCACAATAACACTTTTCTTTAGGATTAGCCGCAACCCCAACTTTTCTATGTAAGTAAGAACAACACTTCTATGTTGAATTCCTAACTCCTTAAACTGGACTAAAAATTAGCCAGCCATCGAGAAAATTGAACATACGAACCCTTTGTAGCCAAAGCGAAACCAATTGCGCGTTAACTACTTCGGTGAACGTGTGGGGTGAAAATGCCAGACCGAATGGAAGAACCCTGTAAGCCTTGCCCCTAAAAGCGAACCTCAGGAACCTCCTGTGACTTTAAAGGATGGATATGTCACAAACCAGCCCTCAGACTGTATTTGTGACACAATGGTGCTGATAGTCATTATTTTGAACTTCAGCGCTTGCTTTGATTAGCTGTCTCAATCTAATATAGGATATAACCCTCCATCCTTCTTTGGAACAATGAAGTAATAATAAAAACCCCTAACTCCCATGTCTGGAGGAGGATTTGTTCTATAACTTCCTTCCTCAGAAGGGAGTCTACTTCCTGTTCCATAACTAGAGCCTGCTTTAACTTTACTAAAAATGTAAACCACATTATTGAAGCAAGAGGGGTGTGAACCAAACTGCATTTTATAGCTCCTCTTTAAGGTAAGCAGGACCCTACTGTGAAACATTTGGCAGCCGCTTCCACTCTGTCCGAAAATTCCGCAGGGGTACCAGTCCCTCAAGACTGGCCTCTATGCTCTCCTAGGTAGCTAACTCTGGGCACTGAAGTGAACTTACGACAGGAGGCCACCAAGTTAACTGCTCTTGGGACCCTCCGTAGAGGGGGGTGAGTCCACTAGCGCCACCACTTTTGGGATAAAACGCTGGTGGACAACACCAGGGGTCTCCGCGCCCTGAGGCACCAGCGGTGGGAGGGTTGGCGGATGGACCCCCTGTGGGGCATGAGGAGGCAGCCTTTGCGCCTTGCAGGACTGGCCTCTATGCTCCTCTAGGTAGCTAACTCTGGGCACTGAAGTGAACTCACGACAGGAGGCCACCAAGTTAACTTCTCTAGGACCCTCCGTAGAGGGGGTGAGTCCACTAGCGCCACCACTTTTGGGATAAAACGCTGGTGGACAACACCGGGGGTCTCCGCACCCTGAGGCACCAGTGGTGGGAGGGTTGGCGGATGGACCCCCTGTGGGGCACGAGGAGGTGGCCTTTGCTCCTCGTAGGGGCTGCCCGAAGAATTTCCTAATACTAGAACTTCTTCGGAGACAATGTCTGTTTCACGAGAATGGTTCTTGGCCACAGTACGTGACGGTCTTTGTCTCCTGAGGGCGCTGCTTCCCACCCCAATATTTTTTGGGGGTGGCTAAATGGATGCAACGCACTCTTCTACCCAACACAATGCTGAGCGGAATAAACTGGCTTGCGGCTGGGGCTGGTCCCACCTAGTCGCCCCAGAAGAACGGTTTCTTAGGGAAGAAAGCTCCTGTAGGAGCCCCACCCCCCTCTGCCCGCTCAACAGATTCTTTAAAGAGCCAGTGGGCGAAATGGGGGCGTCATGGAAGAGGCATTTGTCCTCTTTCTTGATACCGGACTGATTTAGCCACAAATTTCTCTGTGACCATCCATTTTAATGGCACAGAGAGACAGGTCCGAAGCCCGAAGCAGTTCTCGAACGATAACGGGCCTCGCCCTTCCCATAGGCGTCCTTCGGACGGTCTATTTGGTATGATTGTATAATTATATAGTATGACAACAACTAACCAGTTGACCTATCGCTGCATACACTTTACCAGTCAGAGCCGATGTTATTATTTTCACAGGCTTTGATGGCAAAGCAGGGTCTTAGCAGATGATTATTATATTATGTAATAATATATATATATATATTATAGGGGATTAATATAAATTAAATAACCTCAGCCAGTTTATCATATTCGGGGCAAAATGGGGAAATACATTTTGGCCCCAACGGCCTTCCATACTCTCAACTCCCTCGGAAGAAGAGGCGGAGCCGCAATTCCACAGTGCGAGAGGAAAAAGCAGCCGTAGCAGCCTTTCGACTCGCGCTGAAAAGACGCCGATCTGGAGGCAAAGAGGAGAAGAAAACCCTCGAGTTTTGTCTCCTTCTTAACCTTCAGATCGAGCTGCAATTCCCGCGAAATCATGCTCCGCTCGGCCGCAGCGCGAGCGGAAATGAGCCGCGGGAAACGCTTCACAGCACTCGGCCAGGGCTTTTTAAAACGAGCACAAACACCCCTCTCGAGGACTGATTGTACATGCTCCTGGACAAAGGCACTGCAAACACACATAAATCGTGCGTGTCCTGATCCGTGATAACACAAGTACACGGGGAAACACAGGATTTAAATGCTATTTCTCTTAAAGCCTATTATTTTTAATAGTGATGCAAAAAGAGAGCATGTGTGTGTGTGTAAGTCAGTTTAATGTCTCATCGTAGTGCCATGTCAGTGCTTGTAAGTAGGAGGAAAAAGACTCATGCGTCTGAGTGAAGAGAGAAAAAGCTGAAGTTGTTTGCTTCCGTGGTGCTTTTATACCTCCCGGTCTGACGTCACACACACGGTCCCGCCAATTAAATTGGATTGATTTCACCTGTGCTTCAGGAGGTTATAAGAGAGGGATTGTATCCCATAGTGTCTCCTAATAGAGACGCAGCGTAGAGTTCCCTGCAGGGAACATCATATCTCAGCCCCACGAGCAAGAATAATGCATCAGAAGACCAAAAATGAAGACTTTCAAAATCACTTGCTTTTCACTTGCAAGTTGTTTAAACATGTGTAAAACTGCATGTAATGTTGTTTAAAGCAAAAAGAATGATGCATTTCATGCTTTTAAGCTGTTTTTATCACTTTCTGTTTTTGGCCTGAAAACATCATATCTCAGCCCCAGAAGCAAGAATAATGCATCAGAAGACCAAAAATGAAGACTTTCAAAATCACTTGCTTTTCACTTGCAAGTTGTTTAAACATGTGTAAAACTGCATGTAATGTTGTTTAAAGCAAAAAGAATGATGCATTTCATGCTTTTAAGCTGTTTTTATCACTTTCTGTTTTTGGCCTGAAAACATCATATCTCAGCCCCACGAAGCAAGAATAATGCATCAGAAGACCAAAAATGAAGACTTTCAAAATCACTTGCTTTTCACTTGCAAGTTGTTTAAACATGTGTAAAACTGCATGTAATGTTGTTTAAAGCAAAAAGAATGATGCATTTCATGCTTTTAAGCTGTTTTTATCACTTTCTGTTTTTGGCCTGAAAACATCATATCTCAGCCCCAGAAGCAAGAATAATGCATCAGAAGACCAAAAATGAAGACTTTCAAAATCACTTGCTTTTCACTTGCAAGTTGTTTAAACATGTGTAAAACTGCATGTAATGTTGTTTAAAGCAAAAAGAATGATGCATTTCATGCTTTTAAGCTGTTTTTATCACTTTCTGTTTTTGGCCTGAAAACATCATATCTCAGCCCCAGAAGCAAGAATAATGCATCAGAAGACCAAAAATGAAGACTTTCAAAATCACTTGCTTTTCACTTGCAAGTTGTTTAAACATGTGTAAAACTGCATGTAATGTTGTTTAAAGCAAAAAGAATGATGCATTTCATGCTTTTAAGCTGTTTTTATCACTTTCTGTTTTTGGCCTGAAAACATCATATCTCAGCCCCACGAGCAAGAATAATGCATCAGAAGACCAAAAATGAAGACTTTCAAAATCACTTGCTTTTCACTTGCAAGTTGTTTAAACATGTGTAAAACTGCATGTAATGTTGTTTAAAGCAAAAAGAATGATGCATTTCATGCTTTTAAGCTGTTTTTATCACTTTCTGTTTTTGGCCTGAAAACATCATATCTCAGCCCCACGAGCAAGAATAATGCATCAGAAGACCAAAAATGAAGACTTTCAAAATCACTTGCTTTTCACTTGCAAGTTGTTTAAACATGTGTAAAACTGCATGTAATGTTGTTTAAAGCAAAAAGAATGATGCATTTCATGCTTTTAAGCTGTTTTTATCACTTTCTGTTTTTGGCCTGAAAACATCATATCTCAGCCCCAGAAGCAAGAATAATGCATCAGAAGACCAAAAATGAAGACTTTCAAAATCACTTGCTTTTCACTTGCAAGTTGTTTAAACATGTGTAAAACTGCATGTAATGTTGTTTAAAGCAAAAAGAATGATGCATTTCATGCTTTTAAGCTGTTTTTATCACTTTCTGTTTTTGGCCTGAAAACATCATATCTCAGCCCCAGAAGCAAGAATAATGCATCAGAAGACCAAAAATGAAGACTTTCAAAATCACTTGCTTTTCACTTGCAAGTTGTTTAAACATGTGTAAAACTGCATGTAATGTTGTTTAAAGCAAAAAGAATGATGCATTTCATGCTTTTAAGCTGTTTTTATCACTTTCTGTTTTTGGCCTGAAAACATCATATCTCAGCCCCACGAAGCAAGAATAATGCATCAGAAGACCAAAAATGAAGACTTTCAAAATCACTTGCTTTTCACTTGCAAGTTGTTTAAACATGTGTAAAACTGCATGTAATGTTGTTTAAAGCAAAAAGAATGATGCATTTCATGCTTTTAAGCTGTTTTTATCACTTTCTGTTTTTGGCCTGAAAACATCATATCTCAGCCCCAGAAGCAAGAATAATGCATCAGAAGACCAAAAATGAAGACTTTCAAAATCACTTGCTTTTCACTTGCAAGTTGTTTAAACATGTGTAAAACTGCATGTAATGTTGTTTAAAGCAAAAAGAATGATGCATTTCATGCTTTTAAGCTGTTTTTATCACTTTCTGTTTTTGGCCTGAAAACATCATATCTCAGCCCCACGAGCAAGAATAATGCATCAGAAGACCAAAAATGAAGACTTTCAAAATCACTTGCTTTTCACTTGCAAGTTGTTTAAACATGTGTAAAACTGCATGTAATGTTGTTTAAAGCAAAAAGAATGATGCATTTCATGCTTTTAAGCTGTTTTTATCACTTTCTGTTTTTGGCCTGAAAACATCATATCTCAGCCCCAGAAGCAAGAATAATGCATCAGAAGACCAAAAATGAAGACTTTCAAAATCACTTGCTTTTCACTTGCAAGTTGTTTAAACATGTGTAAAACTGCATGTAATGTTGTTTAAAGCAAAAAGAATGATGCATTTCATGCTTTTAAGCTGTTTTTATCACTTTCTGTTTTTGGCCTGAAAACATCATATCTCAGCCCCAGAAGCAAGAATAATGCATCAGAAGACCAAAAATGAAGACTTTCAAAATCACTTGCTTTTCACTTGCAAGTTGTTTAAACATGTGTAAAACTGCATGTAATGTTGTTTAAAGCAAAAAGAATGATGCATTTCATGCTTTTAAGCTGTTTTTATCACTTTCTGTTTTTGGCCTGAAAACATCATATCTCAGCCCCAGAAGCAAGAATAATGCATCAGAAGACCAAAAATGAAGACTTTCAAAATCACTTGCTTTTCACTTGCAAGTTGTTTAGACATGTGTAAAACTGCATGTAATGTTGTTTAAAGCAAAAAGAATGATGCATTTCATGCTTTTAAGCTGTTTTTATCACTTTCTGTTTTTGGCCTGAAAACATCATATCTCAGCCCCACGAGCAAGAATAATGCATCAGAAGACCAAAAATGAAGACTTTCAAAATCACTTGCTTTTCACTTGCAAGTTGTTTAAACATGTGTAAAACTGCATGTAATGTTGTTTAAAGCAAAAAGAATGATGCATTTCATGCTTTTAAGCTGTTTTTATCACTTTCTGTTTTTGGCCTGAAAACATCATATCTCAGCCCCACGAGCAAGAATAATGCATCAGAAGACCAAAAATGAAGACTTTCAAAATCACTTGCTTTTCACTTGCAAGTTGTTTAAACATGTGTAAAACTGCATGTAATGTTGTTTAAAGCAAAAAGAATGATGCATTTCATGCTTTTAAGCTGTTTTTATCACTTTCTGTTTTTGGCCTGAAAACATCATATCTCAGCCCCACGAGCAAGAATAATGCATCAGAAGACCAAAAATGAAGACTTTCAAAATCACTTGCTTTTCACTTGCAAGTTGTTTAAACATGTGTAAAACTGCATGTAATGTTGTTTAAAGCAAAAAGAATGATGCATTTCATGCTTTTAAGCTGTTTTTATCACTTTCTGTTTTTGGCCTGAAAACATCATATCTCAGCCCCACGAGCAAGAATAATGCATCAGAAGACCAAAAATGAAGACTTTCAAAATCACTTGCTTTTCACTTGCAAGTTGTTTAAACATGTGTAAAACTGCATGTAATGTTGTTTAAAGCAAAAAGAATGATGCATTTCATGCTTTTAAGCTGTTTTTATCACTTTCTGTTTTTGGCCTGAAAACATCATATCTCAGCCCCACGAGCAAGAATAATGCATCAGAAGACCAAAAATGAAGACTTTCAAAATCACTTGCTTTTCACTTGCAAGTTGTTTAAACATGTGTAAAACTGCATGTAATGTTGTTTAAAGCAAAAAGAATGATGCATTTCATGCTTTTAAGCTGTTTTTATCACTTTCTGTTTTTGGCCTGAAAACATCATATCTCAGCCCCACGAGCAAGAATAATGCATCAGAAGACCAAAAATGAAGACTTTCAAAATCACTTGCTTTTCACTTGCAAGTTGTTTAAACATGTGTAAAACTGCATGTAATGTTGTTTAAAGCAAAAAGAATGATGCATTTCATGCTTTTAAGCTGTTTTTATCACTTTCTGTTTTTGGCCTGAAAACATCATATCTCAGCCCCACGAGCAAGAATAATGCATCAGAAGACCAAAAATGAAGACTTTCAAAATCACTTGCTTTTCACTTGCAAGTTGTTTAAACATGTGTAAAACTGCATGTAATGTTGTTTAAAGCAAAAAGAATGATGCATTTCATGCTTTTAAGCTGTTTTTATCACTTTCTGTTTTTGGCCTGAAAACATCATATCTCAGCCCCACGAGCAAGAATAATGCATCAGAAGACCAAAAATGAAGACTTTCAAAATCACTTGCTTTTCACTTGCAAGTTGTTTAAACATGTGTAAAACTGCATGTAATGTTGTTTAAAGCAAAAAGAATGATGCATTTCATGCTTTTAAGCTGTTTTTATCACTTTCTGTTTTTGGCCTGAAAACATCATATCTCAGCCCCACAAGCAAGAATAATGCATCAGAAGACCAAAAATGAAGACTTTCAAAATCACTTGCTTTTCACTTGCAAGTTGTTTAAACATGTGTAAAACTGCATGTAATGTTGTTTAAAGCAAAAAGAATGATGCATTTCATGCTTTTAAGCTGTTTTTATCACTTTCTGTTTTTGGCCTGAAAACATCATATCTCAGCCCCACAAAGCAAGAATAATGCATCAGAAGACCAAAAATGAAGACTTTCAAAATCACTTGCTTTTCACTTGCAAGTTGTTTAAACATGTGTAAAACTGCATGTAATGTTGTTTAAAGCAAAAAGAATGATGCATTTCATGCTTTTAAGCTGTTTTTATCACTTTCTGTTTTTGGCCTGAAAACATCATATCTCAGCCCCACGAGCAAGAATAATGCATCAGAAGACCAAAAATGAAGACTTTCAAAATCACTTGCTTTTCACTTGCAAGTTGTTTAAACATGTGTAAAACTGCATGTAATGTTGTTTAAAGCAAAAAGAATGATGCATTTCATGCTTTTAAGCTGTTTTTATCACTTTCTGTTTTTGGCCTGAAAACATCATATCTCAGCCCCAGAAGCAAGAATAATGCATCAGAAGACCAAAAATGAAGACTTTCAAAATCACTTGCTTTTCACTTGCAAGTTGTTTAAACATGTGTAAAACTGCATGTAATGTTGTTTAAAGCAAAAAGAATGATGCATTTCATGCTTTTAAGCTGTTTTTATCACTTTCTGTTTTTGGCCTGAAAACATCATATCTCAGCCCCACGAGCAAGAATAATGCATCAGAAGACCAAAAATGAAGACTTTCAAAATCACTTGCTTTTCACTTGCAAGTTGTTTAAACATGTGTAAAACTGCATGTAATGTTGTTTAAAGCAAAAAGAATGATGCATTTCATGCTTTTAAGCTGTTTTTATCACTTTCTGTTTTTGGCCTGAAAACATCATATCTCAGCCCCAGAAGCAAGAATAATGCATCAGAAGACCAAAAATGAAGACTTTCAAAATCACTTGCTTTTCACTTGCAAGTTGTTTAAACATGTGTAAAACTGCATGTAATGTTGTTTAAAGCAAAAAGAATGATGCATTTCATGCTTTTAAGCTGTTTTTATCACTTTCTGTTTTTGGCCTGAAAACATCATATCTCAGCCCCACGAGCAAGAATAATGCATCAGAAGACCAAAAATGAAGACTTTCAAAATCACTTGCTTTTCACTTGCAAGTTGTTTAAACATGTGTAAAACTGCATGTAATGTTGTTTAAAGCAAAAAGAATGATGCATTTCATGCTTTTAAGCTGTTTTTATCACTTTCTGTTTTTGGCCTGAAAACATCATATCTCAGCCCCACGAGCAAGAATAATGCATCAGAAGACCAAAAATGAAGACTTTCAAAATCACTTGCTTTTCACTTGCAAGTTGTTTAAACATGTGTAAAACTGCATGTAATGTTGTTTAAAGCAAAAAGAATGATGCATTTCATGCTTTTAAGCTGTTTTTATCACTTTCTGTTTTTGGCCTGAAAACATCATATCTCAGCCCCACGAGCAAGAATAATGCATCAGAAGACCAAAAATGAAGACTTTCAAAATCACTTGCTTTTCACTTGCAAGTTGTTTAAACATGTGTAAAACTGCATGTAATGTTGTTTAAAGCAAAAAGAATGATGCATTTCATGCTTTTAAGCTGTTTTTATCACTTTCTGTTTTTGGCCTGAAAACATCATATCTCAGCCCCACGAAGCAAGAATAATGCATCAGAAGACCAAAAATGAAGACTTTCAAAATCACTTGCTTTTCACTTGCAAGTTGTTTAAACATGTGTAAAACTGCATGTAATGTTGTTTAAAGCAAAAAGAATGATGCATTTCATGCTTTTAAGCTGTTTTTATCACTTTCTGTTTTTGGCCTGAAAACATCATATCTCAGCCCCACGAGCAAGAATAATGCATCAGAAGACCAAAAATGAAGACTTTCAAAATCACTTGCTTTTCACTTGCAAGTTGTTTAAACATGTGTAAAACTGCATGTAATGTTGTTTAAAGCAAAAAGAATGATGCATTTCATGCTTTTAAGCTGTTTTTATCACTTTCTGTTTTTGGCCTGAAAACATCATATCTCAGCCCCACGAGCAAGAATAATGCATCAGAAGACCAAAAATGAAGACTTTCAAAATCACTTGCTTTTCACTTGCAAGTTGTTTAAACATGTGTAAAACTGCATGTAATGTTGTTTAAAGCAAAAAGAATGATGCATTTCATGCTTTTAAGCTGTTTTTATCACTTTCTGTTTTTGGCCTGAAAACATCATATCTCAGCCCCACGAGCAAGAATAATGCATCAGAAGACCAAAAATGAAGACTTTCAAAATCACTTGCTTTTCACTTGCAAGTTGTTTAAACATGTGTAAAACTGCATGTAATGTTGTTTAAAGCAAAAAGAATGATGCATTTCATGCTTTTAAGCTGTTTTTATCACTTTCTGTTTTTGGCCTGAAAACATCATATCTCAGCCCCACGAAGCAAGAATAATGCATCAGAAGACCAAAAATGAAGACTTTCAAAATCACTTGCTTTTCACTTGCAAGTTGTTTAAACATGTGTAAAACTGCATGTAATGTTGTTTAAAGCAAAAAGAATGATGCATTTCATGCTTTTAAGCTGTTTTTATCACTTTCTGTTTTTGGCCTGAAAACATCATATCTCAGCCCCACGAGCAAGAATAATGCATCAGAAGACCAAAAATGAAGACTTTCAAAATCACTTGCTTTTCACTTGCAAGTTGTTTAAACATGTGTAAAACTGCATGTAATGTTGTTTAAAGCAAAAAGAATGATGCATTTCATGCTTTTAAGCTGTTTTTATCACTTTCTGTTTTTGGCCTGAAAACATCATATCTCAGCCCCACGAGCAAGAATAATGCATCAGAAGACCAAAAATGAAGACTTTCAAAATCACTTGCTTTTCACTTGCAAGTTGTTTAAACATGTGTAAAACTGCATGTAATGTTGTTTAAAGCAAAAAGAATGATGCATTTCATGCTTTTAAGCTGTTTTTATCACTTTCTGTTTTTGGCCTGAAAACATCATATCTCAGCCCCACGAAGCAAGAATAATGCATCAGAAGACCAAAAATGAAGACTTTCAAAATCACTTGCTTTTCACTTGCAAGTTGTTTAAACATGTGTAAAACTGCATGTAATGTTGTTTAAAGCAAAAAGAATGATGCATTTCATGCTTTTAAGCTGTTTTTATCACTTTCTGTTTTTGGCCTGAAAACATCATATCTCAGCCCCACGAGCAAGAATAATGCATCAGAAGACCAAAAATGAAGACTTTCAAAATCACTTGCTTTTCACTTGCAAGTTGTTTAAACATGTGTAAAACTGCATGTAATGTTGTTTAAAGCAAAAAGAATGATGCATTTCATGCTTTTAAGCTGTTTTTATCACTTTCTGTTTTTGGCCTGAAAACATCATATCTCAGCCCCACGAGCAAGAATAATGCATCAGAAGACCAAAAATGAAGACTTTCAAAATCACTTGCTTTTCACTTGCAAGTTGTTTAAACATGTGTAAAACTGCATGTAATGTTGTTTAAAGCAAAAAGAATGATGCATTTCATGCTTTTAAGCTGTTTTTATCACTTTCTGTTTTTGGCCTGAAAACATCATATCTCAGCCCCACGAGCAAGAATAATGCATCAGAAGACCAAAAATGAAGACTTTCAAAATCACTTGCTTTTCACTTGCAAGTTGTTTAAACATGTGTAAAACTGCATGTAATGTTGTTTAAAGCAAAAAGAATGATGCATTTCATGCTTTTAAGCTGTTTTTATCACTTTCTGTTTTTGGCCTGAAAACATCATATCTCAGCCCCACGAGCAAGAATAATGCATCAGAAGACCAAAAATGAAGACTTTCAAAATCACTTGCTTTTCACTTGCAAGTTGTTTAAACATGTGTAAAACTGCATGTAATGTTGTTTAAAGCAAAAAGAATGATGCATTTCATGCTTTTAAGCTGTTTTTATCACTTTCTGTTTTTGGCCTGAAAACATCATATCTCAGCCCCACGAGCAAGAATAATGCATCAGAAGACCAAAAATGAAGACTTTCAAAATCACTTGCTTTTCACTTGCAAGTTGTTTAAACATGTGTAAAACTGCATGTAATGTTGTTTAAAGCAAAAAGAATGATGCATTTCATGCTTTTAAGCTGTTTTTATCACTTTCTGTTTTTGGCCTGAAAACATCATATCTCAGCCCCACGAGCAAGAATAATGCATCAGAAGACCAAAAATGAAGACTTTCAAAATCACTTGCTTTTCACTTGCAAGTTGTTTAAACATGTGTAAAACTGCATGTAATGTTGTTTAAAGCAAAAAGAATGATGCATTTCATGCTTTTAAGCTGTTTTTATCACTTTCTGTTTTTGGCCTGAAAACATCATATCTCAGCCCCACGAGCAAGAATAATGCATCAGAAGACCAAAAATGAAGACTTTCAAAATCACTTGCTTTTCACTTGCAAGTTGTTTAAACATGTGTAAAACTGCATGTAATGTTGTTTAAAGCAAAAAGAATGATGCATTTCATGCTTTTAAGCTGTTTTTATCACTTTCTGTTTTTGGCCTGAAAACATCATATCTCAGCCCCACGAGCAAGAATAATGCATCAGAAGACCAAAAATGAAGACTTTCAAAATCACTTGCTTTTCACTTGCAAGTTGTTTAAACATGTGTAAAACTGCATGTAATGTTGTTTAAAGCAAAAAGAATGATGCATTTCATGCTTTTAAGCTGTTTTTATCACTTTCTGTTTTTGGCCTGAAAACATCATATCTCAGCCCCACGAGCAAGAATAATGCATCAGAAGACCAAAAATGAAGACTTTCAAAATCACTTGCTTTTCACTTGCAAGTTGTTTAAACATGTGTAAAACTGCATGTAATGTTGTTTAAAGCAAAAAGAATGATGCATTTCATGCTTTTAAGCTGTTTTTATCACTTTCTGTTTTTGGCCTGAAAACATCATATCTCAGCCCCACGAGCAAGAATAATGCATCAGAAGACCAAAAATGAAGACTTTCAAAATCACTTGCTTTTCACTTGCAAGTTGTTTAAACATGTGTAAAACTGCATGTAATGTTGTTTAAAGCAAAAAGAATGATGCATTTCATGCTTTTAAGCTGTTTTTATCACTTTCTGTTTTTGGCCTGAAAACATCATATCTCAGCCCCACGAAGCAAGAATAATGCATCAGAAGACCAAAAATGAAGACTTTCAAAATCACTTACTTTTCACTTGCAAGTTGTTTAAACATGTGTAAAACTGCATGTAATGTTGTTTAAAGCAAAAAGAATGATGCATTTCATGCTTTTAAGCTGTTTTTATCACTTTCTGTTTTTGGCCTGAAAACATCATATCTCAGCCCCACGAGCAAGAATAATGCATCAGAAGACCAAAAATGAAGACTTTCAAAATCACTTGCTTTTCACTTGCAAGTTGTTTAAACATGTGTAAAACTGCATGTAATGTTGTTTAAAGCAAAAAGAATGATGCATTTCATGCTTTTAAGCTGTTTTTATCACTTTCTGTTTTTGGCCTGAAAACATCATATCTCAGCCCCACGAGCAAGAATAATGCATCAGAAGACCAAAAATGAAGACTTTCAAAATCACTTGCTTTTCACTTGCAAGTTGTTTAAACATGTGTAAAACTGCATGTAATGTTGTTTAAAGCAAAAAGAATGATGCATTTCATGCTTTTAAGCTGTTTTTATCACTTTCTGTTTTTGGCCTGAAAACATCATATCTCAGCCCCACGAGCAAGAATAATGCATCAGAAGACCAAAAATGAAGACTTTCAAAATCACTTGCTTTTCACTTGCAAGTTGTTTAAACATGTGTAAAACTGCATGTAATGTTGTTTAAAGCAAAAAGAATGATGCATTTCATGCTTTTAAGCTGTTTTTATCACTTTCTGTTTTTGGCCTGAAAACATCATATCTCAGCCCCACGAGCAAGAATAATGCATCAGAAGACCAAAAATGAAGACTTTCAAAATCACTTGCTTTTCACTTGCAAGTTGTTTAAACATGTGTAAAACTGCATGTAATGTTGTTTAAAGCAAAAAGAATGATGCATTTCATGCTTTTAAGCTGTTTTTATCACTTTCTGTTTTTGGCCTGAAAACATCATATCTCAGCCCCACGAGCAAGAATAATGCATCAGAAGACCAAAAATGAAGACTTTCAAAATCACTTGCTTTTCACTTGCAAGTTGTTTAAACATGTGTAAAACTGCATGTAATGTTGTTTAAAGCAAAAAGAATGATGCATTTCATGCTTTTAAGCTGTTTTTATCACTTTCTGTTTTTGGCCTGAAAACATCATATCTCAGCCCCACGAGCAAGAATAATGCATCAGAAGACCAAAAATGAAGACTTTCAAAATCACTTGCTTTTCACTTGCAAGTTGTTTAAACATGTGTAAAACTGCATGTAATGTTGTTTAAAGCAAAAAGAATGATGCATTTCATGCTTTTA